>JAVIAB010000008.1:56742236-57179736 GCA_032433765.1 Megaustenia siamemsis
TTGTCCAATGGTGTACTACACATACATATACACATTACACTCAAAGTTAGGGACTTAAAAAAAGAAGTAGTTTAGAAATTATAAACTTGGTCTCAAATATGAGGAGCATAAACCAGAAGACATATCTTTTATCAACGAATGAAAAGTGAACAAAGCTTATTGATAAAGAGTCTATAAAGAAATATGGACAGAGGTGATGATTACCAAATTATAATCATTGCAGGCATGTATAGAAACATGTCTCCCATGGCCATGATGATCCAAAGACTAGGCAGGCTGAAACTTAGGGTCTCAAAATGTCAGGAGCATTGGGCCAGTGTGTAATGTTAACCCTAACGTAGATCTTCCTTGCTTATCAGTGTCGTAAAACTCTAGTCTCTAATCAAATGAAAGGTACATTTCTTTCTCGCCATTTCAGAATAATAAGTGTCTAGAGCCAACACATTTCGACATTGTGGTTTGTTTTAACACTCTTGCCAATCTTCAAAATGCTGTATCTTAATAATAATTTGGTTTAAGTTATTGATTTTTTTGGCATTTAACATGTTAATCGTTTTATCTATAAATAAAATTCCATTTGAAACAGGTGTTTTTTGTTGTGGCTTATTTGCTGTGTACTAAATGCAAATACATATAATGATACTAGTCAAATAACTGATTTAAAACTTCTACTTAACGTCCATATTGCACAATCATTTTCAAAAATCTCAATCTGTACGCATTTATTTCGCAATTTGTACGAGCGAATTACGTGTTACTTAATTTCAGAAGCGAAGTGTTAACTTCGTTTCATAGTAATCACCAGGGCTTTAAAGGTAAAATTTATTACACATCAAATAGTGCACTGAAGATGTATAGTAATTTTTTATTTTTCAGAGAGACTGAAAGGTGGATTCCTTATCCTTGTATCTCAAAGGTGAGAGCTAACAATCCACATTTTGGGGTTAAGTCGACGGTCATTTTCCCGCTGGGTCTAAGAATGTGATATTTATGTTAAAGGAATATAAATACGTAAGGAAGGAAACAATCTTAGATATCAGTAATGCCATTCAGAAATCAGAACTGGCATTAGTTTACAGTAAACTTAACATTCATTGCTGTAAAGATTATTGCATGTTCCACAATATGTTTACAACGTTTGGTTATTACCACTAGGTTTGCACAGCGTTCATTATTTGTTCATTGTTATGCAATTAACATAACGTTGAATGTACTGTAGATTAGGAGTTTCGGATTACAGAAATGTAATCAATTGTCAATGATTAACGAACTATCATTATCTTCCTTTAACTGCCAGAGTGGGGTGATGTGATTATGGAGTGGGGGGGGGGGGGTGGGGGGGTGGGAGGGATCCATCATGCCATATATACTAATGCTCTAGAAGAAAATGCAACGATATATTGCATAAATGAAAGAATAAACAGAAGTATCTCAATAGATCTGCTTACACACACACACACATACAAATGGTTTGTTGTTAATAATAAACAAAAACGGATATTTAATTTATACCAAAACAGCCTACGGACATTGAAAGAATAGTAGTTGTGGTTATAGTTTCTGATAGACGAAGGTGGTGTTGATCTAAAAGACTATAAGGGGCAAATCAGAAACTCCTCACAAACTAAACTCACTGAGACAGGTAACACTGCAACATAATTGTAAACATTTCAAATGACAATAAAAGGAATGACGTGTCGACTGAACATGCTACTCAATGATATTCATTATGTTGCAAATACATCATTACTCCACGTTTTTTCTATGACCAGTTTTCATGCCAAAGAACGCTACTGACATTTAAATGTAGTCTAGGTTCATATTGACATACTCTCAAATATTGTAATCTCTAAAGTAACGGATATATAAAAATTAGAAGATCACTTTGAAAATCAGTAAAGATAAAGGTAAAGTAAGTCTATCTATCTATCTTTCGTTCGCCTAAGCATTGTCTATATCTGCAATGTCGTTTCCTGTATAAATGTTACTGTCTTTTGTAATTCTTGCAGTGGCCATATAGTTTTGTCTGTAGTGTTGTATCTATGGGCCAATGGATTTTCCTCAGTCTACTATATTCAGTGCAGTCTTGAAGTATGTGTTCAGCAGTCTGGGCGCCTGTCCACATGTACAAGTAGTTGAGGTGCCGATCTTGAATTTTGTATACATGTGACTATGGAGTCGATTGTGTCCTGTTCTGAGACGTATAATGATAACTTGTTCATATCTATTCATATTATAAAAGGCATCCTGATTTGGGGCTTGTGGTCCTCTGATTGATTTGATTATCTGTTTTCTTATGATGGTATGTAACAGGTGTATCTAGTTGTGTGCCTGTTGAACCTTCCTTGCCAACTGATCTGCTTTCTCATTTCCTGGTATTCCACAGTGAGATGGGATCCACTGCAGGGCAACCCTGTGGTGCTTGCAGAGTTCAGTCAATAAGGTCTGCAGATGTGGTAATTTTCTGGATTGTAGTGCCTGGAGTACTGATCTTGCATCTGTCAAAAACACTACAGGCTGCGGGCTAAGATTAATGTTCAGCAGTTTTTCTATTGCTACTTATTGCTTGTATTTCTGCATCATAATTGTGACAATATTTCCTGTTGCTATTTTATTCATATCCCTAGTGTTATTTGGGTATTCTATATATGCACCTGCTCCCCCATTTTTTACTGCATTCTGTGCTGATCCATCTGTATACACACGAATCCATAGGTCTTGTGGGTATTCTTCATCCAGGAAACTGAGAGTTATTGTTTTTCGCTGTAGACTATTCTGTTCCTCTTTATCAACTATTCCTTTCACTTCTGTCCGTATTTGAACTGATAATCCATTTCCTCTGTCCAGGGAGTCTGTTCTGGTATGGGCAGTAGGGGTTAACAGCTCTTGGCATGTCTGGTGTTTGTCTACTAATACGCTTGGCTTGGTGGATAAAACTGCTTCTCTTAAGTCGTCCCAATGCAAGATTTTGGAATCGGTCCTTCATTGGATGTCTCGGCATGCAAGCAAATTTTTCTGCCTGTATCAGCACCTTTGTGTCCCTCCGTTCTCTCAGTGCTGGTATCCTCCACAATTTCTCCATCTCTAATATTGGTGTTGATTTCATTGCTCCTGTGATGACCCTAAGTGCCTGGTTTTGTACTTTATCCAGTTCTTGAAGTGTGGTGTTTGATGCTGAACACCATGCAGATGATCCATATTCTAAATGTGGGCGTATACTCTGTTGGTAAACTTTACTGAGTATTTTCCCACTCGCACCCCACGTAGTTCCACACAGCTTTCTAGAATAGCCAATTTTCTCCTTGCTTTTTGGGTTGCCTTATTTATCTGCTGTTTCCAAGATAGTTTGTTATCAAATGTAACTCCGAGATACGTAGCCTGTATGTCTTCTTTCACAGGCTCATTGTTTATATAGATGGCTCCTGCTTTTTGTTTTGGGGAAAGAGTGGAAAGTGTAGTACTGCATTTGTCTGTATTGATGCTGATACACCATCTATTTGTCCATGAATTCAGTGCATTCATAGCTCTTTGTAACAATTTGGAGGCCACTGTTGCATACTCCTCTGTGCACCACATTACCAAGTCATCTGCATACATTGCCACTTTGATACCATGTGGTAGTTCAGTAACTAGGTCATTGATGTAGATCAGAAAAAAGTGTTGGAGATAGTACCCCTCCCTGTGGAACGCCCTGGCGCAGTAAGACCTTCTTACTCTTAACCATCCAGTTGCACTCTGGCTCTCCTGTTATGCAGGTATGCTTTGACCCATTTGTACATCCTGCCATTTACTCCATAATTTCTCAGTTTCTTCAAAAGCCCTTCCTTCCATACCTTATCAATGCTTTCTTTAGGTCTATCCATGCTGCTAGTACCAGTTTCTTTTCTTTGAAACGCATCCTCAATTTCCTGGGAAAGATAGGTTGCCTGATCTTCGGTAGAGTAACACTGTCTAAAGCCTGCTTGTTGTGGGACAAGGAGATTTTCACTTTCCAGGTACCACTGCAGTCTGAGATTGATTATACGTTCCATTGTTTTACACAAACAGCTTGTAAGGCTGATTGGTCTATAGCTGGATGTCATTGAACCATCTTTTCCTGGCTTTAGTAATGGTATCATAATTGCTTCTCTCCATGCCTGTGGCACTTTACCTGTGATCCAGCAAATGTTTAGATCTGCAGTAGTTTTGCTTTAGCTGCAGTTCCCAAGTTCTTAATCATTTCATTAGACACTCCATCACTACCTGGTGACTTTTTCATTTTTAATTTGGATATTGCCAGCTCTAGCTCTCTTTGTGTAATGGGTATTTCCATGACTTCATGTGCAGTCTCTTCTTGTCTTGCATTTTGTTGTTTTAGACGGGTCTCTTGACGTTTCTCTAGGCTAATTTCAATATTGTTTGTCATTTGCAAAGGAGTCTGCAAAGTGATTTGCTGCATGTTTACCTTTAGAATGTTTCCATCCTTCTTCAGTGTAATTTTTGTGTTCCCTTCTGTACCCTCATCATTCAGCTGTTTTACAAGCTTCCACACTTTTCTTGTGTCTCGTTCTAGATTCATGTACTCTGTTTTCTCTTTCCAACTTCTCCGTCTGGCTTGTAGTTTAGCCCATTGAAATTGGCTTTAGCATGCTGATAGTTATTGTGGTGTTCCTGGCAGGGGTTATTTTCTGCTTGTTTTCGAGATGTTTCCATGTCATTGTGCAGTTGCTCTAGTTCACTATTCCAGTATGGTTTGTAGTGTTTCCGTGCCCCTCTGGTATTGTTTCACTGGCAGCTTGTATATTAGTCTACTGAATTCATCAACTATTTTGTTGATGTCTCTTCTGTATTTAGATCTTTAGTCAGTACACTGGTGTAATGTTGATACATTTTCCAGTCTGCCTTTTGTAATTCATCTGGAGAGAGTGCTGCTCTCCCTGACGGCCTCATTTTGCACCACTAAAAAGACAGGTCGGTGGTCGCTGCCTCCAAGTTGTTTCCCAACAATACGTGTGATATTCCAATCCAGGTCTGGTGAATGGAAAGCAAGGTCTGGTGTAGATGTGGTATGCCATGATCTGGAATAGAAATGTTGGTGGATCTGTTGCCTGTTTTAATAGTATAAGCCCATTGTCATCCTGCCAATTTTCAAGTTCTTCACCTCTCTTGTCCATATCTTCATAGCCCCAGCTCTGTGAATGGCTGTTAAAGTCTCCACATACAATTATTCTTTCTTTTAATGTAATTGTGTCTAGTGCTAGTGGGGCGGTCACTCGGACAGTAGTAGTTTAGTAGATGGAAGTCTGTATTTCCTGTCCTGAGGTGCAGTATTTGATATCCGCCCCATCCATATACACTTCAATCTGACATGCATTAATGTTGTTCTTACAAGAGTCAGTATTCCGCCCTTGTCTGTTTTTGTCCTGTCAGATCGGTAGCACTGGTATCCCTAATCTTCAAGGCTATGTCGTTGTTAATGGGTTTCCTGCAAACAGCATATGCTTACTTGTTCTTCATGCAGGATATTTTCTAATTCTATCTTTTTTTACTGTACCCATCTCTTTTGCTGTTGATGCCTTCAGCATTCCAGTGCATTATTTGAGTGGTCTTATTTTGGGTTGGCCAGTAACTCTATTCTCTCGCCCCCTGACTCCACAGAGCGATTGAGAAGGACATCCAGTAATATAGGTTGGGCCCTTTCGAGGCTGAGGGCCCGGCGCTGCACCTGCCTGAGTGTCCATCACAGGGCGAGTGCCATATCGATTTGAGTTATAGGCATGCTTCCTATTGGCGCAGAGGCAGCTGAACTTCACTTGCGTGGTGCGTGGCATCCTGATTTTTGTAGTGCCCTTTTGGCTGGTTGCCTCCGACTTCAGCACTTAAAATTGCTAAGCAGACTGTGGTCTTGCACGGTGTAGGAAGGCTGGCCATTCGTGGTTTTCAGTCCCTGGTGACTGTTAAGCCCCATCCCCACGACAAGGAGCTGGCCTTGATGGGGGGTAAAGTAAGTGACCTGAATCATCGTCTTAGCACGCGAGTTTTCACCAATATTTGATCTGGCGCCTATCCAGAAGCGTTCGGAGACTCCTGGATAGTGTCGCTTCAAGCATCAAAACTTAGGATGCGAGGCGGCATTCCTCACCTCCCCAGAATGTTACCTTGGTATCCATTTCTGCCAGCGACTGGGTCGACCGCGGGGGTATTATTTTTCCAATCACGAGTACAATTCACACTGCTTCCAGTGGGAATCGAACACGGGTTGTCCGAACGTCGGTAGCCCCATCGGGTGGATTTCCCAACCAGACTACCTACGTCCCCTGAAAATGAGTGTTTCTATAGTTGTCAATATTATTACATTGGACGTGCAGAAAAAAAGGACAAAAGGTAAACAATTGTCATTAAGACATTTATTCTTTTACTGGGATCTCCCGAAGGTTTATATGGGCTGGCATTTAAAGATCACTTTTTTTTCTCAGTTCCTTTTCTCTGATCTTAACTTTCAAGCTGTTTTCTGTCATGTGTCAACACATTTCACCTCGGAATATTTTATTCTTCTTATTGTTCTTGAGTTTTGCGTCCCAAGCACATCCAACTATAGATTTTCTAAGGCCACCGTCCTGAAAATAAGACTGGAAAACCATCCAACTAGTGTGACGTTTTCAGTTACAGGAGTTATAGATGGGTGCTTCTCATAATCTACAACTACCCCTGCTCGCATAGCTGAAAAAATCACGCTAGTTGGAGGTTTTCGGGAGTTTCCTATCTGCCCGCAGGCTTAAGTATATATATAGTTGCCTGTGGTTCAGGTCTGGGAGTGGTAATACAATGTTAGAATGAAGAAGCTGCTGTAAAATTCCCGCTTTGTTTATTATTTCCTTGTTGGACAAAAATGGATGACATTTCTCACTGATTTGACACGTTTTGTTGTATCCTGAGTCTAACTCCACAGCTTGTGACTTATCCACAGCCAGCTAATGTTTGGTTTTTCTTATACGTTTTACGATACATTATCCACTTTGTACTATTGACATTTCTATCTCGTCCTCATTTTTCATATCTTTCTATTCTACACATCTTGACTCTCATCCTACCTCTCATGTACCTACCTATTTATTATTCATTTACTTTCACTTCCTTCTCTATTTCTTTATTTTTATCTACATCTTCCTCTCATTACTAATTCATGATATCTTATTGTTGATTGTATTTGTCCATCCTTATCTTCTGTCCATCTCCATCGTATCTAACTGTAGTTAGATAGTGCTTCATCGTTGTTGTCCCTGTATTCTGAAGAAGGTCACAGGCCGAAACGTCAGTATTGTGTTGTGTTCCTTCTTTGTAAAGCTGTCACCATACCTTGGAGTGCCTAACACTCTCCACTACTTGCTTCTTGTGACTTATCAATGCCACTAGACTTCCTTGGTATTTTTATCGACATATTTTAATTGTCTACCGTCTAATACAAATCTGAAACAAGTGCAACGAATCAAATACTTGGACACAGTAATAACATTAGATGGAAGATGCACCCCAAAAATAAAAAGCAGAAGAGCTCAGGCCAAAATAGCTTTTCAGAAAATGAAAAAAATATCTTATGCAACAAATCTACTTCAATAGAAATGAGGAAGACAGTTCATCGGTGCTTTATAGAACCAATTCTGACCTATGGAAGCGAATCATAGGCGGTAGACAAACAAATGAAAAGGCGATTAGAGGCCACAGAGATGGGATTTCTCAGAAGAATGTTGAAAGTTCCCTGGGCAGCTAAAAATAGCAATGTAGACATTCTCAAAGAGGCCAACACAAAAAGGGAGATCCTAAAAAACATAAGAAAGAAACAATGCACATTTTTCGGGCACATCATGAGAAGAGGGAAGTTGGAATACTTGGTTACAACTGGCAAAATAAAAGGGAAGAGAGATCGCGGACGACAAAGAGAGAAAATACTGGATAGCTTAGTTTCATGGGGAAGCCGTGATAGCTCAGTGGTTAGTGAACTGGACAACAAGGACAAGGGGTAGGGTTCGATCCTAATCGACGGCTTCCGGGTTGGTCAAGCAGTCGCCACGACGTGTGAGACTCAGGATTTTTATTTCACCTCCGATAGAAAAAATCCTTTCTGTCTACCGCGGGCTTCGAACACCGTACGCCGGTAAGGTCACCTTTGTCTATGTCCCCGGACATGCGGGAGTACGGGGAAATGAAAGGGCGGACAGGTTGGCTAGCTGCACTGTCGTTGAGGACGGGCAACCAATGATTCCGGCGGACATCATCAATGCCCTCCGAGATGTGGGAAGAGCACATGGCTTCGACAAACACAGATCCACGTCACTTCTTTGGATGATGGAAATGGGAGTTAAG
The DNA here is from genome assembly GCA_032433765.1 of Megaustenia siamemsis. Taxonomy (NCBI): domain Eukaryota; kingdom Metazoa; phylum Mollusca; class Gastropoda; order Stylommatophora; family Ariophantidae; genus Megaustenia; species Megaustenia siamemsis. The sequence goes on from JAVIAB010000008.1 coordinate 56,750,577, forward strand.
TTGGGCACAGCCAGAAATGAGTCATTGTGAAATGAGGCCGTGTAAGAAGACTTATCAACCAACATAGAACTGGAGTTGTCAGTCGCTGGACAATGAGGGAATTGCTGAGGAGGGTATCTGAGCACATATGGACATGTTCGGAGTGCAATGATGATGACCCGCAAAAAACTCAATAACTCAATAACGCCGGTTTTGCAGGCAGCGGAACAGTGGTTTTAGCCGCACAGCCATGAGTACCTCCAACGTACGTAATAAGCTATGATAATACGCACCCGTGTCCTACTATTTTTTTTCTAACTTTAAAGTGACCTATGTAGCTCACTGCTGTTGATGTACAACACTTTTACATTGGCTTTGTTAAATGTTAGCTTACACCATATGTTGTCAATCTTTATTCAAGTATTAAATTAGATGATTGTTAGTCAAATTTTCAGTAGAATAGTTGTTAGAAAATATGTTCACAAGGACTTGTCGGTAAGTTAGCTGAAGTAGGCTTTTCCAACAGGCATTGTCACAACCGACAGGAGTCATAAGAGAGAATGTGTGACGAGCGTAGAGGTCAATAACCATATCCTTATCTATATGTTTTTGTCATTAAACTAGTCGTAATATATTGTTCATGCGAGTATTTTAAATTTGTTATTTGAGCTCTGAAAATGGAAGATAATTAAAGCGTTAAAAATGAACATGAATTATTTCCGCATTATGGACAATTTATCAACCCCTGATAGCAATCAAGTTATTAAACAAATGAAGTTACAAATACTGTCTGGCATATTTATAAGCATATATGCATATAAAAGACAGCTTACTGAGTGTTGCATTTAAGTCACTGCCATTATTTAATGTGATACTCTGTAGGTTGCAGCAGCCGAGTTAAAGTGAGACAAGATCACCTCATGTGATTAGATAAATAAGCCTACAAGTTGATTAACCTATCTATTCAACATTGTCTTCACTTGGTTGGGGACCCTGACTTGAATCCTCGGTCAGCACCGGAACTTTATAACCGTCGCCTTGTGTTGTAGAAAGACCTTGTCGATATCATCACCGTAGTAGTGCTGTCCACAGCTACAGTACACAAGTGAAGATAACTTATTTTTAGTTGTTCCGCCTTAGACAACATGAGCCTATTATATTTCTGGTTGTTCCTCTATGTCGGGCACGAGTTCAGTTGATGGCTCCAGTTTTTTTTTCTTCTCAAGAATGAATGAGACAATATAGTGGAGAGAATCATCATCATAAAGTACCAAGCCTGCTGGCGTAGGTGATCATGTCTCTCCTCAACTTTCGATCTCCACAGTTATTTATCATTTCTGTCGTTGGCATTCCGCCAAGCCATTCTCTTAAGCTGTCTAATATCTTTTCTCTTTGCTTCTCTCTATCTCTTCGTCCTTCAATTTTCCCAGTTGTCACAATATATTAATGTAATAGTGAGAAACATCATCATCAAGTACCAAGCCTGCTGGCGTAGGTGATCATGTCTCTCCACAAGTTTCGATCACGACAGTTATTTATCATTTTTGTTGTTGACCTTCTGCTAAGCCATTCTCTTAAGCTGTCTGATATCTTTTCTCTTTGCTTCCCTCTATATCTTCGTCCCTTGATTTTTCCAGTTGTTACAATATATTCCAGCTGTTCTCTTCTCATTACATGGCCAAAAAATTATGATTGTTTCTTCCTAGTATTGGAAATTAGCTCTCTTTTTGCTTTGAAATCTTTCAGAAAGTTTTCACTACTCTTCTTAACTGTCCATTACATTCTCAACATTCTTCTGTAAAACCATATTTCTACAGCCTCCAGTGATTTTCTTGTCTGTTGTTCTATTGTCCATGATTCACATCCATATGTTAAAACTGGTTCTACATAACATTTAATAAGAACTCTTAATTTAAGAATAGAGAGAATAGAAGTGTAAAAAACAATTATATTTATCAGAAATTAAGAAAAAAAAAACGTTATAACAAAAATGTAGTTGTTCAAACTGATTGAACACGAGAAGTTAAAATAAAATCTCTGTTTCTAAAAAATATTTACAAACAAGAACGTACTTGGTAGGTTCTTGTGGATGTTCATTACTCTCAAGAACATTGGTCCGTTTCCTTCTATCTCGCTCATCGCTGGTATTTTATTTTTTTTTAAACAGGAACTGATGAAAAGTATATATCATTATATTGTTACATAATACACGATTTGCATTCGTAGAAACAATACCAGCTATAGTAAAATAAGCTGAACTATTTTCTGTCGGGTGTCGAGTGTCAAAAACACATTACTGAATAGACTAAACAATTAAAAAGTTTCGCTAATTGATAATTTAAAGTAGATAGAATCCTGCTAATCATAAACAATTTGTCTCAAAGTTTTTTGTTTTTAATTTGATTTGTACGAATGTTGAATCAATTTTTCCTTAAAAAAATATATGTTTGATTAATTTGATTTAAACCGCCGGTTATTATTGAACCATGCCCATACAATAAACCAGCGCATATGTTAGCAGATATAAACCTATACAACCAATATCATCAGCATTATCATCATCAAATATCATAACTGCTGGCGTAGGTGATCATGTCTCTCCACAACTTTCGATCTCAACAGTTATTTATTATTTCTGCTGTTGACCAAGCCCTTCTCTTAAGCTGTCTAGTATCTTTTCTCTTTTCTTCTCTCTATCTCTTCGTCCCTCAATTTTCCCAGTTGTCACATTATATTCCATCTGTTTCTTTCTCATTACATGTCTAAAAAAGGGTGATTGTTTCTTTCTAATGTGCATGAAATACTACAGACTGGAAATGTAACTTTACTGAGGATTTATGATCGCGTTACTGGAGGGGAAGGAATATTATTGTTGAAAATGAAAGTCACTTATCACAAAAATATCAAGTTTTTAAAAAAGTGTTATCCCCCTTTCTATCTCCTGTTTACTTGTACAAGAAAAAACTTATAATTGAGGTGTAATTGAGAATTGCTAGGATTATTTATTTGAACATATTGTCAAATGGGCAATAATACTCTTAATAAGGACAACTTTTATCTGCAGTTTATCGCTGCTTTCTGAAGATCTTGAACTTTTATGTGGCTATTTTGAAGCAAATTTTAAAAAATGAAATATATTTGAAAGGACAGTTTTTAAATAAGGAAAACAAAACCATAGATAGGCTGACAATTTCTCTGAACCGATTAGTTTGAAAAAGAGCCATTTTTTATTTTACCTTTGCTAAAAAAGACTCAAATTATCAGGAGCTGATCAAGTTATAGTAGTGGTGACCGTGTACTGTCTCAATCCCGTGATAAACGTAGCTAAATCGAATTATACTCTCAAACATTTTGCAAATTCCGAGTTAACGAGAAAGGATACGAATGCAAATCGTGGTTCCGTTGTATGGCGAAATAGTATGGCGGTTGAGTAGTTAGATAGCTCGCTACTGACATAGGGTTGGATTTCCAGATGCTGCCAGTTTATTTGTCTCTACTCCAACTAGATTTGGGCCTCTAGAAATGGAGGTCAGATATTTGTGTGCGTGATAACGACTATATCACCCACATAATGTGTCACGAAAAGAAATATGGTCACTAACACCACATTGCGCAAGGTGATATCAAGGCGCAAGGGAACTTTTATTTAAGTTACAGTATGACGGAATTCAGGAACAGTGAGAGTGAAGTTCATGAACCACTCTAACACAAAGAGTATATGTATTTATTTGGCGCCTTGACAGACGGTTATAAAAAAGGTCAGTACTTTGATAAATATATTAGTGTTTTATGCTCGATGCTGCCTCCCTGAACAGTTTATTTTGTGGCTGAATCTGCCAATACTGGATAGACAGATCCATCCGTAGAACGAACAAAATGCATTTGTGGAGCCTGGAATCGTCTTCTTTCTTCTGCTGCTTTTGTCTTCTGAGTTTGATATCAAAATCGCCTCCAAAGATGCTGTGCCATTTTTTTTATTTTTGTTCACCATATGCTACTATCTGCAGTCAGATTTTCCCGGTTTCTTTCAATGGTTTGATGTTATTAATCTTTCGTAGGTAACACACATGAAAGCTGTTTAATCTTTCCTACTGCCTTGCATAAGTAGTACAAGTTCCTGCTCCGTATAGAAATGTAGTAGGCACACAACTTTTACAAATTTGAATCTTAATTCTGAGTGTTAATTTGGTGTTGGTCCGTGCTCTATCTTTACGTTTACCAAATGTGGGAGCTGCCTTTCCGATTTGAAAATTGATGTTTTCTTCAAGTGAGACCGTGGTCGTGACCATAGAGCCTAGGTGAACTTTCTCACAGATTCAAGAGGTGTGTTATTTAATGATGTAGCTGTGAGACTGGCTACACCTTGTTGAAGCACCACAGTCTTTTGAATACTTATTGACAGGAGAATAAATCACATGATCTAGCTAGAGTGGCAATCATTGACTGCAGGGCGGAATTATGGTGAGCAACTAGTGCTGCATTATCAGCGAATATAAGCTCATTGATTAGGGTTTCATCATCATCATCATCATCATCATTGTGTGCCGTCTCCGAATCGAAAGTTGGCTACAATGGAGCGTCATTCCGCTCTGTCTGTTGCTTTGAATATGCAGGTTGTCATAGGCTGTCTTGTCCATCTTTTTATATTACTCGTCCATGTTAGTCTTGGTTTGCCGTTGCCTCTATTACCTTGTATTTTCCCTTCCAATGTTACTGTTAGTAGGCTGTTGTGTCTTTTAACATGCCCCAAAAATGTCATGTGTCTTGTTCTAATTGTGCTTAGTAGTTCTTTTTAAATTTTTAGTTGTCTTAAAACTTCATCATTTCTTTTCTTTTCTTTCCACCCAATTCTACATATTCTTCTAGAAATCCACATTTCAAAGGTTTCAATTTTTTTTCTGCTCTGTTTTCTTGTCTAATGTCCATGTTTCTGCACCATATAGGAGTATTGAGAAGATATAACATTTTTGCTATTCTTAGTTTAAGCCCTGGTGTTATTTGTTTTGATGTTAGTATATTTTTCATAGCATTAAAATTACATTTTTGCTATTCTTAAACTTTTGTTTATTTCAGGTGTACATTTTCCATCACTGGTTATAGTATGTCCCAGGTAGTTGTAGCTCTGAACTGTCTCCAGGTCTATTCCTTCTATTTTGATATCCACATGTGGGTTTTGAGTATTTACTATGTTTAGGATCAGAGTTTAGTCTTTTTGATATTCATATCTAATCCATATTTTTTTGTTTGTCATGCTTATTTCATTAAGTAATTATTGTAGATCTTTAGGATTTTCTGCTAGTAATACAGTAATAAGTTGGAATACTTGGTTACAACTGGCAAAATAAAAGGAAAGAGAGATCGCGGAGACAAAGAGAGAAAATACTGGATAGCTTGGTGTCATGGCATGGAAAACAGCCCTGATACGATGCACTGTAGATAAAAGATTGTGGAAGGACATGATCGCCCACGCCAACCGGTATGGCACATGTTGATGAATACAGTATCATCAACATTTCTTAGTTTATTGATATTCTTTCCATTAAAGGGTCACAGTTGTTTTAAATTGTGACCTCAGACGTGCTAGATGAAATAATGAGCCGTCAGATCATGCCACTGATGTAGATGTCTCGGGAGACGGTTTCAAACACATTGTATAGAAGGGCAGCGAAACAATATTTCGAATAGAGTGGGGGCAGGGTCACATCAAAAGGCTGGGAAGATCTACCATCGGACCGGGTATGGGCAAACATATCGTGATACGACGTGAAAAACATATATTTGAACCAGCAAATAAAATAATAGTTAAGCTAAAATTCTTTTTATAAATATTTTTTTAAATTACCAGTACCTATTATGATTTTGGTAAAACAGTCATAATGCTTCAACACATACTACTCACCTTATATAATTGTCAATACCAGAAGCCACAACTGCTGCAAGTGAACACAAACTAATAAACAGGAATTGTTCCCTTTATATCTTCTAAAGCGCACACCTCTGACACTACCATTAATAAGTTCGAAGAAAGCGTTCGTCACCTCGAGGCGTGTCCAGCTATGGTACCAGTGATGGCCACAAGTCTCCTCAACTTTATTATAAGAGGAAAGAAAAAAAAAACTGTCAAGATGGGTTTTAATTAAACCAGCGGTTCTCAAACTACATGGTTCATTTTAAATATATTTTGTTTCGTGGGCTATACTCAGCTATTTTAAATCATAAAGTGCATCAAATATTTAAAAAAAATATATTTCATAAGGGTTTTATCAAATGTACAGATAAGTGAAAATTAAATGGATGCCCACAGCCCTGCTATATTATTATTTGAAAGAATTCTTGCCAGTTGAAAAATAATAAAATAAATAATAACTGTCTTCTCGTTTTTTTCTCAAAGAAATGTAAATTACATTCCCGAAAGATAAGTAAAATGTTAGGCCTACCCTAAACATCTCATTAAAATGAAAACTAGAAACGTCATGGCAATTTGCACAAAATTGTACCTCAATCACAAAACGGGTGGAACAAGAGGGAACAGTTAAATAATTATTTTGAAAGTAGGTATTGCATTTCACTTACAAGCCTTGTTATATTGCTAGAACTTATATTTCGAATTTCTCTCCAGGTTGTTAAAACAGTTTCTGTATATATTTTTATATAAACAGGAGCAGAGAATTATTTTTCACACAAGAATGTCGTTAAGAAAAGCATCAATATGGTCACTAACATATTGCAGAGATTGGACTCTGCGATAATCACAGTAAAGCTGTTTCTCATTGAAGCCAGAAATGTAGAATAGACTATTCCTTCAACTGCCATTTCAGAGAACCAACCGTGGATATTGCTATGAGCGGGTGTTGCCCTGCTGTTGTGGTCTCCTACAGATCATTCAAATTAACTGAAAGTTTTAACTGAAGTTTTTACTTGCATCGGGAGCAGGACGATATTCACGGAAACTATGCTGAACATAAATGTGTCTTCATCAGACTCGCCGGTGGAAACAAGAAAATATAAAAGATTTAGAGATTATTCACATTTTATTTTCCAAAAATATTGATACTACAATTCAAATTTTTAAATCATTGATTGGATCTTGTCTTTAGCTTGAAAAACTGCAACCAATTTCTCCTTAAAGATTAAAGTTGAATATATTTAAATGGACGAAGATGTCTGACAGATGTGTCGACTTGACTAACTATGAAACATTAGTGAAACCATCGGCGAGGCATGATATTGCTCTCCGTGTGGAATAATTGTATCTCTTCTCTAAATCCCATAAAGAGAGAAAACTGTACGCCTTGAGAGCCAACAACACCTCACTGTGTAGCAACGTGGCGATAGTATTGACTGCCTCTTCGCGCTTCTTAAAACGATTATTTTGTTTATAAGTTATTTATTATTTATTAATTCTTTAATGTATATTTGTTGAAATATTATCAAAGACATTGATGTTACACATGTGCTTGAACAGGAGGACTGAGCGAATGTTTCCAATAGAAACTTAAACAAGGATGTATCGCCCTTGTTATTTGGAATTGTTATGGACTTCATAATGAAGAAATGCTGCACTGGTAATAAAGGCATCGAATGGATACAAGGAGACCATGGAGGACCTGGACTTTGCTGATGACATAGTTCTCATCAGCAATCAGATAAACGATGCAGAAAACACAAATGAACTATCATCAATAGCCAGCAAAATGGCTTGAGGTCAATCATGAAAAGACTAAAGTCTGAAAAGTTTAATTCCAACAAGTGACAAAATATACATGGAACCAGTAGAAGAGATCGATCACTTCATCTATCTTGGAAGTCACATTGATCGAGAAGGGGATACGAGCAAAGAAATTAGAATCAGACTGGCTAAAGCAGCAATGTCTTTCAGAAGCCTTGAAAAGTTGTGGAAATCAAAACTCATTAGCACAAACACAAAACTTAGGTATTCAAATCAAATGTACTATCAACCCTTACGTATGCGTGTGAAAGCTGGAAAACAACAAGAGATATAGAAACAAAGTTGAACGCATTCGAAAATAAATGTCTAAGGAAATACTTGTATAGAATGGAACGAATTCACGAGGAAATTAGAGAAATCGCCATCAACCACTAATATCTTCAGTAATAAGAAAAGACGATGGTCATACGTTGGACATGTGATGAGAGAGATAATATCGTAGCAAAGCATATGGAAACAACAGGTGACCCAGTGAGAAGAACATTGAGAGAGGCAAGAGCAATCGGCTCCTCAATAGATAGAACTGCTTGCACAGAACAGAGACAGATGGCGATTTGATAAAATATCTTTAAAAGAAAACTGCTAGAACAAAATTCATATAGGAGAAGGTGTATCTTGGTCTACGCCCTATGGGCGGTTATCGAAAGGTCAATAGATAGATAGATATTTGTTGATGATTTGAATTTACTGGTATTTTCTATCAACCAGAGCTTGCCAATGTATGCAGCAATGGTGCCATGATCGGTGATGCAATTTCAGAAAGGCTTCCATACATTGTTCATTCCTCGTATGTGCTTATTCCAAAGCATATCAACCCAACTCGTGGTATTTTACACAATTGTTTAAGTTGGTAATTACTTTAGTTGTAGTGTGTACCAATGAGAAGATGAACAGATTGTCTTAGAAGTCAACTCTTTCGTTCTCCTATCTAATGTAGCACAATAAACTCACTTTGCGTGTGTCTCTTTTCTTTGTAGAAATAATAGTAAAATAGGGATCCTTTCGAATAATTTCTAATAATTTTTTTTTATATTGACAGACAAACCATCCCCAATCAGGGAATTTTCAAAGAGGCCAACACAAAAAGGGAGTTCCTAAAAACATCAGAAAGAAACAATCAACATTTTTCGGGCACATCATGAGAAGAGGAAAGTTGGAATGCTTGGTTACAAATGGCAAAATAAAAGGAAAGAGAGATCGCGGACGACAAAGAAAGAAAATACTAGATAGCTTGGTGTAATGGCATGGAAAACAGTCAACAACAGAGCTGATACGATACACGGTAGATAGAAGATTGTGGAAGGACATGATCTCCTACGCAAACCGGTAAGACATATGATGATGATAACAAACCATCAATTCGTATTTTAACTGTGTCATTTGACGAATGTATTAAAGAGAGCTGATTAGTAGTATTTATCTTCATCAATGTAGATAGCACAATTTTTGCATCATACTATATACGTTCTTTAGCTGTTGTGTTCACTTTTCGGGTTTTTGATATTAGATTAGGAACTTCAAAGTAAACCGTCACTGTTGTTTTTTTTTTTAATTTCAAATTATTACAGACATTGTCATCTTTTTCATGCATGTTTTAAAAATATCTTGAAGTTGATGCTCCTTACTTTTGAAAACAATACATGCTCTTTGTGACATGTTTTTTTTATGTTTAGTATCGAGATGTTTTGGCAGTATTGCTGCTTTCACGTCTTTATTGGATAATATATCGTAATCAACACACACGATGGTAGTTGTTTATCTTTGGGCCCTATACAAATAAAGTTAACGGATATATATATTGTTTACTATACCTGGGGTACATTTCAGGATAACCGAGAAAAGCTACATTTGGCTTTTGGGCAGGGCGTTTCCTCATCAACATCATCCCTCAATTTACTGTAGAAATTCAACCGTTGATCCATCTTAAGACCTAGTCTAAATGTTTTGATACAAAATTCACTGCTATAATAATCTTTGCCGGACAATAACTCAATTATTTTATTCACATAAATGGAAGAAAAAACATGATCACTAAATACGTTCCTGGATTCCCCTCCGTTTAATTGCATGCTCAATCGGAAGAATTGTTACGTGTTTTCTCTAAGAAATGTCACATGTTTTCTCTAAGAAATGTCACATGTTTTCTCTGAGAAATGTCACATGTTTTCTCTAAGAAATGTCACATGTTTTCTCTAAGAAATGTCACTTGTTTTCTCTAAGAAATGTCACATGTTTTCTCTAAGAAATGTCGCATGTTTTCTCTAAGAAATGTCACTTGTTTTCTCTAAGAAATGTCACGTTTTTTCTCTAAGAAATGTCACATGTTTTCTCTAAGAAATGTCACTTGATTTCTCTAAGAAATGCCACTTGTTTTCTCTAAGAAATGTCACATGTTTTCTCTAAGAAATGTCACACGTTTTCTCTAAGAAATGTCACATGTTTTCTCTAAGAAATGTCACTTGTTTTCTCTAAGAAATGTCACATGTTTTCTCTAAGAAATGTCACATGTTTTCTCTAAGAAATGTCACATGTTTTCTCTAAGAAATGTCACACGTTTTCTCTAAGAAATGTCACATGTTTTCTCTAAGAAATGTCACATGTTTTCTCTAAGAAATGTCGCATGTTTTCTCTAAGTAATGTCACATGTTTTCTCTAAGAAATGTCACACGTTTTCTCTAAGAAATGTCAGATGTTTTTTCTAAGAAATGTCACACGTTTTCGCTAAGAAATGTCATTTGTATTCTCTAAGAAATGTCACATGTTTTCTCTAAGAAATGTCACACGTTTTTCTCTAAGAAATGTCATTTGTATTCTCTAAGAAATGTCACATGTTTTCTCTCAGCCACTCACTATCTTTCTCTTCTTGAGTACATATTTTTCTATGAATATATTTATTCTATATTAATGACAGATTTTGTTTGTTTGCCACAGGTTGTTTGTTATTTAATGGAAATGCTTTGTTAGAAAAGCTAAGTTTTACTCTAGAGAAGGAAAGTCAGAATTCTTGCCACCTTTCTTTTCCCTCTCTCTCCATTTTATCCGCAGAAGATAATTTCTTTAAGCTTTTGTTGTTGACGGATTGCCACGAGTTAATGCGGGCCGGTTGCCCTTTGACTCATAAGATGTGGCGGGTCGTAATGGCTTTCTTGACATTCCCGGCTCTTACTGGAGAGGTTGGATTTCGTCTGTCCCAGGCTATGTTGGGAAACTACTAGTCCAGCCCAGAGGTACTGCAATACTGGGTCCTCTATATCAGTAACAGCCATCACTACAGGGAACACGGCGATCGTAGCCTCCGTTGGCCAGTCTGTTTTGACGCAGACTGTTACCAGGGGAGACCACGAGGAGGTAGGACTGCTAGGTCTTGGTCAGCTGATGGTGCGCCGACTCTGCTATTATAGATAGGCGCTTCTGCTCCCTTTAAGCCTTTACAGACTTATGTGAAGATAACTCCCTCTCCGTGAGTCCGCTAACCACAGTTTAAGAACTGTTGGATTGAACAATTAAGATAATCGATTTTAAATGTTTCAATTAGACCTTGTGTCACATACAAGTCAGGTTTGGAGACTCGGTTGAGTTATATCTCTGTTCTTGCTTAAAGTTGCTCCCGCACTTTCAACACAGGGTAATCAATATTTGTGCATTTCAACTTTGCATCTCAGCTTCGAGGGAAGCAACTTCTTGCTGTTTTTGTGTTTATTCATTGTATCTTGTGCTGTCTTGTATCCGCAAGTACAATATTAGTTGATTTAAATGTAAGTTTCTGGAGTAGACATGACAATCGTGTAGTGCAATGATAGAACTAGTTTAGAGGCAAATATAATGAAAACAAAAAAGTCGTATTTCAGCGGACATGACAAAGTAGATTATAGTTAGGACTCTAAAAGATCTATAAAATAAAAGTTTAACTAACATGCATAAATAAACTGTCTGCGACTTTCGTAGAACAACTTGTTGGTTGCTATGTAAATGATATATACTTTTTTTCTAGTCTGTCACGTGACTAATCCATTTAAACTTAAGGAAAATATAACAGGAATCATGAAAAAATGCACCCAAACAGACACAGAAAGAAAACACGTAGCAGAAAAACACATACACGATACCTATCCACAGGACTCTTGGTCCCACATATACACAGATGGCTCTGCTACAAATGCCACCAGAAATGGAGGGTGTGGTGTGTTTTTGACGCTGAATAACCAGGACGAGATCACCAAGTTAATAGCTACTGGGAAATTCTCAAACAACTTTAAAGCAGAAACTGAGGCCCCAGAGATGCTGGTTGGTAGCAGTAACACTGGCTACTGAACACAAAAATAACATGCACAATAAATTGGTGATTCTGACTGATGATCTGTCAGTACTATCAGCTCTAAAAAGCCCCACGAACAATGAACTAGATGACTTGAGAACAATCCTGGACCAACTATGCAATAACTTCCAGAGAGTAGTCATTCAGTGGATACCATCACACTGTAATATACACGGGAGCAAATGCGAAGACAAATTAGCTAAAGAGGGAGGGAGATTACCACAAGAGAACCATCCGCTCAGCTATGATGAAGCCAAATCCACCCTCAAAGGTCAGTACCATGAAAAATGGAAACGAGAACACCCAAAGCATAACGAGAGGGACGGATACCAACAACTATCAAGGAGGGATCAAGTCATCATACTTCACCTACGCACTGGCCACAATAGAATGAGGAATCACATGTTCACCAAATTCAAAATAGGTACAACCAGCCTATGCCACTGTACACTGGACAATATGACTACAAAATATGTTCTACAGGATTGCCCCCAGTACACAGACCTGAGAAGAGCAATGTGGTCCACGCCCACCTCCCTGGAGGAAAAACTATATGGGGCAATCGAATCACTTAAACAGACAGCTGACTTCATGAGAGAGTCTGGAATCCTACTCTGATTGAGTCTTGATCGCAGAGAGAGAGAGAGAGAGAGAGAGAGAGAGAGAGAGAGAGAGATACAATCTTTGTATATAAATTCTACGGATGAATGATCTCCAACTTTCTTCCGAATTATTCAATTTTTAAGTTATCTCTAGCGCTGATTCCGGTCATGCTTCTGACACATTTAATTTTAGTGGTGTTTATTTTACTGAGTGTTCTTGAATCATCTTGTGTCTATAAGATTAACAGTAAGACGTTGTTAAATTGAGTTAATTGAACTATTATTATTTATCAGCCCATCAGTCTCTTGATGATAAATCTCTTAAAATTTGAACACATTTAACTAAAGTAATTCTATATTTCTTAAATTCCTCTCCACACTGCCAAAGTTAGATAATACTTTAACTGTATTCTCGACTTTATCTTGAAACCTTTCTTGTAATCACATTATTGAATACTTATTACCTTGAATGGGTTTGGTGGTTAGTTTTCGTTCGTTTTTTGTTTGTTTTGTTCTTGAACGTGATGGTAGGTCGTAATATGTATTCATGCTGTCTGACATAATATATCATCATCATCATCATCATCATCAAGTACCGGGCCTGTTGGCGTAGGTGATCATGTCTCTCCACAACTTTCGATTTCGACAGTTATTTATCATTTCTGTTGTTGACTTTCTGCCGAGTCATTCTCTTAAGCTGTCTGTTATTTTTTTCTCTTTGCTTCCCTCTATTTCTTAGTCCGTCAATTTTCCAGTTGTTACAATATATTCCAGTTTATCTCTTCTTATTACATGGCCAAAAATGTAGTAATGATTGTTTCTTCCTAATATTGGAAATTAGCTCTCTTTTTACTTTGACCTCTTTCAGAATATTTACATATATATATATATATATATATATATATATATATATATATATATATATATAAAATATGTTTTGTGTGCTACGTCATTGTAATGTCTCATCGTACATCCCTAGACCGGACATACGCTAATCTTACGGTCTGTTGTTAGCTGTGCGACGGGGATAATCTGACGACTGACTGCGTGTTTATATGTTTGAAATTGGAGTCAACAACGATTGCCTAACATCATCAAGAGCTATAATTTTTTTTTAAATATGACGATCATCATTTTCAGGAGGACGTGAACTTCCAGTATGTGGTGGATAGGCGGCAGGAACCATTGAAAACTATGCATGAAAAGTGTTTCTTGTTGCAGTTTTCTCATCTTCCAAGACCAGCTGGTTGCAGGAGCTACTGAGTTAAGTGCTCTGTGCACACCGTGAGATGTGTGTCTCATCCGTTTTGATCATGTTTCGGTTTTCCAACTGTTTACGATGAATGATGATATCGTATGACAGGGAACAGTTGGCTGTGTTCATTTTCTGCGCGGTTTCGCCTTATGTCTTTTGGCGTGTGCTGAGACTGCTACGATGGGGACTACAGTTACCTTTCTTTGTTTAGGAGATGAGATATTAATTCGGATGATTAAGCTGGCACGGGCGGTTGAGCAATTATGGATTTTAATTCGTTTGCAGTGATAGCGGGGCCTTCCATAACCAAATAACTATATACACACACACACACATATATATATATATATATATATATATATATATATATATATATATGTATATATATGCGCATGCATTGTAATTTAAAACCAATGAAAGTATCTCATTCAACATTATATAGTAGCAATGTTAAGTTGACTAAGAAACCTGTTTTCGAACAATCGTTTCATTCGCTTTTTCAATGGATTTATCTGTTTGTGTTGGTCAAACAGGCAAGCATGTTTTATTTAAACAGAACTTTACAACAAAAGGTAATATTTTGTTTCATTTTAAATTTCTCAAAAATTGTCAATTTTTAAATAAAATAAACTCTCTTAAAGAAATAAATTATTTCCTTTCCTGTTTTGCCATTCTAATTCTCGTGGATGCAGTACCACCATAGCTCCATTGATTGCGTCAGCAGGAGAGGTTATTGAGTTCACATTTCTTCCACATATAGGACTATGCTGGTGGTCCTATGACTTGTTATCACTGAATGCAGCTGTCACTACAACATCACAGCCTGATTCATTTATCAAGTTCATTGATTCAGAGCTGGGGCATTATTTTAGTGAAAGAACACACCATGCAAGTTATGCAAGCCGAGATGCTATCTTGTAGTACAAAAACGTAACAGAAAATTCAAGCAGAGATATTATTTAGGTACAAGAACACAACAGGGAAATCTAGTTGAGATATCATTTTTGTTACAAGAACACAACAGGGAAAAATCAATTTGAGATATACTTATGGTACAAGAACATAACGAGGAAATCAAGTTGAATTTCATTGTTGGTATAAGAACACAACAAGGAAATCAAGTTGAGATATCATTTTTGGTACAAGAACATAACGAGGAAATAAATTTGAGATATCATTTTTGATACAAGAACATAACGAGGAAATAAATTTGAGATATCATTTTTGATACAAGAACATAACGAGGAAATCAAGTTGAGATATCATTTTTGGTACAAGAACACAACAAGGAAATCAAGTTGAGATATCATTTTTGGTACATGAAAAGAACAGTGAAAAATCAAGTTGAGATATCATTTTTGGTACAAGAACAGAACAGGGAAAAATTAATTTGAGATATAATTTATGGTACAAGAACATAACGTGGAAATCAATTTGAGATATTTTTTGTACAAGAACAGAACAGGGAAAAATCAAGTTGAGATATAATTTATGGTACAAGAACACAACAAGGAAATAAATTTGAGATATCATTTTTGGTACAATAACAGAACAGGAAAAATCCAGTTGAGATATAATTTATGGTACAAGAACACAACAAGGAAATCAATTTAAGATATAATTTTTGATACAAGAACACAACAATGAAATCAAATTAAGATATCATTTTTGATGTAAGAACACGACAAGGAAATCAAGTTGAGATATCACTTTTGGTACAAGAACACAACAGGGAAATCAAGTTAAGATATCAAACAGGCCGAGATATCACTCTTTGTAGCATAACACAAAAGGGAATTCTGAAAGTGATAACCTTTATCTGCCAGAACATTAAAATCCTGCAAGTAGAAAGTCATTTCTGGTACAAGAACACAACAGATAAATCCTGCAAGTAGAAAGTCATTTCTGGTACAAGAACACAACAGATAAATCCTGCAAGTAGAAAGTCATTTCTGGTACAAGAACACAACAGATAAATCCTGCAAGTAGAAAGTCATTTCTGGTACAAGAACACAACAGATAAATCCTGCAAGTAGAAAGTCATTTCTGGTACAAGAACACAACAGATAAATCCTGCAAGTAGAAAGCCATTTCTGGTACAAGAACACACCAGATAAATCCAGCAAGTAGAAAGTCATTTCTGGTACAAGAACACAACAGATAAATCCTGCAAGTAGAAAGTCATTTCTGGTACAAGAACACACCAGATAAATCCAGCAAGTAGAGATATCCATATTTTGTCTTTACCGGGGTTGCAATTATTGACAAATGCAAATCCAATTATAAATCATTTCTTTGACTCGTTAATCTTCATTAACACCTGGTTTCGTTTATAACTTATTTATTTTCTCATCTTTTCAATTACAATTGTGTTTTAATCTTCAGTCGAGTCACACCTCTTACGCACAAACTCTTTCTTTAATATCACAAGCATCTCTCATCGTCGAATAGAAGGATACATTGGCGAAACTGCTGTGAAGTTGATGATAAGAATGACAAGAAAAAGAAAGGAAACAAACTTGTTACAGCTTTACGTAGATGAGGGCCAACACTAAAAAAAAACGACGTTGCGGTTCGGTAGGTCTTCAGCTGAAACAATAGACACAAAAGAAATGTATATAGATAAACAAGCAAATATAATTACAACGCGATAAGAAGCTACAATATATGAGAAGAATAAAATAAATGTAAGTGACTTTTCTGAGCGCTCATGTCTGAAACTTGGTGGACTACCAACTCGATTAAAACCACAATGGTGAGCCCAAAGGGTGGACAGGTAAATACCACGCAAGAGTTATACAAATATTTTGAGGTGGGTGCTAGTTTTCTTAACTATAATACCACTAGGGCAGAGCCCCGTCACGCCAAGTGGCGTATCGGGAATATGGTGTTAGTGACCATAATTTTTATAGACCTTCGGTACATGATTTTTGGGGTAATATGATCGGTATTACGCCCGTGCCGCTTTATTTTTCCAGAAAAATATCCAGTACCCATTTAAGGCAGGGTACACCCGGAAGTCGTCAATCAGGATCCAACACAATCTCTAAGCCTTTGTAGTCCAGTTCACTAACCACTGGGCTGTCGCAGCTCCCAATATTAAGCATACCTGCGCGAAAAAATGTATGCAAAATTACATACACACCCATTCATACCCATTTGTATACATAGAAATACATATATATATATATATATATATATATATATATATATATATATATATATATATTAAGACCACGATAGCTCAGTGGTTAGTGAACTGGACTACAAAGGACAAGAGGTAGAGTTCGATCCCAACCGACGGCTTCCGGGTTCACCCAGCCTTTAATGGGTAACGGATTTTTTTTCTGGGAAAGTAATCGGCACGGACGTAATACCAATCACATTACCTCAAAAATCATGTGCCGAAGGTCTGTAAAATTTATGGTCACTAACACCAAATTCCCTATACGCCACTTGGCGTGACGGGGGTACTTTACTTTATATATATATATATACCTCATCATCATCATCATCATCATCATCGAGTGCCATCACCGCAACGAAGGTTGGCTACCATTGAGCGCCATTCTGTTCTGTCTCTTGCTTTGATGGTGCAGGTTGTCATATGTTGACTTGTCCATATTTTGATGTTACTCGTCCATGTTGGTCTTGGTCTGCCTCTGTCTCTTTTACCTTGTATTTTACCTTCCAAAATTACTTTTTCTTGGCTATTGTGTCTTTCAACATGCCCCAAAAATCGCATTTTTCTTGTTTGAGTTGTGCTTAGTAGTTCTCTTTTAATTTTTAGTTGTTTTAAGACTTCATCGTTTGTTTTCTTTTCTTTCCATCCAATTCTACATATTCTTCTATATATCCAAATTGTAAAGGCTTCATTTTTCTGTTCTCTTTTCTTGTCTAATGTCCATGTTTTTACCATACAGGAATGTTGAGAAGATATAACATTTTGCTATTCTTAGTTTTAGCCCTGGTATTATTTGTTTTGATGTTAGTTTTTCATGGCATTAAAATTACTGTTGCCATACTGATTTCTTTGTTTATTTCAGTTGTACACTTCCCATCACTGGTTATAGTATGTCCAAGGTAGTTGTGAACTGTCTCCAGGTCTATTCCTTCAATTTTGTGTCCACTTGTGGGTTTTCAGTATTTTCTATGTTTATGATCATAGTTTAAGTCTTTTTGATATTCATATCTAGACCATATATACCTACATCTATAAATATACATGCATCTATAATCAATAATGTGCACCCTTACATTTCCGTACACACATATATTTACATCCATACACAAATAGAATATAATGGTCTTTATGTTCGCCTTTATTCTTGAATTTTTATGGAAATTTTGTTGAAATATGTGGGAAATAAGGTGGAATTTGATTTGTGTAGAGAAAATAGACGTTAGTTGTTAATGCAGAGAAAGATATAGAGGTGTTAATGGGTTATATAGAGAAAAGTTGGAATTTGTTGACTTTGTTTGTGTGTAATGTTATTGGTTATTTTTAATGTTTTGTGAAAAAAAGGCATGGGGCGGGAGAGATGCAAGAGTAAAGTTGGTGTGACGTAATTAGGTTGAAGATATTGGCTCTAAATAGAGAAAAATAGACAGCGCCGGGTTATGATGGATTTATTTGTGTGTAATGTTATTTAGTAATTGATTATTGTTGTGTGTTATGTAAGAGCCGTTCGTACTTTGCAGCGGCAGCCGCCAACATTCTGAGATAATTAGATGTTGAAAAAATAATTTAAAAACTCGCTATTTATCAGATGTTAGGTAAACAGTTATATTGTTTAACTTCAGACGAGAGCTGCATTTTTAAAATGTGAAATGCCATTGTTGTGTTTGATTTGACCAAAATATGCCAATTGGCTTTGTCTCCTTACATTTATACAATTAACAATTTCAGATACTTTTACAATTGTAAATTGCTATGAAGATAATATCAATTTGATGATTAAAGCATCTGGAAAAGTTTGTAACATCTTGAGAACAATTTGATCAATCACAATTGCTCAGTGTGTTTCTGCGACTTATTGCTTCCTGGCGTGGCTGATAAATTATCTTGAAGGGGTCTATTTTTTGTCTCTGGCAGTGTCAACATTGCTAGAATGAAGATAAGCTGAAGGAAACCAAGAAGAATAAACGATCCAAACAAAGGGAGACGATCTCTCTGGATCAGAAAAGGACTAATCATCGCCCCTATTCTTGCCATAAGATTACAGTAAGCATAGGACATACTTCTGATTCCAGTCGGATACAGTTCAACGCCCACAACAATCACGATTCCCCAAGACGCTTCCATCAACATGTGTGCCCCAAACGCAAGCACGAGAGTGGGAATTGCTTTATTTGCATCGGACGCCAACAATTGTACAGCAACCAAAGTAAACGAACAAATGCTGGATAAGAAAACGAGTATAATGGAAGCCCACTTTCTACCAAGCTTTGTTGCGAACACTGGGACAAGCAACCTCATAGGGAAAGGAATAATGGAGAATACAACAAAATTGATAAAATAATCACCGAAAAGAGCCTTGAGACCAAACCCAATCATGTAGCCTTCCAATGAAAGAATGAACCAGGCCAATCCCAGAACAATGGAATATTTACGGTTGTTTTTATTAAACAAATCCCGGTAGGTGTATTTAGACCGTTCCTTCATGTTTTCTTTCTCTGTCTCTGCTATTACGGCCATGATAGCTGTATCTGGCACAGGTCTTTTGTTTATTCTCGCTATTTTCCGAACTACCTTATGTCCTTTCCTCAGTTTTCCATGAATTGTCAAAAACCTTAAACTCTCTGGGAGCCAAAAGACAGGCAAGAAAGCGAGGAATGAAACAAACGCAGTAGCAATGTGGACATGCTTCCAGTTCTTTAAAGCAAGCACACACAGGCTTAAGGTAAATGTACTGACATTCCAGAAAGGAAATGTCCCAATGACGCCTCTCCACCAAGCCGGGATAAATTCGAGATTATAAACAGCAACAGATGAAAGAATACCACCACAAGCAAATCCAATGAAGAATCTCATGACAGCGTACATCTGCCATGAGACTGAGAAGATGGCAAAGATGTTGGTTATAGTCAGCAGGGCTGCACATCCTTGGATGCTGAATTTCCGACCAAAATTATCACCAATGAATCCACTGACGCAAGATCCACACGCTACCCCAATCATATTCATAACGAAAATAAGATTGTACTTCCACGCGTCATCACAAACCAGAACCCACTCAGTAACAACCGTTGAGGCCTTGTCATTAAATACAATATTCGCACATAATCTCTTAGCTTCACAGGAAGAAGAAAACCTTGAACTATTTCCAATGAGACTCTGTCCATCTTGTGCTGCTATCAAGGACATGTTTCCAGAAGCTTCCAGAAACTCGGTAACATTGACAGTTAATGGATCTTGACATGTCCACCCGGGGTTGTAGCTCGCGAAAATCATAAACATTATTGTCCAAGCGCCAGGAAGTAACGGGAAATACCCCAACGAAACGAAGATTACTTGGAAACGTCCACAGTCTCCGTGATTCTTGAAAAGTGTGTCAAGTGTGTACGTTCTGTGGAGAAAAAAATTACAAAAAAAAATTGTGATTACTTCTATTTGAAATACGAAACAATTTGCGACTGAGTTGAGAAATATATCTTTGTCCTATAACGATAGAATATACATGACGTCATGATAGTGATTTGTATAATAAAAAATTTTGAAAAATATATCAATAATTGTGAAACTTAAACAGTATTATAACAGCTCGAAAGTGAGACGTGTCCTACGTTGTGCTACATGTAAAGTTTCAGATTATACTATTAGTCAGGGAATAAAGAATTTGTTTGAAAATTACATACTTAATCTTAGATGTTTTCAAATACTTGGGCACAACAATAACATCAGATGGGAGATGCAGCACAGAAATAAACAGTAGAATAGCTCAGGCCAAAATAGCATTTCAGAACGTTAAAAATATTTTATGCAACAAATCTATGTCAATAAAAATGAGAAAGAGAGTTCATCAGTGCTATATAGAACCAATTCTGACCTATGGAAGCGAATCATGGACAGTGGACAAATAAATGAAAAGACGGTTGGAGGCCACAGAGATGGGATTTCTCAGAAGAATGTTGAAAGTTCCCTGGACAGCTAAAAAGACCAATGAGGAAGTTCTCAAAGAGGCCAACACAAAAAGGGAGCTCTTAAAAACATCAGAAAGAAGCAATCAACATTTTTCGGGCACATCATGAGAAGAGGAAAGTTGGAATACTTGGTTACAACTGGCAAAATAAATGGAAAGAGAGATCGCGGGCGACAAAGAGAGAAAATACTGGATAGCTTGGTGTCATGGCATGGAAAACAGTCAACAACAGAACTGATACGATGCACTGTAGATAGAAGATTGTAGAGGGACATGATCACCTACGCCAACCGGTATGGCACATGATGATGATGATGATGATGAATCTTAGATGTGAGGATATCTAGACAAAAAAATTAATATGTTAACAATGGCATCTTCTCTGAGTATCAGTAACAGTTGAGGCAGCAAGCGCTAGAGAAAGAGACTTGAAAGTAATATAATAAAGAAGTTCAGAATTATAAGTAATAGGAAACTCTTTATATAGAGTTTCGGAGCAGGACGAAATCTGATCATCAGAAGCAGACTCACCGTCGAGCAAGTGTTTCAGCCTTTTAGCTTCTTGACACTCTTAGGGTGGTGGGCCCGCCTTGGTCATGTCTCCCAAAGTTGAGTGTTGACCTTCATCCGCGCTTAGTCCGCGATGGCATCCAGTCCATGCAGCACTTTGTTGTGACGTCACGTGTTCCGCCCTTAGCCTAGTTCAGTATTGCTTGAGTAAAGGACATGCTCCATCTGTCATTCATTGCAAAGAGGACATCGTTTGTCATCTGTCTTTCCCTACTTCACAAGGTTTCAGGCTGATGGTAGAAGGTCTTACATGGATCTGATTATGTAGCTGAGCTGCAGCGGTGATATATGTCACATGTCATTCCACGTTAGCGTCTTCTGTAAGGTTTCATCCTATGTGGTCCATCGGCTATGCTGCACCTGTTGTGCTGCCTTTTGTACACGTTTGTTCTCCTCCACGTCTCTAATCTCCCGAACTACCATGTCCCTACTTTGTCTATTTGATGCTTTTGACCATCATTGGATGTCTCCGTGACTAAATCCGCGCCTAATGGTTTGCGTGTAGGTCATCAATTTCTTCATTTGGAGACTTTCTTGTGCTTCGTTTACTGCTGCGCCTGCCTGTAGACCAGTCTTCACTGTGGGTTCCAATGTCCGAGCTGCTTCGTCTGATGATCATTGAAGAATAACTGCCAGTCTGGCCTTGCCGGCTTTGTCTTCTTCTAGGACTGACTTGAACTAGAGAACCAGCTTACCTTTCTTACAGTACAGCGCAACGTCCGTCAGTCCCGGTGGTACTCCCAGCCATTTCCGTGTGTACTTGCTAATCTTGCTCTCCATCATATCCACCGTACTTGAGTTTATCTCATATATCAGAAGAGGCTATAACAGTTTAGGTATCAACATGAACTGGAGGCACCAGATTTGGAACTTTCCTAAAAGTCTGCTCCGGTCAATGATCTGTAGCCCTTGTTCTGACATTTCTTTTACTCTTTGGGCGGATTTCGTGTCTTTCAATGAGGCGTCATACGCTCTGCCTAGACTCTTTATTGGCTCTTCGCGGACGGTTGGAATCCTCTGCTTCACCACACTGAATGTGACTTGCTTGGTCTTTCCTCGTCTAATGGAGAGGCTTCGTGACTTCCAAGATTTGAAGCTCATCCGGCACCACACGATGAGGTCGTCCATGCATTCAAGTGTCCACCGGGCGTGGCTCTCTTCTGACGCTAGAACCGTGGTATCATCCATGAATGTTTTAAGTGATGGCATGTGGTATCCATCTCCAAGGTCTGGTATTTTTGCAAGTTACAGTTTACTTGTACCAGCCATTCACAGAAACAACAATTGTATGTGGTGAAGCAGATTAATTGTTACTGACACAACAAGAGCAGTATGGTGGAGCTATCCAGCCAACTACAAGCAAGAAGTAATTAACGAAACAGGACGCGGAACGACAAACTGGCCACGAGTAAGGAACAATAATACCAGATCAAAATGGGAAAATAGAACGAATTGGAGTCCATATAATGAGATAAGCACATAAATCAAATATCATAAATATGAAATACTATGCGGGGTCACGTGTATATCTTTATAACTTATAGTACAAGGAGGGGCTTTAAAATATAATGTGGATCATCATAATCAGACCTGTCAGCTCATACCAAAGATTGCCACGCTATTCCAGTGACAGATAAAGATGATGCCTCTCAACTATCTACTGTCACAGACGTTGATTTGTTTGACCAAACTATCTCGTTTCTGCTCTAACAGGCGTTGATTTGTTTGATCAAACTATCTCATTTCTACTCTAACAGACGTTGATTTGTTTGATCAAACTATCTCATTTCTACTCTAACAGACGTTGATTGTTGATTTGTTTGATCAAACTATCTCATTTCTACTCTAACAGACGTTGATTGTTGATTTGTTTGATCAAACTATCTCATTTCTACTCTAAAGGACGTTGATTTGTTTGATCAAACAATCTCATTTCTACTCTAACAGACGTTGATTGTTGATTTGTTTGATCAAACTATCTCATTTCTACTCTAACAGACGTTGATTGTTGATTTGTTTGATCAAACAATCTCATTTCTACTCTAACAGACGTTGATTGTTGATTTGTTTGATCAAACTATCTCATTTCTACTCTAAAGGACGTTGATTTGTTTGATCAAACAATCTCATTTCTACTCTAACAGCCGTTGATTTGTTTGATCAAACTATCTCATTTCTACTCTAACAGGCGTTGATTTGTTTTATCAAACTATCTCATTTCTACTCTAACAAGTGTTGATTTGTTTGACCAAACTGCCTCATTTCTACTCTAAAGGACGTTGATTTGTTTGATCAAACTATCTCATTTCTACTCTAACAGACGTGGATTTGTTTGATCTATCTCATTTCTTCTCTAACAGGTGTTGATTTGTTTGACCAAACTATCTCATTTCTACTCTAACAGACGTTGATTGTTGATTTGTTTGACCAAACTATTTCATTTCTACTCTAACAGGCGTTGATTTGTTTGATCAAACTATTTCATTTCTACTCTTACAGACGTTGATTTGTTTGATCAAACTATCTCATTTCTACTCTTACAGACGTTGATTTGTTTGATCAAACTATCTCATTTCTACTCTAACAGACGTTGATTGTTGATTTGTTTGACCAAACTATCTCATTTCTATTCTAACAGACGTTGATTGTTGATTTGTTTGACCAAACTATTTCATTTCTACTCTAACAGGCGTTGATTTGTTTGATCAAACTATTTCATTTGTACTCTAACACGATGATTTGTTTGATCAAACTATCTCATTTCTACTCTAACAGGCGTTGATTTGTTTGATCAAACTATCTCATTTCTACTCTAACAGACGTTGATTTGTTTGATCAAACTATCTCATTTCTACTCTAAAGGACGTTGATTTGTTTGATCAAACAATCTCATTTCTACTCTAACAGACGTTGATTTGTTTGATCAAACAATCTCATTTCTACTCTAAAGGACGTTGATTTGTTTGATTTCTACTCTAACAGGCGTTGATTTGTTTGATCAAACTATTTCATTTCTACTCTACAGACGTTGATTTGTTTGATCAAACTATCTCATTTCTACTCTTACAGACGTTGATTTGTTTGATCAAACTATCTCATTTCTACTCTAACAGACGTTGATTGTTGATTTGTTTGACAAACTATCTCATTTCTATTCTAACAGACGTTGATTGTTGATTTGTTTGACCAAACTATTTCATTTCTACTCTAACAGGCGTTGATTTGTTTGATCAAACTATTTCATTTGTACTCTAACAGGCGATGATTTGTATGATCAAACTATCTCATTTCTACTCTAACAGGCGTTGATTTGTTTGATCAAACTATCTCATTTCTACTCTAACAGACGTTGATTTGTTTGATCAAACTATCTCATTTCTACTCTAAAGGACGTTGATTTGTTTGATCAAACAATCTCATTTCTACTCTAACAGACGTTGATTTGTTTGATCAAACAATCTCATTTCTACTCTAAAGGACGTTGATTTGTTTGATCAAACAATCTCATTTCTACTCTAACAGACGTTGATTTGTTTGACCAAACTATTTCATTTCTACTCTAACAGACGTTGATTGTTGATTTGTTTGATCAAACAATCTCATTTCTACTCTAACAGGCGTTGATTTGTTTGACCAAGCTATCTCATTTCTACTCTAACAGACGTTGATTGTTGATTTGTTTGATCAAACTATCTCATTTCTACTCGAATGTTAATGAACAGGATGTTACAAGGTTTCAAGAAAACAATCTCTTAGCAAAAAACACGAAAGAACTGAAGTTTGTTTATTCTGCACAATTTACATCTGTTTGCGGAATTAGCGATGCCATTCATAAATTAGAGCTGTTTGAAGTTGTTGGTGGTGGGTAGGGGCGGTGGGTGGGTGGCCGGGGGGGGGGGCATACAAGTTTTACTCTATAGGATATCTTTTCATCTTATTCCAGTCCTGAGGTCACCGTGCAATAAATATTGGTTAAAGACAAAGAGACAAACAGACCATCATGATCTTCAGGTCACATGTCCTTTGCAGATCGTGGCAATCACCACAGCCCGTCTGAAAGAATCTCTGTCTAGAGACAGACCTCCCACTTCTTCTGTTTTCATCTTCAAGATCACCATGATCCCTTGAAACCACCTTATCTTTGGTCTACCTATGATGCGTCGACCAGGAACCATGCCTTCCATTATTGTTCTTTCCAGCCCGCTGAGTCTTTTGAGGAGGCCATAGTATTTTAATTGCCTCTGTTGAATGGCGCTTATAACGCACTTTTTAAAAATTGGTAACAGACTTTTGACTAAAAGACCATGCCATTAAGTGTTGCGCAGAAATATTCAAATATATTGTATAACTGCAAGAATAAACAAGAGTATATTATAACTGCAGATAAAATATCAACTGGCCTGCTATTACTAATTATAGAAACCATATTTCGTCCATACCGAACCAGGTAATGGCATGGAGAGAATAACCATGTCGGTTATAGTTGCTGGAAGACGACATGGTGATTGTCTAAAGGACGATAAGACAAAACCGAGAACTTCTTACAAACTAAACTCACTGAGGAAGGAGGTAAAACAGTAAAAACGTTATACATTCAGATCGTCAGTTAAAGGAACGATGTCTTATATTCATCATCATCATTAGAAGCCGTCTCCGCATAGAAGGTTGACTACCATGAAGCGCTACTTTCGATTTTCGATCTGTCTCTTGCTTTGATGGTGCAGATTGTCATAGGTTGACTTGTCCATCTTTTGATTTTACTCGGCCATGTTAGTCTTGGTCTGCCTCTTATTTTATTCAATTATTAGTATTACATTCCAATGAGTAAACAATTTGTCATTATGGCATTTATTCCACTTCTGAAGTTTCCTGGATTGTTTCTATGGGGTTGGAAAGTAAAGATTATATGGCCAGTGCAGTCGTCTCATAGTGTTCATGTCATGTTTTTTTTATTTCAACTCGGATGAGAAAAAAAAAACCTTGCTCACTGCTGCACCAATTCGAGTCCACCTAATTTGGAGAACAAAAGGTTTATAAATTCAGCATTCAATTTTCTATACATTTTTTTCTTATATTTGTTCTCCTTTTCCTTTCCTTTCTCATTTGCCTTAGAACATCGGAGATATAGTTTGTGGTCTTGTCTGGGGAAGAAGTGTTTTACACAAAGACATTAATTCATAGAAACAAACACGAACAATGAACATGAAAGAAGATAATAGATTGAAATAAACAAAATACACTTCCAGATAAAGAAATAATAAGCCCAACAGCAGAACAAATAAAGAATTTTTTTTTTCATCTAGTGTATAAGAAAATAGGAACAAAAACACAAACAGCGTAAGAAGAAAGAAATAATAAAAAGGTACCAGGTATCTGGAAAGAAAATGAGACCAAAAACACAAACAGTGTAAGAAGAAAGAAATGAAGGAAATAATAAAAATGTACCAGATATCTGGAAAAAAAATGAGAACAAGCGTAAGAAAAATAACTGAACTTAAGTTTATCTGAAACTGAAAGAAAAAGTGACCAACAAAACAGAACAAAAACATGAACGCTTAGATCAATTGAACACGAGAAGACAAAATCTCTGTTTTCTAGAATGTTCCGTAAACAGGCACGTACCTGGTCGGTTGCGGTGTGCTTTCATTGGTCCCTAGAACAGCTGTTGCGCTTTCTTCCAAGTCGCTCATTGTTGATGCTTTTCACTTTTAAACATGAACTATGATAAGAAAAAAAAATTGATTATTATATCTCCAATGCAATAATCGTAAAGACTATATTTCTTTTTCTTCTGCCACCTTTCAGCTCATGTGAAGCATAGGTCTTCAACAAACACTTTCCGAGTCGTTCTTGTTTCTTGCCATTCTTTTAAGATCATTCCATGTCTTCACCATCATCTTCATTTCTGCTTCTGTCTGTCTTCTCTAAGAATTTCTTGGTCTTCAACTTTGTCTTTTTCCTTGGGGATTCAAAAAAAGGGCCTGCGCGTAAGACTCTAGGTTGGCTTCCGTAGTGTGTGTCCTATCCAGCGCCATCGTCTTCACTGTATCTCTTTATCCACTGGTATTTGACTGGTACATTTCCATTATTCTATGTTAGTGATTTTGTCCTGTCATTTCCATCCTTTTATTCTGCGCAGCTTCCATTAAATGAAGGTTTAAAGAAAGTATAGACCAAATCCACCTACTGTTCTTGGATGACTAACCCTAACTCTAACATCCGAGTGTAGACCAACTCTACCGACTGTTGATAGATGACTAACCCTAACTCTAACATCCGAGTATAGACCAACTCTACCGACTGTTGATAGATGACTAACCCTAACTCTAACATCCGAGTGTAGACCAACTCTACCGACTGTTGATAGATGACTAACCCTAACTCTAACATCCGAGAGTAGACCAACTCTACCGACTGTTGATAGATGACTAACCCTAACTCTAACCTCTCCAAATGTAGACCAGTTGTAGACCAACTCTACCGACTGTTGATAGATGACTAACCCTAACTCTAACTCTTTACCGACTGTTGATAGATGACTAACCTAACTCTAACATCCGAGAGTAGACCAACTCTACCGACTGTTGATAGATGACTAACCCTAACTCTAACCTCTCCAAATGTAGACCAGTTGTAGACCAACTCTACCGACTGTTGATAGATGATTAACCCTAACTACCTGACTAACTTTAACTGTCGAACCATAAACTCTTGTAAATAACTGATCGTGTCTGTCTCGTGGCTACATGAGAAATAGCTGTCTATCTCTTTGTTTCTGCACACTAACTTGCTTATTATAATCTTTGAGTATATATTCACTCATATCTTGTTCTGTCGACAACCAAACCTATCTAATTATCGAGATTCGTGGTCAGAACTCCCTTCGTCACTTGTCTACTTACCACAATTTTACCGTCACTAAATTTCGGACAACGAGCTGCTGAATCTCTCACTTTACGCTTTCTGAAAAATGGCGACAGTGTCTTGTTTTAGCCGATCTCTTTGTTTACACTGACCCTGAAATTTCATGTACTGACATTTCTTAACACGATGGTTCCCAAATTTGTATATCCTTCTTTCTTAACCCATCCATGAGTAACAATAGAACAGAGGATATTTGGGTCCGAATCTACCTGATAAGATTGTCTAACCTGATTTAATGCACTGAGTTTTCTGAAGACGATCGAGTTCCTAATAAGTACCTCTTGTTGTTTTAACCTAGTCTAAACTAAACTAATAGTAAAAGAAAGCAACAAGAAAGGTCTCAGTTTGAATAGTAAGAAAACAGAAGTAATGGTTATATCGAAGAAACAATCATCACCATCATGCAGCATAAAAATAAACGAGACAAATCTGAAACAAGTGCAACGTTTCAAATACTTGGGCACAATAATAACATCAGATGGGAGATGCACCACAAAAATAAACAGCAGAATAGCTCAGGCCAAAATAGCATTTCAGAAAATGAAAAATATCTTATGCAACAAATCTATGTCAATAAAAATGAGAAAGAGAGTTCATCGGTGCTACATAGAACCAATTCTGACCTATGGAAGCGAATCATGGACAGTAGACAAACAAATGAAAAGACGATTAGAGGCCACAGAGATGGGATTTCTCAGAAGAATGTTGA
The DNA here is from genome assembly GCA_032433765.1 of Megaustenia siamemsis. Taxonomy (NCBI): domain Eukaryota; kingdom Metazoa; phylum Mollusca; class Gastropoda; order Stylommatophora; family Ariophantidae; genus Megaustenia; species Megaustenia siamemsis. The sequence continues at coordinate 56,779,802 of JAVIAB010000008.1, forward strand.
AAGTTCCCTGGACAGCTAAAAAGACCAATGAGGAAGTTCTCAAAGAGGCCAACACAAAAAAGGAGCCTTTAAAAAACATCAGAAAGAAGCAATCAACATTTTTCGGGCACATCATGAGAAGAAGAAAGTTGGAATACTTGGTTACAACTGGCAAAATAAAAGGAAAGAGAGATCGCGGGCGACAAAGAGAGAAAATACTGGATAGCTTGGTGTCATGGCATGGAAATCAGTCAACAACAGAACTGATACGATGCACTGTAGATAGAAGATTGTGGAGGGACATGATCACCTACGCCAACTGGTATGGCACATGATGATGATGAAACTAAACTAATTTACTGAACGTGACTTTAACAATGGGTGAAGATACCAAATTCGGTGATCAAAAGCCATTCCGTTTTATTCAAGGACAAATACAAAGTGTCGAACTCTTATATAACCTAACCGACAACAAAAGAAAAATAATAAAGAAAGAATACTTCCAAAGAAAGTGTTTCGTTGACTAGTCAGCGTCTAGATCCTGAATAATTGTAATTGTAATTGTAATTGTAATTGTAATTGTAATTGTAATTGTAATTGTAATTGTAATTGTAATTTCCAGTGCCGGTAAATTTTTCTGAACGTCGTAAAGAAAATGTACGGCGAAGGAAGACTTATTAGCTACCTTAGTGCCATTTACTATAGCTATAGCAAGCATGGTCTCGTATACTTTCTGTTCAGTTACATTTATTTTATGTTAAATTACTTTATTTAATCTACTTTTATTTAATATTGCTCCCGCACTTACAATATATTTAGTAGTATCACATTGGCGGTTTTTAAACTGCTCTGTCTGAAAAGCACATTTGCTCACGTCGATCTCCATACACAAAATGCGACAAATATTGCACAATTATTAACACATATTAAATCCATCTCTCTCTCCATTTCTTGTACATCACCACAAATTATGCAAGCCGAGATGTCACTTTTGGTACAAATGGTAAATCCTTCAAGTCAGGTTGACATTCTTGGTACAATAATAAAAGAGAGAAATCGTGCGAGCGAGATGTCAATTTTGGTACAACGGGAATTTTCGCATGTTGAGATGTCATTTTTGGCACAACAGGGACAAACTGAATGCCAATATGTCATTTTTTGTACAACAGAGAAATTATGAAGGTCGAGATGCCATTTTTAGTACAACAGGGAAATACTGAAGGGCGAGATGCCATTTTTTGTACAACAAAGAAATTCTGAAGGTCGACATGCCATTTTAGTACAACAGAGAAATTCTGAAAGTTGAGATGCCATTTTAGTACAACAGAGAAATTCTGAAAGTTGAGATGCCATTTTAGTACAACAGAGAAATTCTGAAAGTTGAGATGCCATTTTAGTACAACAGGGAAATACTGAAGGTCGACATGCCATTTTTAGCACAACAGAGAAATTCTGAAAGTTGAGATGCCATTTTAGTACAACAGGGAAATACCGCAACCCTTAATGCCATTTATTATTATTTCTCAACAGGAAAAGCCTGCAACCAGAGCTGGTCTTTTTGCACAATCATCTGCAGCAGGGGTGGCCAAATGGCGGCCCGCGGGCCGGATCCGGCCCGCCAGCCTAGTTTTCTTGGCCCGCGAAGCTCCACGGACTTACTTCATTTTTTACCCCTAATAGCGGATTTCTCCTGGTTTTAATCCGTGTCGGAGTTAACTCTTCTATCGTTCAAGAAAACACAATTTGAAAATCTCTGTCAATTTCTCGCAACAGCTAGATTGGCAACATAATTTCAAATAACACACACACACACACACACACACTTCACAACTAATGGTGCCGACAATATTCAAAGTCTTTGCTTCGAGTTGGTACCGCAAAGTTGCTTTATTGTCAGTGCGGTGATAGCGTCAGATCTTTGGCTCAACATTTGTCGTCTGGACTTGTGGTGGCTCTTTCATTTCGCGGTAAGGGGTTAATGAGGTTGGGAGGGACAGGGGTGAGGGGACTTCGTAGCTCTAATTCTGTCTTTGAAGTTACATTCAAAATGTTTCACTGTTCGCCTTCATTCCCTTTGATCCCATCGTCTTGTCTTGTCCATAAAATGACTGCAACGTGTTTATTTGGTCACAATCTTTTGATTTCATTGTCAAACACAAGTCTGTGTATAACTGTCAAATCTGGACTTATTTTCGATAGTGGACCAACATTCTGTGACTTTTAACTTTGATGTGAGATTTTGTATTAAATCATGTTAAAACGTAGAAAAGTTGATTGTGAAAATCGCATATTTAAACCTGAATGGGAATTAGATTATTTGTTCATCTTCAGTAAGGATAGTAAACCTCAGTGCTTAATTTGCGTTCAAGCGTTAGCCGTTTTGAAGGAATATAATTTAAAACGGCACTATGCCACACATCATCAAAACATGTATGAGAAACATAGCATTGAAGCTAGGAAGCTTATGGTTGAACAGCTGAAGACAAAGTTGAATCAACAGCAAAGTATGTATACAAAGGGCAATAAAATTAAAGAGTCATCGATCATTGCATCATATACAGTTACCTATGAGCTTGCAAAATCTAAAAAAAACCCTTTACTGACGGAAATTTTGTGAAGAAATGTGCGATTCAAATGGCAAAGGCATTCGGTCAAGAAAAAATAGCCAAAGAATTTGAATCTGTGCCTCTTTCAAAACAAACTGTAGCCAGAAGAACAGAAGACATCAGTCTGCAACTGTCTCAAAGTTTAAAATCTTGTATTGAAAACTGCTCATATTTTTCGCTCGCGATTGATGAAAGTACTGACATCACTGACACTAGCCAGCTTCTTATTTTTGTTAAAGTTATCCAGGAGGATTTTACTGTTATTGAAGAATTGTTGAAAGTTTGCTCTTTGCATGACACTTGTAGAGGGACAGACATATTTTCTGCAGTTCATAGTGCCGTAGATGAAGTAGGTGGTTTTGGAAAGTTGTCTGCAGTGTGTACTGATGGTTGCAAAGCTTTTATTGGTTCAAATACTGGTTTTGTTGGACTTCTAAAGCAAAACAAAATTAACGTACCTACATTGCATTGCATAATTCATCAAGAGGCCCTTTGTGCAAAGTCCATAAATCTAAAAGACACCATGGCTACTGTTGTGAAAATAACAAATTTGATAAGAGGAGGACACCAGTCTTTAAATCACAGGAAGTTTTCATCATTTTTAGAGGAAGTAGATTCTAGCTACGGTGATCTCCTGCTTTATACAGAAGTAAGATGGCTTAGTCGAGGGAAATGTTTAATAATATTTTTTGAACTGAAGAATGACATTTATGACTTGCTGCGAGAGAACTTACCATGCTCCATTGATCTTCAACATGCACTCAAAGACATTAATTTCCTTCATAATCTGGCATATCTCACAGACATCACACAACATTTGAACATATTGAATTTGCAGCTACAAGGGGAAAAGCAAACCATTTTTCAATTGATGGGATATGTTGATGGTTTTAAAAAGAAGCTGAATCTATTTAGACTTTCTTTGCAAAAAAATGATCTGTTCAATTTTTCAAGTTGTAAGCAGTTGTTGTCAGAGATAGAAAGTGCAAACTTCAGTAAGTACGCAGCTGACATTGAACATTTTATTTGTGAATTTGATCGACGATTTCAAGATTTTGAAATGTTTCGTCCGCAAACGGAACTTTTTAATAACCCAATTAAGTGCACAGTGGAGTGCCAGCCATCAGATCTTCAACTAGAGTTGTGTGACCTTCAGTGTGACCCCTTCCTCAGTACTGTAAAGGCATTAGGAGCTGACTTCTGGAAATTGCTACCAAATGAACGTTACCCGTGTCTGAGAAAATGGGCACTAAAGATGTGCTCTATATTCGGCAGCACATATCTCTGCGAGACAACATTCTCTTCCATGAAGTTAATTAAATCTAAGACCAGGAACAGAATGACCGATTCGACATTGTCCCATACTCTCCGAATCGCCACGTCAAAAATGGAAGTGGACTTCAAATCTCTGGTGGAAAGCTGTGACAAGTCACAATCGTCGCACTGAGACATTAAAGGTAATTTTAAAATGAATAATTAATGGATTTGTTACAAATCAAATATGTAGTCAAAGTGCAAGCATTATTTATATATTACTATATCGCATAGGTCACTACTGTCATTTTTGACGATATTCTTAAGTGTGGCCCGCGGGTCTTGGCCTTGGCTTTAATCCGGCCCTCGGGCAACCTCAAGTTGGCCACCACTGATCTACAGTAATAAGGCCAGTAGACATACAAGAATTACCACATTTGTGTGGGGGTATTCCGAGTTGCCAACTGGGACGGGTGTTGGTGGAATCACGTCAGCCGTCTACTGCTCGCATAACTAACGACAAGTGTGACGGTTTTCTGGAATTTCCCTCTCTGCCTGCTAGCTTTATTGCTGCAGATGGTTGTGCTATTTTTGGAACAAGAACACACCAGGGAAATCCTGTAAACCCCAAATACCCATGGATTACCCTCACTCTGGTTCCCACAGCTGACATATGACAATCAATGTATGTCTTTTTTTGCCTCCTTAACCTTTCCTTATTAACACTAGACGTCGCTGTTAACCGCAGTTTCTCCTCATTTTAATTACAATACAGTTTTCATCATCATTTTGACTCGTCGGTAAAAATTCTTTCTTTCCTGCTTCCAGCAATTTTTAGCTTATATCACTGTTACCATTTTTTACAACCAATCCGAGTTTTGTCTGGGTCTTTATGACATCGGGAGCCGCGATAGCTCAGTGGTTAGTGAACTGGACTACAAAGGACAAGAGGTAGGGTTCGATACTAACCGAGGGCCTCCGGGTTCACCCAGCCTTTAAAGGGTACCGGATTTTTTTCTGGGAAAGTGAAGCGGCACGGGCGTAATATCGACCACATTACCCCAAAAATCATGTGCCGAAGGTCTGTAAAATTTATGGTCACTAACACCATATTCCCTATACGCCACTTGGCGTGACGGGGGTACTTTACTTTACTTTATGACATCGTCTTCACTTTCCTTATTTATTCCTAAAGCTCTTGTAAAAGAGTGTTAATTTTTTTATCATGATATTATTATATTTGATATTATTATTGTTCATTGACAGCACATCACATTGATCACAACGTTAATCATGACAGACTATCTTCAGCATACATAAATCATTATCATGTTTATTGACTCTTATGTTCTTCTTGGCACGTGATACAATATAATGGATGCACTTTTCTTAAATTAAGTGTTCTTTAATTCTTGGACGTTCAGATGTTTACAACCGGTGACTATTGAACAGTCCATAAGTGCATATCTTAGTGCGACATGTAACATTCAATCTCTCCATCAACTTACTTACGATTATAAGAAAAGGAAGCACAACTTGGAAACTCTCCAAATCACTTTCACAACTAAATTCATATAATTTAATTTACTTGTTCTGTCTTACTATTGCTCAACTAATGACTTAAGTCACTGATATCTTTACTACTCTCTAGTCTGTTCCATAATAACTTGTCAGTTAACTTTCAATTATAAACTTGAAAATTCCTAACTTCCTAGCTAACTTCTCTTCTGCGTTCATAATTCATGACTTAACTTCTTACTAACTTTATGTCCTAGTTCTAACTTTCTCTGACTCCTTTCCGGACCTGACTTGTTGTTCATAAACCTATAGCTCAACCTTGTCTAAAACCTATTGTGTCGAAGTTTAAATACTCCAACGTCACACTTTGCGTGAAATAACTTCAGCCAATGAAATTGTCGCAATTGTCGCGAAGTGACAATTTGCAACCCTTTGAGCCAATCAAATCTCAAAATTATGATTCCACCGCCAAATTTCATCTTAGCATTGTGACTCAAAGTTCAACTTTTTTCAAAGACTTAACAATAACAAATTGTTTTTGTGACGCTAGGCTGGCAGCTCTGTGATTTCCACCTTCAAACTTGACCGTTCCATGACTTCAGTCCCAAAATTGTCAAAACAAACTGTTTGTGGCCATTATACCCTATGGTCAGTTTTGACCTCTCTAAGTTTCAAAATAATGATTACTTCATGACTTTGACCTGTCCTGGTCGCCGTTTACAGAACAGTAAAGGCATGCGCTCAAATCATGCGCTTATTCCCATTTCCACAACAACCCGCTGCGTGGAAATGTCCATTCCCACAACTTATTATGTCCGAGTATTATTCTGGACCTTCCTACCTTAGCTTTTGTCCACTACCCCCTATGAACTTTCTATTCCCTTAACTTGTTATGTCCAAGTATTATCTCTCGGTTGGTGTCCCTACCCACTATGGACTTTGCGTTATCCCCTAACTTGTCACTCTGTCACTAATACTGATGATCGCCATCGTATGTCACTGCTATAGTCTATTAAGAAGTGGGTACCGGGTTAATTTACCTGCCCCATTCTTTCATTCACCTATTCTGTTACACTCTCTTTGCCTCCTGTTTCGAGGAAATGGTTCTGAATTTTCAGACACCCGGGCTGACAGATACAAAATATGGATGATAATTCATGGGGCTGACAAAAGTCTCCATTTAGGATGAAAGGCTGCAAGATAAAATTTTTACATTTCCTGGAAAAACTAAATTATGAGAGAAGCGAAAGTTTTCTTTACAGAATTGTAAATGAATTAAAACTGGTTTTATGAAAGCTGGTCAAGCGTGTTCATGTGAAGCGTCACTGAAAAAAGATAATGGATAATATCGCACAGCATGGTGTTATCATTAATAACTCAAAACTGACATCATGGAAAGTCGTACTAAAATATGTGTCAATATCCTCGAGCTATGCGAATATGATGAATAATATATTTTTTAATGTAAAATTCTGATTAGGAATTATTTTATTACAATTTGAATTGGACATTTTGTTTCAATTTTGGTGTTTTTTGTACTTTAACTCATCACGAAGCATGTTTTCTATGTGACTTTCTTTTCTTATACAAATATATTATACTTCTGTAGATACAAAGAGCAGTCATTCATGGAAATGTTGATATATTGTACATGGCCATACACAATGAAAATACCACATTTAATTAATTAATTTGTCGAAATCTTATGTAAAATATATTTATTTAAAAAAATGGGAGATGTCCAAAGGTTTCGGTCACGCTTACTAAGCTCAAGACTGTAACATGAAGGACATCTCCCAGAGTTCAAGGTTAGGGCTACGGCTGGAGTTTTTGATCCGGTATGGGCAGCAGATCAAATCAGAAGCGATGAGAACTAGCTCAGTTATTATATGCTTAACATAGTGTGAAAGCTTTCAAGCTCAATACAGCAGGAGGCCGGCGCCCGGGAGTCATGACCCAGGTGGGCTCAATTCTATAGTGTCAAGAACCTAAAGGACATAAAAACACTTGCTCGACATAGAACTTCTTTTGATAATCAGATAGCCGCCTGCTGCGAAACACTACATAAAGCGTTTCCTATCAATATTTGTGAAGATAACACGAATTTCGAAAATTGTTTGTTCGAATTAATTCGAAACAAAATGTTACAGAAAAATCCTTGATACCTTGGATAGCAAAAAAAGAGCAATGAAGACATTAACAGACTTTAACATTCAAAAGGATTTGTTTACAAATAGCTTTCTACAAAGGGCATTATAATACTATGGCCACGACGAAAGACACAGCGGGCCCGAAAGAACAATAAAGAAAAGGCATGCCTCTCGGACGAAGCACCAGGGACTGACCAAAAGGGTGGTTTCATATAATCAGAGAGACATTGAACATGACAATAGAAGAAGTGTGAGATCTGACCAGAGACCCAGATTCTTTCAGACAGGCTGTGATGAATGCAACGTTCTGTGAGAGATCTGACCAGAGACCGAGATTCTTTCAGACAGATGGTGGTGAATGCAACGTTCCATGGGAGATCTGACAGTTTCATGGCTTCGTTGAACTAAACAAATGGTACAACCACAAAGATTGTAGTAGTGGTTGTCTTCGGAACCTGCACATGTAAAACAAATCGACAATATCATTTACTAAGACAGCGGCACATTTCGAGATGCCTGACAAGAAAACTTCATCTTGCTTTGTACAAGATATACCATCATAAACATCAGCAATTCATTTACTTTTTTAAATTCATCCAGAGGTTTTGTCAAAATGTGTAGATAGAAAATTGACCGCGATATTGTTATAGTCAATATACATGACAATGAACAAATTATTTTATTCTCCACACTTGTAGTGACCTTCCCTCCCTCCCCTCTGCTTCTGATTGTACGCGCAGTCGCAAGTAACGTCACATGTTTTCTCTCAGCCAATCAGTATAATTCCCTTTCTGAATACCTGTTATTCAATGAAATCTTTATATTAATGCCCGATTATCTTTTGCTATAGGTTGTTTGTTATTTAAGGAGGCGTCTTCTAAGAAAGGCCGTTTTACTCACCAAAAGGAAATTAGATTGTGTTCTACATTTAATTTTCTGTGTACCATGCTTTCATTGATTCTTTCTTTCTATTTTAGATGCAGAAGATCATTTGTTTCAGCCTTAACGGGCCGATGTGAAGACATCACGGGCCTCTGTGAGTCCGCTGACCACAGTTTAAGAACTGTTGAATTAAACAATTACGATAATCGATTTGTTAATGTTTTAACTAGATCTCGTGTCACATGCTAGTCAGGTAAGAGACTTGGTTACATATATACATATAATGTATACATTAATAACGTGTGGTACTATGACAGACAAGGCTTAGCTAAAATACCATCAACACAAAAATATACGTGTCAGCGGGCAGGACAAAGTAAACCAACGTTAGGACTCTCTTAAAAAGGAAAGCCTAACTAACAAAAATATCATGGATAAACAGTCTGTTACATTAGTGGACAAACTTGTTGACATCTATGGGAATGATATTTAGTTGTTTTTGTCATGTCACGTGACATATCTATTTAAATAGTTCTTTTTAAAAATACATTCGACGGAGACATTCGTGCAGTCAGCACGAGATTGATGTCTTTTGCTCTGGGGTTGGTCTGATCAACAAGTTACGGATTGAAGGGGCGATAGTTGCAAATATCTGCTCCATCTACATTGGCGGGGGTCAGAATGTGACTCTCAAAAAGAACACAAACCAGACCGACACAGTAATGCTTGTTATATAGGAGACGGATGTGGACCAGAGGCCGCAGTTAATGGCAAAACAAAGACCAATCTCTATGACAATGACTGCACACACACAAAATTGAGAAGTAGATCAAATCCTGTTTACTGGTTCCACACCATTCGAATCTATCATCGAGCTAGCACTATGATTCGGGTAAAGAATGTCACTCTAAAGGCTTTCTCTGACAGTGGCGGCGTAGTGTTCCAGTATAATGATATAGTAAAAAAGTAAAGTACCCTCGTCACGCCAAGTGGCGTATAGGGAATATGGTGTTAGTGACCATAAATTTTACAGACCTTCGGCACATGATTTTTGGGGTAATGTGGTCGGTATTACGCCCGTGCCGCATCACTTTCCCAGAAAAAAATCCGGTACGCATTAAAGGCTGGGTGAACCCGGAGGCCATCGATTGGGATCGAACACTACCCCATAGTCCTTTGTAGTCCAGTTCACTAACCACTGAGCTATCGCGGCTCCCAGTATAATGATATATCATACCCTAATGTTTCTGTGTGAACACTATTGTAGTCATCATACAAGCGACAATGGCACACATTAAGATTGAGTTCTCACCGACCATTTCGCAGGCCGACAGTGCACTGACGGTGTGTAAGGTGCAAACATTTACAGACACCTATTGTCTGGATGGGCATTCTTGGCCGTTTTGTGAAGTGTGTAGTGGGTGTAGAAAAGGCTGCAACGTCATCATCGGTACGTGTCACGGCAACTGTTCACATGGGATCTATGGACACGACTGCTCCAGTTCTTGTCTCAGAGTATGTCCTTTATATGAGGAAAAATCCGGAAAATGCCTACAATGTAAACATCCTGGCTATAACTGTAATGGCACTTGTTTCGATGGTAATTTTGGGCTACAGTACGAACAGACGTGTTCTGATGGCTGTGACACCATATGTGACCCGGAAAGTGCAGCCTGTACGTGCAAGGAAACGTACTACGGGTCAGACTGCACTCTCAAATGTCCGGACAACTATTTCAACGACACCTGTGAACAGTCAACCGGGAACTGTACATGCAAGGGAACGTTCAACGGGTCAGACTGCACTCTCAAATCTCAGGACAACTGTTTGAACGGAACCTGTGAACAGTTAACCGGTGCCTGCGTCTCGTATGTCGATGATTCCCACGTTAAGAAGAGTCTGCCGACCACAACAAACCCAAGCATATGGATACCTTTCGCGATCGCTGCTCTCTACCTCCTCTTCTGCTTCTCTTGAATTGAGCCATGGCTCAATTCTCAGTGTATATCCGTGCTAGTCGTAGCTCATATCTTAGTGGGTGTCTGCGATAGCCATGGCTGATATCTTAGTGGATGTATGTGCGAGCCATGGCTCATAACTTAGTGTGTGTCTGGGCTGGCCATGATTCATATCTTAGTGTGTGTCTGTGCTGGCCATGGTTGATATCTTAGTGTATATCTGGGGTAGCCATGGCTCATATCTTGGTGGGTGTCTGTGCAGTCTAGAGTTCATATCTTAGTGTGTGTCTGTGCTGGCCGTGGTTCATATCTTAGTATATTTCCGTGCTAGCCATGGCTCATATCTTAATGTGTTTCTGTGCTAGACATGGTTCTTATCTTGGTGTGTTTCCGTGAAGAACTGGCTCATATCGTAATGTGTTTCTGTGCTAGCCATGGCTCATATATGGTGGAGTGTGTCATGTTAGTTATATCTCATATCTTGGTGTGTCCGTGTTAATCATGTCTCATATCTTTATGTGTGTCTGTGTTTAGTCATATCTCATATATTAGTGTGTATCTGTGTTAGCCATATCTCATATATTTGTGTGTGCATGTCTGTGTTTGTCACATCTCATATCTTTGTGTGCATGTCTATGTTAGGCATGTGTCATATCTTTGTGTGTGCATGTCTATGTCAGTCATATCTCGTATCTTTGTGTGCATGTCTTTGTTAGTCATGTATCATATCTTTGTGTGTGCATGTCTATGTCAATCATATCTCGTATCTTTGTGTGCATGTCTATGTTAGGCATGTGTCATATCTTTGTGTGTGCCTTTCTATGTTAGTCATATGTCATATCTTTGCGTTTATGTATGTGTTAGCCATATCTCATATCTTGATGTGTGTCAGTGTCAGTCATGCCTCGTATCGCTGTGTGCCTGTCTGTGTTAGTCACATCTCATATCTTTGTGTGTGCATGTCTGTGTTAGTCACCTCTAGTGACTCGGGCAAATGGTGCTCGTAAACCTGGGACGGCCGACCATCTAAGGGCAGAATCCCCCTACAGAAAAGACAAACTGCTGCCTTGCAGGAAGATTGGGGACAATAAAAGGCAAGGGAAAGCAAACCTGAATAAAATGCTGGCTGAAATCGGATGTAGTGGGTCACTGGCGCAGAACACAGTGCAACGTTTTAACAGGTGTTCAATCAGAGTGGATCTGGCAGACTCTAATTGTGATGTTCTGTCTGTGGGCGCGATCAACACACTTAACCTGACAGCTGACTTCATGGGAGAGTCTGGAATCCAACTCTGATTGAGTCCTGATCGCAGAGAGAGAGAGAGAGAGAGAGAGAGAGAAATAGACTACATAATGATAAAAGACAAATTCCGGAACAGCGTCAAGAAAGCCAAAACCTATCCAGGAGCATTTATTAATTCAGATCACAATCCTGTAATGATTAAAATGAAAATCAAACTGAAACGAAACAAACAAAAGACTAATACATCATTACCAATAGATATAACAGCTTTAAATAAAAAAGATGTTAAAGACACTTATACAATATTAGTAAAGAGTAGATATCATAAGCTGCTAGAAGAAGGGATTGGGCAGTACAGAAGAGAAAATCATGATGAAAAAGTTACAACCAAATGGCAATGCATAAAAAAACAAAATACAAGAATCCTGTGACACCTTACCCAAAAAGGAAAGGAACAAAAATCAATGGATAACTGTAACCGTCTTAGAAAAAATGGAAGAAAGAAGACAAGCGAAGAACACTGCCTGATACAGGAACATAGATAATGAAATACGCAAAATGTGCAGAAAGGCAAAAGAAGATTGGCTCAACCAAAGATGTCTAGAAGTCAAAACTACGGAAAGTAAACAAAGTTTAATAGGGATGCACACGGAAATAAAGAGAATGACTAATACAAACTAAAACAAAGCTGCAGGAAGCGGATGTATTGCAAACAAAGAAGGAAGAATGCTAACAAACAACAAAGATATAATCGATAGATGGCAGGAATATATAACAAATTATTTCATGAAGAAAGGGGCAAAAAACCATTTATGAAATGTATGTCCAGCTATAAAATCATGAAATCTGAGGTTGTAAAAGCTATTTTAAAAAAAAACGAAAAAGGGAATAGCAGCAGGACCTGACAATATGCAGATATAGATGATACAGGCTCTAGAAGATTTTGGCATTAAAGTGATTACAGACATATGCAACGACATATACCACACAGGATACATACCAAACGAACTAAAAACATAAACGTTCATTGCATTGCCTAAACAGAATGGTGCAGTTGAATGTAGTGATTTTAGAACAATACGCCTAATGAGCCAGGTAACAAACATTTTACTAAAAGTTATACAGGGAAGGATTCAGAATAAAATCAATACTGAATTAGATGAGCACCCATTTTGATTCCGGAAAAAAAAACAGTGGGATAAAAGAAGCCATATTCAGCATGAGAAAATTGATTGACAAATACATAGAAGAAAACAAACCAATATATGCCTGCTTCATAGACTACACCAAAGCTTTTGATAGAATACACCAATATCAACTTATAGACTGCCTAAACGATATAAATCTGGACAACACAGACATACGATTAATAGGTAATTTATATTGGGAACAAAACAGCAATAATAAAATATAACAAAGAGTTCTCTACACCCATTGATATAAAATGAGGAGTAAGACAAGGATGCATCCTATCACCAAGTTTGTTCAATCTATACACTGAGCAAATCTTCAAAAACATCACAGAGATGTCAGGCTTAATCATTAATGGAAAGATAATCAATAGCCTAAGATATGCTGATGATAATGTATTACAAGCAGAAAATCCTAAAAATCTATAACAATTATTTAATGAAATAAACATGGCAAACAAAAAATATGGATTAGATATGAATATCTAAAAGACTAAATCTATTATCATAAGGAAAGAAAATTATCAAGACCTACAAATAAATATCAAACCTGGAGGAATACATCTGGAGACAGTTCAGAGCTACAACTACATGGGACATACTATAACCAGTGATGGAAAATATAAAACTTAAATAAAGAGAAGAATAGGTATGGCAAAAAGTAATATTAATGCCATGAAAAGGATACTAACTTCAAAACAAATAACACCAGGGCTAAAACTAAGAATAGCAAAATGTTACAGCTTCTCAATACTCCTGTATGGTGCAGAAACATGGACATTAGACAAGAAAACAGAACAGAGAATTGAAGCTTTGAAATGTGAATTTTAGAAGAATAGGTAGAATGGTGGGTGAGACTTCTTAGTCAAAGGCTAGCGGTGCCAACCGTAAACAAACCGACGGAAGGCAACAAAAAACAACCGATGTAACTTCTTTGTACAATCATGAATCGTCACAACAATAGAATATTAGGAAGAAACAATCATCATTGTTTGGCCATGTAATGAGAAGAGAACAACTGGAATATATTGTAACAACTGGAAAAATTGAGGGACGAAGAGATAGAGGGAAGCAAAGAGAAAAAAATACCAGGCAGCTTAAGAGAATGGCTTGACAGAAGGTCAACAACAGAAATGATAAATAACTGTCGAGATCAAAAGTTATGGAGAGACATGATCACCTACGCCAGCAGGCCCGGTACTTGATGATGAGGTAGAATTGGATGGAAAGAAAAGAAAACAAACGATGAAGTTTTAAAACAACTAAAAATGAAAAGAGAACTCATCATGTGCCATATAGGTTGCCGTAGGTGATCATGTCCCTCCACAATCTTCTATCTACAGTGCATCGTATCAGTTCTGTTGTTGACTGTTTTCCATGCCATGACACCAAGCTATCCAGTAGTTTCTCTCTTTGTCGCCCACATTCTCTTTTTCCTTTTATTTTGCCAGTTGTAACCAAGTATTCCAACTTTCTTCTTCTCATGATGTGCCCGAAAAATGTTGATTGCTTCTTTCTGATGTTTTTTTAAGAGCTCCCTTTTTGTGTTTGCCTCTAAAGAGAACTACTAAACACAATTAGAACAAGACAAATGAGATTTTTGGGGTTTGTTAAATGACACAACAACATTCTAAAAGTAATAATGGAAGGGAAAATATAAGGTAAAAGAGGCAGAGGCAGACCAAGACTAACATGGACGAGTAACATCAAAAGATGGACAACTCATCCTATGACAATCTGCACCACCAAACCAAGAGACAGAGCAAAATGGCGCTCCATGGTAGTCAACCTTCGATGCGGAGACGGCACTCATTGATGATTATTTTTTTCTTGAATGTGATCGTTTTGGTTAATAGCAATTCAGTATTAATGTATTACATAATGTCTCGCACATTACATCAAACAAATATCATTTACTATCTCTGAAAGTAGCTGTATCCATATTGTGTAGCAGCAGTGTGGATTTAACACAAAAACTAGTGGGCAAACATTTATTTCATCAGTTGTTTCCCCTATATTACATTTTTCCTGCTATGTTCTACTCGTACAAGTCCTAAGAGTGTGTGGTGTATCTGTTGTTTTGGTCACACTGGCAAGAATGTTTTATTCATATCGAAAACTGCAACAGAAGATACTCTTTAGTTTCCTCTCTCTCTCTCTCTCTCTCTCTCTCTCTCTCTCTCTCTTTGCGATCAAGACTCAATCAGAGAAGGATTCCAGACTCTCTCATGAAGTCAGCTGTCTGTTTAAGCGAATCGATTGCCCCATATAGTTTCTCCTCCAGGGAGGTGGGTGTGGACCACATTGCTCTTCTAGGGTCTGTGTACTGGCGGCAATCCTGTAGTACATGTTTTGTAGTCATATTGTCCAGTGTACAGTGGCATATGCTGGTTGTACCTATTTTGAATTTGGTGAACATGTGATTTCTCATTCTATTGTGGCCAGTGCGTAGGTGAAGTATGATGACTTGATCCCTCCTTGATAGTTGGTGGTGTCCGTCACTCTTGTTATGCTTTGGGTGTTCTCGTTTCCATTTTTCATGGAACTGACCCTTGAGGATGGATTTGGCTACCATAACTGAACGGATTGTTCTCTTGTGGTAATCTCCCTCCCTCCTTAGCTAATTTGTCTGCGCGTTCGTTCCCGTGTATGTTACAGTGTGAAGGTATCCACTAAATGACTACTCTCTGGAAGTTATTGCATAGCTGGACCAGGGTAGTTCTCAAGTCATCTAGTTCATTGTTCTTGGGGCTTTTTAGAGCTGATAATACTGACAGTAGTTTCCTTGTAAAATCAATTTTAAAAAGTTCATTTTTAAACAAAATAAACTCTCGTCAAGAAATCATATATTTTCTTTGGCTCTTTTGAAATTGTAATTCACATGCATGCAATACCACCAAGGTATAGCTCCATTGAATGAGTCACCAGTGGTGATTATTAAGTTCACTGTTCCCTTCACTTGTGTAGTTTATACTGAAGTCCAAGAACTTGGTATCACTGAATCAGCTGCCACTACTACACCGGAGCATGGCTCTATTATTGGCTCCATGTATTTAAAACTGAGCCATTTTTTAATGCAAGAACGCAACATTCAAGTCATGAAACCCAAGAATCCATTTTTAGTACAAAAAGAAACATAACAGGACAATCCTGCAAGTGGTGAAACTCATTTTTTTTCCCACAAAAACACATAAAGAAAATCCTTCAAGTCGAGACATAATTTTTCTTACAAGAAAACAACAGGAAAATCCTGCAAGTCGAGATACCCATACCCGACCCGCTGTTCCCATTGTTGACATATGCAAATTCAACAATATATCCTTTCTCTTAAACCTTCATTAATACTTACCTCCGAAACCAACATTATTTTCTCATTTCATTTACCACTGACTTGCCATCTACAGTTGGAGAAACATCTGGTCGGTACAAACGATTTCTTTTCTGTTACCAGTATTTTATGTTGGAGAAAGGCGTGCACATGCACCAACAAGCATACAAATGCATCAAGAAGATACAAAGGCGAAGCTGTTGCAAAAATGATAAGAATGATTAGAATTAAAAGAAAAAATATTTGTAAAAAAAACACGGCATGGCTATAGTTTTTTTTTTTTTTTAATAGGTGAAGAGCAATACGAAAACAAAACGAAGTTGCTGGTTAGTATGTCTTCAGTTGAAAGAATAGATAAAAATGTATATAGGCAAACACTCAAATATAACTGCATAACAATAATATACTAGACTATCTGAGAGGGAAAATATATATATTAAAGTACCTTCCGGCACCAAGATGGACGCTTGTTTGCGTTCGAACCATGATGTAAACAATGTTGACTTTGCTTGTCTCCAACGGTTTGTCTCATTCTATTAGAGAACATCACGCTATCTGTTATCACAACGAGTTGGTGGATTTTTAGAAATGTAATCACGGGTTTGATAATAAAAGTTTGTACACAGTTCGTTAACCATCGCTGTAGATCAAGTCTAAATCTGCTGGCTTCGTTCGCGGCCTTGGAAGCTAATGACCTAACTTGTACAGACGGTTGGTTTGGGGCAAATTGTACGTTACAATGTCACTGCTATAATTACTCAGTTTGTGACAAAACTACAGGGACATGCCCAAACAATGACAGTTGTCAGCACGAATATTTCGGAACCCAGTGTCAGTACTTGGATCTCGTATACAAATACGCCCAAAAATCTGAACCTACTTTCCTGTTTGATAACAACGACACAACATGTAATCCGGACACAAATTCTACATAAGTTGAGGCAACTCTCAATCAATCTTTGTCGTTCTCCTGGTTGAGGATTTATGTGAATGACTTCACCCATTTGGACAGTTTCACGGTAAAACTAAATGGTTCTGCCTCATGTAACAATGAATCACGGTTTGTAGTTAGTCAGCACGAGATTGATGTCTTTTGCTCTGGGCTGGTCTGATCAACAAGTTACGGATTGAAGGGGCGATAGTTGCAAATATCTGCTCCATCTCCATTGGCGGGGGTAGGAATGTGGATCTCAAACAGAACACAAACCAGACCGACACATTTAATGTTTGTTATACAGGAGACGGATGTGGACCAGAGGCCGCAGTTAATGGCAAAACAAAGACCAATCTCTATGACAATGACTGCACACACACAAAATTGAGAAGTGGAACCAATCCTGTTTAATGGTATCTGAACTTTGCCACGCCCAAGAAGATTCACACCATTCGAATCTATCATCGAGCTTGCACTATGATTCGGGTAAAGAATGCCACTCTAAAGGCTTTCTCTGACAGTGGCGGCGTAGTGTTCCAGTATGATGATGTATCATACCCTAATGTTTCTGTGAACACTATTGTAGTCACCACACAAACGCCAATGGCACACATTAAGATTGAGTTCTCACCGACCATTTCGCAGGCCGACAGTGCACTGACGGTGTGTGAGGTGCAAACATTTACAGACACCTATTGTCTGGACGGGCATTCTGGGTCGTTTTGTGAAGTGTTTAGTGGGTGTAGCAAAGGCTGCAACGTCATCATCGGTACGTGTCACGGCAACTGTTCACACGGGATCTATGGACACGACTGCTCCAGGTCTTATATGTTCTTTATGTGAGAAAAAATCCGGAAAATGCCTACAATGAAAACATCCTGGCTATACCTGTAATGGCACTTGTCCCGATGGTAATTTTGGGCTACAGTGCGAACAGACGTGTTCTGATGGCTGTGACATCATATGGGACCCGGAAAGTGCAGTGTGTACTTGCAAGGAAACGTACTACGGGTCAGACTGCACTCTCAAATGTCCGGACAACTGTTTGAACGGAACCTGTGAACAGTTAAGCGGGGCCTGCGTCTCGTATGTCGATGATTCCCACGTTAAGAAGAGTCTGCCGACTACAACAAACCCAAGCATATGGATACCTTAATGTGTTTCTGTGCTGGACATGGTTCATTTCTTGGTGTTTTTCCGTGAAGCCATGGCTCAAATCTTGATGTGTTTCTGTGCTAGCCATGGCTCATTTCTTAGCTTGTGTGTGTGTGTGTGTGTGTGTGTGTGTGTGTGTGTGTGTGTGTGCTGGCTATGGCTCATATCTTGGTGTGTGTCATGTTAGTCATATCTCATAACTTGATGTGTCTGTGTTAATCATGTCTCATTAATTTATGTGTGTATGTGTTTAGTCCTGTCTCATATCTTAGTGTGTATCTGTGTTAGTCATGTGTCATATCTTTGTGTGTGCATGTTTGGGTTAGTGCTATCTCATTCTTTATGTGCATGTTTATGTTAGTCATATCTCATATCTTTGTGTGTGCATGTCTGTGTCTGTCACATCTCATATCCTTGTGTGTGCATGGTTATGTTAGTCACATCTCATATCTTGTGTGTTCATGTCTATGTTGGTCATATCTCATATCTTTGTGTGCATGTTTATGTTAGGTATGTGCCACATCTTTGTGTGTGCATGTCTATGTCAGTCATATCTCATATCTTTATTTGCATGTTTATGTTAGTCATGTGTTATATATCTTGATGTATGTCAGTAGTATACAAGGGTGTAACTGAGTCGCATTTGGCCCGTAAATTAACAAAGATATATAGTGTGGTGCGCAGCGCACCACATGTACACGAGAGACAGGGGGAGTTAACCGTGACCTTTCGTGTCGGTGACCCCGGAGGTGACGTGTTTATGTTTGGTGTAGGCTGACTTTGGAGTTCTTGATCGTTAGTGATAGGTTAGTAGATTATACAACATCAATGAAAAACAATCAATATAAAACAGAAGACAAAGATATATTTTATTCTTTTATTATCTCAATAGGTGTATAACATACATTGATATTATATAACATTACAAAAATATTCAGTACACGAAGTAAATATATAGTACAAGGATAACATTTAGTTATACCTATGTAGTTGGGTGTCTGCTTAGCTAGGGTGAAACTGTTAGAGATTGCTGGGTAGTCTAAGCTGGTAGTGTAAAGAGTTAAATATCTAGAGGTGTAGTCGAGACATTATCATCAGCTACCTTTCTTTTTATATAGAAATAGGAAAGAGCATTTCTTGTTTGACTATAGGAAAATATGGAATTATTTAAGACTTTGAAACCTACATTTTTCCCACCCTTAGCCTTTTGCGTAGCGAGAACCTCTAAAAACATATCTTTATCTAATTTGTTGTGTTGCTTGCTTAGCCCTTTACAACTGATTTTATCGTAATCCCCACTACAATGGTACGTCTTACTACATAAGCTAACAAGAGCTGTCCCTTCGTACTCTAGTTTAAAAAGCCCGGGCGTTCGTTTGGTGTATGCTTTAACACCCTTACAGTTTATACAGTCTGTTTTACTAGTATGTTCATCGCAGCAATGGGTGTATGGAGGTCGCCTAGTGTGTAATAAGGGCTGTATAGGGGTCGGCTAGTATGTCGTGATGGGTGTACGGAGGTCGTCTAGTGTGTCATATTGGGTGTATAGAGGGCGTTTAGTGTGTCATGATGGTTGTATAGGGGTCGTCTAGTGTGTCATGATGGTTGTATAGGGGTCGTCTTGTGTGTCATGATGGTTGTATAGGGGTCGTCTAGTGTGCCGTGATGGGTGTACGGAGGTCGTCTAGTGTGTCATATTGGGTGTATAGAGGGCGTTTAGTGTGTCATGATGGTTGTATAGGGATCGTCTAGT
Source organism: Megaustenia siamemsis (assembly GCA_032433765.1). Taxonomy (NCBI): domain Eukaryota; kingdom Metazoa; phylum Mollusca; class Gastropoda; order Stylommatophora; family Ariophantidae; genus Megaustenia; species Megaustenia siamemsis. The sequence continues at coordinate 56,799,752 of JAVIAB010000008.1, forward strand.
GTGTCATGATGGTTGTATAGGGGTCGTCTAGTGTGCCGTGATGGGTCAATGGAGGTCGGCTAGTATGTCGTGATGGGTGTACGGAGGTCGTCTAGTGTGTCATATTGGGTGTATAGAGGGCGTTTAGTGTGTCATGATGGTTGTATAGGGATCGTCTAGTGTGTCATGATGGTTGTATAGGGGTCGTCTAGTGTGCCGTGATGGGTCAATGGAGGTCGGCTAGTATGTCGTGATGGGTGTACGGAGGTCGTCTAGTGTGTCATATTGGGTGTATAGAGGGCGTTTAGTGTGTCATGTTGGTTGTATAGGGGTCGTCTAGTGTGTCATGATGGTTGTATAGGGGTCGTCTAGTGTGCCATGATGGGTACATGGAGGTCGGCTAGTATGTCGTGATGGGTGTACGGAGGTCGTCTAGCGGGGTATGATGGTTGTATGGAGGTCGTCTAGTGTGTCATATTGGGTGTATAGAGGGCGTTTAGTGTGTCATGATGGTTGTATAGGGGTCGTTTAGTGTATCGTGAGGGGTGTATGGAGGTCGTCTACTGTGTCGTGAGGGGTGTATGGAGGTCATCTGGTGTGGTATGTAGTGTGTATGGAGGTCATCTAGTGTGATATAAGGCTGTATGCCGGGCGTCTAGTGTGACATGAGGGCTGTATACCGGGCGCCTAGTGTGGTATGTGTGGTGTATGGCGGTTGTCTGGTATATCATACTTTAATCAACCAATAAGAAAAATGAAGGAACATTACATTCAACATTACTTATCTTATCTACTTTACATCAATACAGTTGAATAACGTGTTATCGTTAAGTCTTACCATACTTTAAGAGAAAACATTCAAACTTACAGCGTAAAATATAGTCTCAATCATCTACACCGAATATAACCTGTTATCGATAAGCCTTAACATACTTTAAGAGAAAACAAGCCAACTTACGGTGCAAAACTCCGCTAGTGTGAACAGTAACTTTCCTTGAATCAATCAAACTTATAACGCCGTCTAGTTTAAATATAACCTGGTAAGAAATGAATAAATTAGCCAATCAGCGAGTGAGTACGTCAACATCGCTTGATAGCGGGATTAACCAATCAGAAAAGAGTATTAACATAGGAGGCGGGGCGAAGAAATGGCTGACAGGTGGATTAACCAATCAGAAAAGCGCGTTAGCCCAAGCGTAGGTAGTGGCTGTCGGGTCAGCAGTGGGGGAAAAATGCGGGGTGGTGGGTTACTTGAACTCGTTTTGACCCCTGAGGCAATTCCAGAAGAGTTCTATGATCTCATTTTGACCGCTGAAGGCTTTAATACCAATGTTTCCCACTTCAACGAACGACATACATCATTAAAGGTGATTACTTCAGCTCTTAGACTTTGGAGTTCCATATCTTTATCACTTCAACGAATGACAGACAACAGTAAAGATGATCATTTCAGGTAAGAAAACTTAGTTCCAAACCCTAAAATTTTGGTTCATACTCACAAAGTTGAACACAAACTCTACAAATTTAGGCCCAAAGTTGTAATTGTTAGACACGAAAGTCGTAAATGTTATATGCAAAGTCCAAAAGTTTGTCAAAAAGATAACCTAAACTCAAAATAGTTAGACACAAAGCCCAACAATTTATATGCAAAGTCTAAAAAAGTTACTCTAAAAGACAACTAATGTAATACTTAACCCCAAAATTTCGTCACATAACCAAACAGTTGAACACGAACTCTACAAATTTAGTCCCAAAGTCGTAATTGTTAGACACGAAAGTCGTAAATGTTATATTCAAATCCAAAAGTTTGTTAAAAAGACAACCCAAACTCAAAATAGTTAGATGCAAAGCTCAAAAATGTATATGCAAAATCCAAAAAGTTACGCCAAAAGACAACTAATGTAACACTTAACCCCAAAATTTCGGCTCATATGCACAAAGTTGAACTCGAAAGCCTAAAAATTTAGTCCCAAAGTCGTAATTGTTAGACACGAAAGTCGTAAATGTTATATTCAAATCCAAAAGTTTGTTAAAAAGACAACCCAAACTCAAAATAGTTAGACACAAAACCCAACAATTTATAGGCAAAGTCCAAAAAGTTACTCAAAATGACAAAAATTGAAAAGACTAACCCAAACTCAAAATAGTTAGACACAAAACCCAACAATTTATAGGCAAAGTCCAAAAAGTTACTCCAAAAGACAACTAATGTAACACTTAACCCCAAAATTTCGTCTCATAACCAAACAGTTGAACTCAAAACCCTAAAAATTTAGTCCCAAAGTGATACTAGTTCGACACAAAAGTCGTAAATGTTATATACAAAGGCCAAAACTTTGTCAAAAAGACAACCCAAACTCAGAATAGTTAGACACGAAAGTCATAAATGTTATATGCAAAGTCCAAAATTTTATCAAAAAGACAACCCAAACTCAGAATATTTAGACACAAAAGACCAAATAGTTACATTCAAAGTCCAAAAGTTTGTCAAAAAGACAACCCAAACTCAAAAGTTTGTCAAAAAGACAACCCAAACTCAAAATAGTTAGACATGAAAGGTCAAAAAGGTATACTCAAAGTCCAAAATGTTACTTCAAAAGACAACTAATATAACAAGCCCCAAAACTTCGTCTCATAACCAAAAAGTTGAACTCAAAACCCTAAAAAGTGTCCACTTATCAACCAAAGTCTTTAATACAGATGAGAAAACCCTAATAAATTATTACAATTTACTAAAAAGGTTGCCCTTGATGATAGTTGCGACTGTGTCTAAATCATTATTGAAAATATTCATAGAACTCTAGTAAAAACCAAACACACTAAAACACCACATTGAAAGAATGAACTTAAAGTTCACGCCCCTGTCACAACTCTGCTAAGAAAAGTACTGCAAAGCATGAAAGTTATGTCCCCTGCTATAACTCTACTAAACGAAAGTATTACCAAACACGTAGGTTACACTCCTACCATAACCCACTAAGAAAAACAAGATTTTGCTTAAAATACCACATTTATGATTGTTACGCCCCTTGTCCCTTTATGAGGGGACGCCCATGAAACTGTTAGAAATAGTAAATTTAACCTAGTGGCATACCCCAGATGTTATATTAGACACCCCCATAGCAAAAATTTACTTAAAACTCACTTTTATGGTGGTTACCCCCATACCCATTTTTGGCGGTTACGCCCATGAAACTGTTAAAAATAGTCAATTTAACATCTAGACATACCCCAAACTTTATATTAAGCATCCCCATATCAAGAATTTACATAAAAACAACTTTTGAAATTACTACCCCTGTACCCATTTTTGGCGGTTACGCCCATGAAACTGTTAAAAATTGTCAATTTAACATCTGGACATACTCCAAACTTTACATTAGACATCCCCATAGCAAAAATTTGCTTAAAAACAACTTTTGAAATTACTACCCCTGTACCCATTTTTGGCGGTTACGCCCATGAAACTGTTAAAAATAGTAAATTTAACATATAGACATACCCCAAACTTCATTTTAGTCATCCCCGTATCAAGAATTTACATAAAAATCATTTTTGAAATTACTACCCCTGTACCCATTTTTGGCGGTTACGCCCATGAAACTATTAAAAATTGTCAATTTAACATCTAGACATACTCCAAACTTCATTTTAGTCATCCCCATATCAAGAATTTACATAAAAACAACTTTTGAAATTACTACCCCTGTACCCATTTTTGGCGGTTACGCCCATGAAACTGTTAAAAATAGTCAATTTAACATCTAGACATACCCCAAACTTCATTTTAGTCATCCCCGTATCAAGAATTTACATAAAAATCACTTTTGAAATTACTACCCCTGTACCCATTTTTGGCGGTTACGCCCATGAAACTGTTAAAAAATAGTCAATTTAACATCTAGACATACTCCAAACTTTATATTAAGCATCCCCGTATCAAGAATTTACATAAAAACAACTTTTGAAATTACTACCCCTGTACCCATTTTTGGCGGTTACGCCCATGAAACTGTTAAAAATAGTCAATTTAACATCTAGACATACCCCAAACTTTATATTAAGCATCCCCGTATCAAGAATTTACATAAAAACAACTTTTGAAATTACTACCCCTGTACCCATTTTTGGCGGTTACGCCCATGAATTCGATAAAAAATTGAAATTTAACCTATTGGCATACATCAAACATAATATGTGACACGCCCATGTATCAAATTTGCCTAAAAAATCAACCAAAAATTAGTAGTATATATCTAGTGATTGGACCGTGGAAAGAGCGGCCAGCCGCTCATAAATCCTTATATAATTAGTCTACCCGTACATGGCCAGACATTTTTTGGTGCGGTTTTTCCTTATATGAGAGTCTACCGTTTTTCCTTATATGAGAGTCTACCCGGCCAATCACTAGATATATACTACTAATTTTTGGTTGATTTTTTAGGCAAATTTGATACATGGGCGTGTCACATATTATGTTTGATGTATGCCAATAGGTTAAATTTCAATTTTTTATCGAATTCATGGGCGTAACCGCCAAAAATGGGTACAGGGGTAGTAATTTCAAAAGTTGTTTTTATGTAAATTCTTGATACGGGGATGCTTAATATAAAGTTTGGGGTATGTCTAGATGTTAAATTGACTATTTTTAACAGTTTCATGGGCGTAACCGCCAAAAATGGGTACAGGGGTAGTAATTTCAAAAGTTGTTTTTATGTAAATTCTTGATACGGGGATGCTTAATATAAAGTTTGGAGTATGTCTAGATGTTAAATTGACTATTTTTTAACAGTTTCATGGGCGTAACCGCCAAAAATGGGTACAGGGGTAGTAATTTCAAAAGTGATTTTTATGTAAATTCTTGATACGGGGATGACTAAAATGAAGTTTGGGGTATGTCTAGATGTTAAATTGACTATTTTTAACAGTTTCATGGGCGTAACCGCCAAAAATGGGTACAGGGGTAGTAATTTCAAAAGTTGTTTTTATGTAAATTCTTGATATGGGGATGACTAAAATGAAGTTTGGAGTATGTCTAGATGTTAAATTGACAATTTTTAATAGTTTCATGGGCGTAACCGCCAAAAATGGGTACAGGGGTAGTAATTTCAAAAGTGATTTTTATGTAAATTCTTGATACGGGGATGACTAAAATGAAGTTTGGGGTATGTCTATATGTTAAATTTACTATTTTTAACAGTTTCATGGGCGTAACCGCCAAAAATGGGTACAGGGGTAGTAATTTCAAAAGTTGTTTTTAAGCAAATTTTTGCTATGGGGATGTCTAATGTAAAGTTTGGAGTATGTCCAGATGTTAAATTGACAATTTTTAACAGTTTCATGGGCGTAACCGCCAAAAATGGGTACAGGTGTAGTAATTTCAAAAGTTGTTTTTATGTAAATTCTTGATATGGGGATGCTTAATATAAAGTTTGGGGTATGTCTAGATGTTAAATTGACTATTTTTAACAGTTTCATGGGCGTAACCGCCAAAAATGGGTATGGGGGTAACCACCATAAAAGTGAGTTTTAAGTAAATTTTTGCTATGGGGGTGTCTAATATAACATCTGGGGTATGCCACTAGGTTAAATTTACTATTTCTAACAGTTTCATGGGCGTCCCCTCATAAAGGGACAAGGGGCGTAACAATCATAAATGTGGTATTTTAAGCAAAATCTTGTTTTTCTTAGTGGGTTATGGTAGGAGTGTAACCTACGTGTTTGGTAATACTTTCGTTTAGTAGAGTTATAGCAGGGGACATAACTTTCATGCTTTGCAGTACTTTTCTTAGCAGAGTTGTGACAGGGGCGTGAACTTTAAGTTCATTCTTTCAATGTGGTGTTTTAGTGTGTTTGGTTTTTACTAGAGTTCTATGAATATTTTCAATAATGATTTAGACACAGTCGCAACTATCATCAAGGGCAACCTTTTTAGTAAATTGTAATAATTTATTAGGGTTTTCTCATCTGTATTAAAGACTTTGGTTGATAAGTGGACACTTTTTAGGGTTTTGAGTTCAACTTTTTGGTTATGAGACGAAGTTTTGGGGCTTGTTGTTATATTAGTTGTCTTTTGAAGTAACATTTTGGACTTTGAGTATACCTTTTTGACCTTTCATGTCTAACTATTTTGAGTTTGGGTTGTCTTTTTGACAAACTTTTGAGTTTGGGTTGTCTTTTTGACAAACTTTTGGACTTTGAATGTAACTATTTGGTCTTTTGTGTCTAAATATTCTGAGTTTGGGTTGTCTTTTTGACAAAGTTTTGGCCTTTGTATATAACATTTACGACTTTTGTGTCGAACTAGTATCACTTTGGGACTAAATTTTTAGGGTTTTGAGTTCAACTGTTTGGTTATGAGACGAAATTTTGGGGTTAAGTGTTACATTAGTTGTCTTTTGGAGTAACTTTTTGGACTTTGCCTATAAATTGTTGGGTTTTGTGTCTAACTATTCTGAGTTTGGGTTGTCTTTTTGACAAACTTTTAGACTTTGTATATAATATTTACGACTTTTGTGTCGAACTAGTATCACTTTGGGACTAAATTTTTATGGTTTTGAGTTCAACTGTTTGGTTATGAGACGAAATTTTGGGGTTAAGTGTTACATTAGTTGTCTTTTGGAGTAACTTTTTGGACTTTGCCTATAAATTGTTGGGTTTTGTGTCTAACTATTTTGAGTTTGGGTTGTCTTTTTAACAAACTTTTGGATTTGAATATAACATTTACGACTTTCGTGTCTAACAATTACGACTTTGGGACTAAATTTTTAGGCTTTCGAGTTCAACTTTGTGCATATGAGCCGAAATTTTGGGGTTAAGTGTTACATTAGAAGTCTTTTGGCGTAACTTTTTGGATTTTGCATATACATTTTTGAGCTTTGCATCTAACTATTTTGAGTTTGGGTTGTCTTTTTAACAAACTTTTGGATTTGAATATAACATTTACGACTTTCGTGTCTAACAATTACGACTTTGGGACTAAATTTGTAGAGTTCGTGTTCAACTGTTTGGTTATGTGACGAAATTTTGGGGTTAAGTATTACATTAGTTGTCTTTTAGAGTAACTTTTTTAGACTTTGCATATAAATTGTTGGGCTTTGTGTCTAACTATTTTGAGTTTAGGTTATCTTTTTGACAAACTTTTGGACTTTGCATATAACATTTACGACTTTCGTGTCTAACAATTACAACTTTGGGCCTAAATTTGTAGAGTTTGTGTTCAACTTTGTGAGTATGAACCAAAATTTTAGGGTTTGGAACTAAGTTTTCTTACCTGAAATGATCATCTTTACTGTTGTCTGTCATTCGTTGAAGTGATAAAGATATGGAACTCCAAAGTCTAAGAGCTGAAGTAATCACCTTTAATGATGTATGTCGTTCGTTGAAGTGGGAAACATTGGTATTAAAGCCTTCAGCGGTCAAAATGAGATCATAGAACTCTTCTGGAATTGCCTCAGGGGTCAAAACGAGTTCAAGTAACCCACCACCCCGCATTTTTCCCCCACTGCTGACCCGACAGCCACTACCTACGCTTGGGCTAACGCGCTTTTCTGATTGGTTAATCCACCTGTCAGCCATTTCTTCGCCCCGCCTCCTATGTTAATACTCTTTTCTGATTGGTTAATCCCGCTATCAAGCGATGTTGACGTACTCACTCGCTGATTGGCTAATTTATTCATTTCTTACCAGGTTATATTTAAACTAGACGGCGTTATAAGTTTGATTGATTCAAGGAAAGTTACTGTTCACACTAGCGGAGTTTTGCACCGTAAGTTGGCTTGTTTTCTCTTAAAGTATGTTAAGGCTTATCGATAACAGGTTATATTCGGTGTAGATGATTGAGACTATATTTTACGCTGTAAGTTTGAATGTTTTCTCTTAAAGTATGGTAAGACTTAACGATAACACGTTATTCAACTGTATTGATGTAAAGTAGATAAGATAAGTAATGTTGAATGTAATGTTCCTTCATTTTTCTTATTGGTTGATTAAAGTATGATATACCAGACAACCGCCATACACCACACATACCACACTAGGCGCCCGGTATACAGCCCTCATGTCACACTAGACGCCCGGCATACAGCCTTATATCACACTAGATGACCTCCATACACCCTACATACCACACCAGATGACCTCCATACACCCCTCACGACACAGTAGACGACCTCCATACACCCCTCACGATACACTAAACGACCCCTATACAACCATCATGACACACTAAACGCCCTCTATACACCCAATATGACACACTAGACGACCTCCATACAACCATCATAATCCGCTAGACGACCTCCGTACACCCATCACGACATACTAGCCGACCTCCATGTACCCATCATGGCACACTAGACGACCCCTATACAACCATCATGACACACTAGACGACCCCTATACAACCAACATGACACACTAAACGCCCTCTATACACCCAATATGACACACTAGACGACCTCCGTACACCCATCACGACATACTAGCCGACCTCCATTGACCCATCACGGCACACTAGACGACCCCTATACAACCATCATGACACACTAGACGATCCCTATACAACCATCATGACACACTAAACGCCCTCTATACACCCAATATGACACACTAGACGACCTCCGTACACCCATCACGACATACTAGCCGACCTCCATTGACCCATCACGGCACACTAGACGACCCCTATACAACCATCATGACACACTAGACGATCCCTATACAACCATCATGACACACTAAACGCCCTCTATACACCCAATATGACACACTAGACGACCTCCGTACACCCATCACGGCACACTAGACGACCCCTATACAACCATCATGACACACAAGACGACCCCTATACAACCATCATGACACACTAGACGACCCCTATACAACCATCATGACACACTAAACGCCCTCTATACACCCAATATGACACACTAGACGACCTCCGTACACCCATCACGACATACTAGCCGACCCCTATACAGCCCTTATTACACACTAGGCGACCTCCATACACCCATTGCTGCGATGAACATACTAGTAAAACAGACTGTATAAACTGTAAGGGTGTTAAAGCATACACCAAACGAACGCCCGGGCTTTTTAAACTAGAGTACGAAGGGACAGCTCTTGTTAGCTTATGTAGTAAGACGTACCATTGTAGTGGGGATTACGATAAAATCAGTTGTAAAGGGCTAAGCAAGCAACACAACAAATTAGATAAAGATATGTTTTTAGAGGTTCTCGCTACGCAAAAGGCTAAGGGTGGGAAAAATGTAGGTTTCAAAGTCTTAAATAATTCCATATTTTCCTATAGTCAAACAAGAAATGCTCTTTCCTATTTCTATATAAAAAGAAAGGTAGCTGATGATAATGTCTCGACTACACCTCTAGATATTTAACTCTTTACACTACCAGCTTAGACTACCCAGCAATCTCTAACAGTTTCACCCTAGCTAAGCAGACACCCAACTACATAGGTATAACTAAATGTTATCCTTGTACTATATATTTACTTCGTGTACTGAATATTTTTGTAATGTTATATAATATCAATGTATGTTATACACCTATTGAGATAATAAAAGAATAAAATATATCTTTGTCTTCTGTTTTATATTGATTGTTTTTCATTGATGTTGTATAATCTACTAACCTATCACTAACGATCAAGAACTCCAAAGTCAGCCTACACCAAACATAAACACGTCACCTCCGGGGTCACCGACACGAAAGGTCACGGTTAACTCCCCCTGTCTCTCGTGTACATGTGGTGCGCTGCGCACCACACTATATATCTTTGTTAATTTACGGGCCAAATGCGACTCAGTTACACCCTTGTATACTACTTATGTCAGTGTTAGTCATGCCTCGTATCGCTGTGTGCATGTCTATGTTAGTCACATCTCATATCTTTGTGTGTGTATATCTGTGTTAGTCACCTCTAGTGACTCGAGCAGATGGTGCTCGTAAACCTGGGACGGCCGACCATCTAAGGGCAGAATCACCCTACAGAAAAGATCATCTGCTGCCTTGAAGGAAGATTGGGGACAATCAAAGGCTAAGGAATGCAAACCTGAATAAAATGCTGGCTGAAATCGGATGCACTGGGCCACTGGCGCAGAACACAGTGCAACGTTTTAACGGGTGTTCAATCAGAGTGGATCTGGCGGACTCTAATTGTGATGTTCTGTCTGTGGGAGCGATCAACACACTTAACCTGACAGCTGACTTCATGTGAGAGTATGGAATCCTACTCTGATTGAGTCCTTATCGCAGAGAGAGAGAAACAAACAAAAAATCTCTTCAAGAAATAAAATATTTTTCTTGGCTGTTTCGCCATTTTGATTCAATTGGATACACTACGAATGCAGTTGTGGCTGCTGCACCAGAGGTTCTATTATCACTTTTATTCATACAAGACAGAAGTTTATTACATGAATAACTTCATGCTGGTACTGACTGGCGAGAGTCAGTCTGGTGTTGGAAGTCAAGAGTCAGGCTGGTGTTGGAAGTAGAGAGTCAAGCTGGTGTTGGAAGTAGAGAGTCAGGCTGGTGTTGTGAGGGGAAAGTCAGGCTGGTGTTGGGAGGCGAAAGTCAAGCTGATGTTGTTAGGGAAAAGTCAGGCTGGTGTTGTGAGGGGAAAGTCAAGCTGGTGTTGGGAGGCGAAAGTCAGGCTGGTGTTGTGAGGGGAAAGTCAGGCTGGTGTTGTGAGGGGAAAGTCAGGCTGGTGTTGGGAGGCGAAAGTCAGGCTGGTGTTGGGAGGGAAAAGTCAGGCTGGTGTTGGGAGGCGAAAGTCAGGCTGGTGTTGGGAGGCGAAAGTCAGGCTGGTGTTGGGAGGGAAAAGTCAGGCTGGTGTTGGGAGGCGAAAGTCAGGCTGGTGTTGGGAGGGAAAAGTCAGGCTGGTGTTGGCTGGAGAGTGTCAGGATGGTGGTGACCGGATAGTGTCAGGTTGGTATTGACTGGAGAATGTCATGCTGGTATTCACCGGAGAGTGTCTGATGGGTATTGACTGAAGAATGCCAGTGCCAGGCTGGTACTGACTGGAGAGTTGTAGGCTGGTATGCACCGGAGAGTGTCTGATGGGTATTGACTGAAGAATGCCAGTGTCAGGTTGGTATTGACTGGAGAATGTCATGCTTGTATTCACCGGAGAGTGTCTGATGGGTATTGACTGAAGAATGCCAGTGCCAGGCTGGTACTGACTGGAGAGTTGTAGGCTGGTATGCACCGGAGAGTGTCTGATGGGTATTGATTGAAGAATGCCAGTGCCAGGCTGGTACTGACTGGAGAGTGTCAGGCTGGTAATTTTTTTTTCCCGTTCGCCAGATTTACCTCTGACGAAGTCCCTAGAGACTAGGAACTGAATTTTGCGTGTTAATCCGGTTATCCATGGCAGCCGTGTGCATAGGGGTCCCTCGCCGCGCAGGCAGATAACTTCGACTTCTGAGGTACTCATATTATTTCGTCGATGAATAATTGACGTTTCAAGCCGGGCCTCGCTGCGAATGACTGGAGAGTGACAGGTTATTATTGACTGGAGAGTGACAGGTTATTATTGACTGGAGAATGACAGGCTGGTATTAACTAGAGAGTGACAGGCAGGTATTGACTGGAGAGTGACAGACAGGTATTAACTGGAGAGTGACAGGCTGGTATTAACTGGAGAGTGACAGGCTGGTATTGACTGGAGAGTGACAGACAGGTATTGACTGGAGAGTGACAGACAGGTATTGACTGGAGAGTGACAGGCAGGTATTGACTGGAGAGTGACAGACAGGTATTAACTGGAGAGTGACAGGCTGGTATTAACTGGAGAGTGACAGGCTGGTATTAACTAGAGAGTGACAGGCAGGTATTGACTGGAGAGTGACAGGCTGGTATTTATTGGAGAGTGACAGGCTGGTATTAACTGGAGAGCGCAGGCAGGTATTAACTAGAGAGTGCAGGCGGGTATTAACTGGAGAGTGACTGGCTGGTATTGACTGGAGCGTTACTGGCTGGTATTGACTATCGAGTGTTAGGATGGTATTGATTGACTGGTGAGTGTCAAGACGGTCAAAATTCTTGTATTATGACAGATTACTTTTAGTCAGAGATCGACCAATACCAACTTTATCACTCAAGCCTATCCGCTGAGGGGGGGAACCACCCAAAGCTTTTGATGTTTTTAGCATTGTGAGTAGGATTGGTTGTGGGTAAAATGACGTCAGCCACCTATAGCTCTCAAAGGTCAAGACGACACAATAATTGGGTATTTTCGGGAAAATCCCCTCAGAGGGCTGGCTTGGTCGCTATAGGTAGCATTGTATCGACACTCCCAAATGGCGTCCACATAGACAAAGTGACAGCAATCGTGTAATCTTCACTTTTAAAAAGCCAGGTTTGTGTTTTTTTGAAGGCAGCAAAGAGTTGCTCCTTTGATCTTGCAACTGTATCTGCGCTTTAATATTTTATCTGTAAATTAGTGATTCTGGAGAGGATAGGAGATAATTGATCTATAACGATGAAGTTACATGAACCTAAACTGTTTTGTAACAGCTCAAAAGAAGAGCAGAAAATAATATCTGTCTGCAGACGAGATGCACATACCAGAATTTACAATTTTATATTCGATGAGAATAAAGTGAAGTGGATTTTTTGTATTAATTTTTTTTTTATTCCAGGAAACCAGAATGAAAACAATGATTTTCTTAAATTCCTGATTTATTTCCTGACAAAGACGGAAGTATCCGCTGCACCATTGCGACTAATAAATACAACGAATTCCATATCCATTTCTACTGCTGAATGTGAGACTCTCTTCTTCCACATGAACTAGTTCTCACAGACAAGACCTATTCCACAGATTAGTACATTGAGTACACTGATTCTCATCGAATTTGTTAGTTTTCACCTATGTTTTTAACACATAAAGTACGTAATTTCATTGTTTTTTGTTTTTTTTGAAAGCGGGCTTCGTGAAGATGACATGTCCAATGTGATGATCCAAGTTTCCAAACCTTTATTAAAGGTACTCATTTGATTTCATTTCTTTCTTCTTTAGAGGTATTTTATGAGCAAAATCATTGAATCTCTAAACTGGATGACTGCCCCTTTTTAATCTCTAACTGATAAACACAATTGCCAGTTATAATGAGATAAATATAATAATTATTTGAGAAGTGTACACATCAGATTTAAAAAAAAAAAAAACTGTATATAACGGTTTTTGTCTTTTTAATCTATGAGATGACAGTTTTCTGGTAAACCTTTTGTTTTTAGATAACTATTTTTATTGTAACAAATGAAAAGACGATTAGAGGCCACAGAGATGGGATTTCTCAGAAGAATGTTGAAAGTTCCCTGGATAACTGAAAAGACCAATGAGGAAGTTCTCAAAGAGGCCAACACAAAAAGGGAGCTCTTAAAAAACATCAGAAAGAAGCAATCAACATTTTTCGGGCACATCATGAGAAGAGGAAAGTTGGAATACTTGGTTACAGCTGGCAAAATAAAAGGAAAGAGAGATCGCGGACGACAAAGAAAGAAAATACTGGATAGCTTGGTGTCATGGCATGGAAAACAGTCAACAACAGAACTGATACGATGCACTGTAGATAGAAGATTGTGGAGGGACATGATCACCTGCGCTAACCAGTATGGCACATGATGATGATGATTGTTATTGTCATCATTATTATTAAAAATTACAAACTAAACTTAAATATTTTGATCGCATCTAACAAATTTTTATTTTTTTCATGTAGGAGAAAATGTAAAAATTCTGATTATCAATACACCAATAAATATTTGAAGTAAACAGATAAATATTGGGACAAAGAAATATATTCACAATTGCAAAAAAAAATGACACATCAGGATCCTTGGGTACAGAACTTTGTCATGGAATTATCTAAATTTCCAAATGTATATACATGGTCTACGTATTGTTGTTCGCTTTCGAAGGGGGCTTCACACTCACATTCATTGAAGCTGAGATAAAGAGCTCTTTGACACAGAAAAAAAGATTCCTAGTTCAAAGTGGGTTTCGATCTTGGAACGTTCACAAGTAAAGTGTGCACCTTAACCAACCATAACACTACCACAACCTACCATATATACTTTTACTAATACTTGACTACTCAACACAGACAGGGAAGAGTACGCAAATGTGTGTCTATGAATATCTCACAAAACAATTTTATTATCAAAAGTGCCTACCAAAGTAATTAAATAAAAAATCATTTCTTTTAAAGTGGTTGTGTTTGTGTGTGTGCGTGTGTGTGTGTGTGTTCCTTGGTCAAGAGTTAGATTTAATTTATATTGTACAATCAAAGGCCAGTATTTATAATTTCTGAAAGATTAAAAACTGTTGCATTGTTTTATTTCACCGAAGTGTGCAAAGTGACTTTTTTTTCCTTTAATTTTCTAGGACTACCAAATTTTATTTTAATTTGTTAAACTTGTAAAATAAAGATGAAATTATAATGTCTGGAAAAGCTATCAAATTCTTGAATACGATTTGATCAATCAGAATTGCTGAGTGTGTTCCTGCGATTTATTGTTTCTTGACGTAGCAGATAAATTATCTTGAAGGGGTCTATTTTTTGTCTCTGGTAGTGTCAACATTGCTAGAATGAAGATAAGCTGGAGGAAACCAAGCAGAAGAAACGACCCAAACAAAGGGAGGCTATCTCTCTGGATCAGATAAGGACTAACCATTATCCCTAACCTTGCTATGAGATTGCAGTATCCGATCGAAATATTTCTTATTCCAGTCGGATACAGCTCAATACCCAGAACAACCACGATTCCCCAGGAAGCTTCCATCAACATGTGTGTCCCAAACGCAAGCACGAGAGTGGGAATTTCTTTACTTGCATCGGACGCCAACAATTGTACAGCAACCAAAGTAAACGTACAAATGCTGGACAAGGAGACGAGTGTAATGGAAACCCACTTTCTATCAACCTTTGTTGCGATCAATGGGACAATAATCCTCACTGGGAAAGAAATAATGGACAAAACAACAAGATTTATAAAAAAGTCACCGAAAAGAGCCTTAAGACCAAACCCAATCATGAAGCTTTCCAAAGCAAGAATGAACCAGGCCAATCCCAGAACAATGGAATATTTACGGTTGTTTCTATTAAACAAATCCCGGTAGGTGTATTTAGACCGTTCCTTCATGTCTTCCTTTTCTTTCTCTGCTATTAGAGCCATGATAGCTGTATCTGGCACAGGTCGTTTGTTTATTCTCGCTATTTTCCGAACTACCTTATGTCCTTTCTTCAGCTTTCCATGAATTGTCAAAAACCTCAAACTCTCCGGGAGCCAAAAGACAGGCACGAAAGCGAGGAATGAAACGAACGCATTAGCAATGTGGACATGCTTCCAGTTCCTTAAAGCAAGCACACACAGGCTAAAGGTCGTTGTACCGACATTCCAGAACGGAAACATCCCAATGACACCTCTCCACCAAGCCGGGATAAATTCGAAAGTATACACGGCAACAGAAGAAAGAATAGCGCCACAAGCAAATCCAATGAAGAACCTCATGATAGCGTACATCTGCCATGAGACTGAGAAGATGGCAATGATGTTGGTTATAGTCATCAGGGCTGCACATCCATGGACGTTGAATTTCCTACCAAAATTATCTCCTAAAATTCCAGAAATGCTGGATCCACACATTAGCCCAATCATATTGATAAGGAAAATAACATTGTACTTCCACGCGTCATCACAAACCAGAGCCCACTCAGTAACAACCGTTGAAGCCTTGTCATTAAATACAATATTCGCACACAATCTCTTAGCTTCACAGGATGAAGAAAACATTGAACTATTTCCAATGAGACTTTGTCCATCTTGTGCTGCTATCAAGGACATGTTTCCAGAAGCTTCCAGAAACTCGGTAACATTGGCAGTTAATGGATCTTGACATGTCCACCCGGGGTTGTAGCTCGCGAATATCATAAATATTAACGTCCAAGCGCCAGGAAGTAACGGGAAATACCCCAACGAAACGAAGATTACTTGGAAAAGTCCACAGTGACCCAGATTCTTGAAAAGTGTGTCAAGTGAGTACGTTCTGTAGAGAAAATGTACATGAAAAAAATGACGATTATTATTTGTGAAACACGAATTAGTTTGCGACTGTAGTAAAAGTAAAGTGTGTCCCCGTCATGCCAAGTGGCGTATAGGGAAATGGTGTTAGTGACCATAAATTTACAGAATTTCAGCACGTGATTTTTGAGGTAATGTGGTCGGTATTACGCTCGTGCCGCTTTACTTTCCCAGAAAAAATCCAGTACCCATTTAAGGCTGGGTGAACCCGGGGCCGTCAGTTGGGATCGAACCCTACCTCTTGTCATTTATAGTGCAGTTCACTAACCATTGAGCTATCTAGGCTCCCACATATTTTGAAGCAGATCAGTAATTCTAAAATTAATATTAATTTACGTATATTACTGTGTTGAGTATATCTTTGTTCCATAGCGATAGAATATACATGAACTCGTGACAATGATTAGTATGGTAGGGAACAAACGTTCAACATTATGTCAGTTATTGTAAAAATAAAACAATATTGTAACAGATAGAAAGTGGGACTTGTCCTATGTTGTGCTGCATGTAACGTCGCACATTATACTATTAGTTTTGGACTAAAGAACAATTTCTAAATTTAAAAATGTATCTTAATTATGAGGATATCTGGGGAGCCGCAATAGCGCAGTGGTTAGTGAACTGGACTACAAAGGACAAGGGGTAGAGTTCGATCCCAGTCGACGACTTCTGGGTTCACCCAACCATAAATGGGTACCGGATTTCTTTTTCTAGTAAAGTAAAGCGGGACGGACGCAATACCGACCACATTACCCAAGAAATCATGTGCTGAAGGTCTGTAAAATTTATGTTCAATAACACCATATTCCCTATACGCCACTTAGCATGACGTGGGTATTTTACTTTTTTTTTATGAGGATACCTAAACAAGAAATTAATATGTTTACAATGAAATCTTGGAGTATCAGTAACAGTGGGGATAGCAAGCTCCAGAGATAGAGACTTTGAAATAATGTGATAAACAAATAAAACAATAAGTCACAGTTTACTTGTAACAGCAGCAACTGTACTATATACAGAAACAACAATTGTCTGTGCTGAAACAGATGCATTGTTACTAACACAAAGAGATCAGTGTGGCGGAGCTATCCAGCCTGCTACAACCATTCAAGTTTAAAAAATAAACGAAACAGAACACTGAACAAACTGCCTATGAGGAAGGAGCAATCTCTCTCTCTCTCTCTCTCTCTCTCTCTCTCTCTCTCTCTCTCTCTCTCTATCTATCTCTCTCTTTCTCTCTCTTCTGCGATCAGGACTCAATCGGAGTAGGACTTCAGGCTCTCGCACGAAGACATCTGTCTGTTTAAGCCTGTTAGATCCACTCCGCGTGAATACCTGTTAAAATGTTGCACTGTGTTCTGCGCCAGTCGCCCAGTGCATCTGATTTCAGCCAGCATTTTGTTCAGGTTTGCTTTCTTTAGCCTTTGATTGTCACCAATCTCCCTGCAAGGCAGCAGATTGTCTTTTCTTTAGGGGGATTCTGCCCTTAGATGGTCGGCCCTCCCAGGTTTACGAGCACCATCTGCCCGAGTCACTAGAGGTGACCAACACAGACATGCAAACAGCGATACGAGGCATGACTAACACTGACACACATCAAGATATGAGATATGACTAACACAGACATACACGCAAAGATATGACACATGACTAACATAGACATGCACATAAAGATATGAGATATGACTAACATTGATTTGCACACACAAATATATGAGATGTGACTAACACAGACATTCACACAGCGATACGAGGCATGACTAACACTGACACACTTCGAGATATGAGATATGACTAACACAAACATACACGCAAAGATATGAGATATGACTAACATAGATATGCACATAAAGATATGAGATATGATTAACATAGATATGCACACACAAATATATGACACATGCCTAACATACACATGCACAACAAGATGTGAGATATGACGGACATAGATATGCACACACAAAGATATGACACATGATTAACATAAATATGCACACAAAGATATGAGATATGACTGACATAGACATGCACACACAAAGATATGACATATGCCTAACCTAAACATGAACACAAAGATATGATATATTACTAACATAAACATGCACACAGAAAGATATGACACGTGACTAACACAGATACAGACTAAAATATGAGATATGACTAAACACAGGCACACATAAAGATATGAGACATTATTAACACGGACACAGCAAGATATGAGATATGACTAACATTACACACCAAGATATGAGCCATGGCTAGCGCAGAAACACACTAAGATATGAGCCATGGCTAACACAGAAACACATTACGATATGCGCCATGGCTTCACGGAAACACACTAAGATATGAACCCTAGCCAGCACAGAAACACAATAAGATATGAGCCATGACTAGCACGGAAATATACTAAGATATGAACCATGGCCAGCACAGACACACACTAAGATATGGACCCTTTCTAAATCACATTTAAGAAAGATCAATACATGTGAGATTCGATGCTTGAGAAAAGTAACAAACAACACAAGAAGAGATAGAATATGAAATGAAACCATAAGAAAAATAGTAGGAACAAAACCCTGCCAAGTATATATAGAACAACAACAACTTAAATGGTTTGGCCACCTGGTCAGAATTAATCCTTATCAATCACCATCAAGGGCGTTCTTCTCGATAATGGATGGAAAAAAACCAAGAGGAAGACCCAGAAGAAGATGGATAGGTGTAGTGACAGAGACATGTAACATCAAAGGAAAATCACTAATTCAGACAGTTCGAGCAGCTCAAGAACGACAAATGATATAAATCACGACACAGTTTATGGTATCAGTGAAAAGAGAAAAAGTAGAAGAAGAATGTACTTTACACCAGTAAGAAAAACATATAGAACATGAAAACGAATAAAACAGTTTTGAAGACACCAAAAAGAGAAATAAACATTAACGATATTATAATAAAACATAGCGCTCATCACGTCATCATCATCACGTGCCATACCGGTTGGCGTAGGCGATCATGTAATTTCACAATATTCTATCTACAGTGCATCGTATCAGTTCTGTTGTTGACTGTTTTCCATGCCATGGCACCAAGCTATCCAGTATTTTCTCTCTTTGTCGTCCGCGATCTCTCTTTCCTTTTATTTTGCCAGTTGTAACCAAGTATTCCAACTTTCCTCTTCTCATGATGTGCTTGAAAAATGTTGATTGTTTCTTTCTGATGTTTGTTAGGAGCTCCCTATTTGGCAGTGACGCATCACGTCACTAAAAGAAAATAACGAATTGTACGCATAAAGCACATATCAGAATGAAAACATTGAGTAAATATAGCCTAAATAAAACAAAAAAGGCAAAAAGGGATTATCTTAGAAAATAAATTTAAATTTTATGGAAAAGAACATCGACAAAGATATATGGGAAGAGAAGTTGAACACGACAACCTTAGTTTAGAGAAAAACAAACAACAGAAAAGATTTGCTGTCTCGTAAAAATTAAAAAAAATGGGAACAGAAAAGCATTAAGGGAACAAAGAAATAAAAAAAACCAATATAAATTTACCAGATGTAAGAAAAGAAAATAAAAAAGCACCACAAATCAAGTGAAACATAAGTTTATCAGAAATTAAAAAAAACCATAAGCAACAACACAAAATTTGAACCAAAATATGAACGTTCAGATTAAATGAACACGAGAAGACAACTCTCTACAAGAATCTTCCCTACATAAGAACCTACCTGGTATGTTGCTGTGGGTTTTCATCGGTCTCAACAACAGTGGTTTCATTATCTTCTAAGTTCTTCATTGATGATGTTTTTTTATTTGGATTTGAGCTGTTATAAAAAGTATACATTATTATATTGTTATAGAAATACTCGCCAAGGCATAATTTGATGCAGTAAAATCAGCTGAAACTATTTTCTGTTGATTGTCCTGTGTCAAGCACACTTTGACAAGCTGAAACTATTTTCTGTTGACTGTCCGGTGACAAGCATACTTTGATAAGCTGAAACTATTTTCTGTTGATTGTCCTGTGTCATTCACACTTTGATAAGCTGAAACTATTTTCTGTCGATTGTCCGGTGTCAAGCATACTTTGATAAGCTGAAACTATTTTCTGTCAATTGTCCGGTGACAAGCATACTTTGATAAGCTGAAACTATTTTCTGTCGATTGTCCGGTAACAAGCACACTTTGATAAGCTGAAACTATTTTCTGTTGATTGTCCTATGTCAAGTACACTTTGATAAGCTGAAACTATTTTCTGTTGATTGTCCGGTGACAAGCACACTTTGATAAGCTGAAACTATTTTCTGTCGATTGTCCGATGACAAGCACACTTTGATTAGCTGAAACTATTTTCTGTCAATTGTCCGGTGACAAGCACACTTTGATAAGCTGAAACTATTTTCTGTCGATTGTCCGGTGACAAGCACACTTTGATAAGCTGAAACTATTTTCTGTCGATTGTCCGGTGTCAAGCACACTTTGATAAGCTGAAACTATTTTCTGTCAATTGTCCGGTGACAAGCACACTTTGATAAGCTGAAACTATTTTCTGTCAATTGTCCGGTGACAAGCACACTTTGATAAGCTGAAACTATTGTCTGTCGATTTCCGGTGTCAAGCACACTTTGATAAGCTGAAACTATTTTCTGTCGATTGTCCGGTGTCAAGCACACTTTGATAAGCTGAAACTATTTTCTGTTGATTGTCCTATGTCAAGTACACTTTGATAAGCTGAAACTATTTTCTGTTGATTG
The DNA here is from genome assembly GCA_032433765.1 of Megaustenia siamemsis. Taxonomy (NCBI): domain Eukaryota; kingdom Metazoa; phylum Mollusca; class Gastropoda; order Stylommatophora; family Ariophantidae; genus Megaustenia; species Megaustenia siamemsis. Next base: position 56,820,600 of record JAVIAB010000008.1, read on the forward strand.
TCCGGTGACAAGCACACTTTGATAAGCTGAAACTATTTTCTGTCGATTGTCCGGTGACAAGCACACTTTGATAAGCTGAAACTATTTTCTGTCAATTGTCCGGTGACAAGCTCACTTTGATAAGCTGAAACTATTTTCTGTCGATTGTCCGGTGACAAGCACACTTTGATAAGCTGAAACTATTTTCTGTCAATTGTCCGGTGACAAGCACACTTTGATAAGCTGAAACTATTGTCTGTCGATTGTCCGGTGTCAAGCACACTTTGATAAGCTGAAACTATTTTCTGTCGATTGTCCGGTGTCAAGCACACTTTGATAAGCTGAAACTATTTTCTGTTGATTGTCCTATGTCAAGTACACTTTGATAAGCTGAAACTATTTTCTGTTGATTGTCCGGTGACAAGCACACTTTGATAAGCTGAAACTATTTTCTGTCGATTGTCCGATGAAAAGCACACTTTGATAAGCTGAAATTATTTTCTGTCAATTGTCCGGTGACAAGCACACTTTGATAAGCTTAAACTATTTTCTGTCAATTGTCCGGTGACAAGCACACTTTGATAAGCTGAAACTATTTTCTGTCGATTGTCCGGTGACAAACACACTTTGATGAGCTGAAACTATTTTCTGTCGATTGTCCGGTGACAAGCACACTTTGATAAGCTGAAACTATTTTCTGTCGATTGTCCGGTGACAAGCACACTTTGGTAAGCTGAAACTATTTTCTATTGATTGTCCGGTGACAAACACACTTTGATAAGCTAAAACTATTTTCTGTTGATTGTCCGGAATCAAGCACACTTTGATAAGCTGAAACTATTTTCTGTTGATTGTCCGGTGACAAGGACACTTTGATGAGCTGAAACTATTTTCTGTCGATTGTCCGGTGTCAAGCACACTTTGATAAGCTGAAACTATTTTCTGTCGATTGTCCGGTGACAAGCACACTTTGATAAGCTGAAACTATTTTCTGTTGATTGTCCGGTGACAAACACACTTTGATGAGCTGAAACTATTTTCTGTCGATTGTCCGATGTCAAGCACACTTTCATAAGCTGAAACTATTTTCTGTCGATTGTCCGGTGACAAGCACACTTTGATAAGCTGAAATTATTTTCTGTCGATTGTCCGGTGTCAAGCACAATTTGATGAGCTGAAACTATTTTCTGTCGATTGTCCGATGACAAGCACAGTTTGATAAGCTGAAACTATTTTCTGTCAATTGTCCGGTGTCAAGCACACTATGATAAGCTGAAACTATTTTCAGTCGATTGTCCGGAATCAAGCACACTTTGATAAGCTGAAACTATTTTATGTCGATTGTTTAAGACAAGCACACTTTGATAAGCTGAAACTATTTTCTGTCGATTGTCCGGTGTCAAGCACACTTTGATGAGCTAAAACTATTTTCTGTCAATTGTCCGGTGACAAGCACACTTTGATTAGCTGAAACTATTTTCTGTCGATTGTCCGGTGACAAGCACACTTTGATAAGCTGAAACTAGTTTCTGTCGATTGTCCGGTGACAAGCACACTTTGATAAGCTGAAACTATTTTCTGTTGATTGTCCGGTGACAAGCACACTTTGATAAGCTGAAACTATTTTCTGTCGATTGTCCGGTGACAAGCACACTTTGATAAGCTGAAACTATTTTCTGTCGATTGTTCGGTGACAAGCACACTTTGATAAGCTGAAACTATTTTTTGTTGATTGCCCGGTGACAAGCACACTTTGATGAGCTGAAACTATTTTCTGTCGATTGTCCGGTAACAAGCACACTTTGATGAGCTGAAACTATTTTCTGTCGATTGTCTGGAGACAAGCACACTTTGATGAGCTGAAACTATTTTCTGTCGATTGTCCGGTGACAAGCACACTTTGATAAGCTGAAACTATTTTCTGTCGATTGTCCGGTGTCAAGCACACTTTGATAAGCTGACAAATTATAAGAAAGGCTGTATGGTCATTACAGTTAAATAGAATAGAACTCATCTGGTGGTAAACAATTTTTCTCAGAAATCTATTCGTTCGTTCGTTCGCTTTCGTCAGCTTTGACCTCTGACGAAGTCCCACCCACTCAATTTTTTGGGACTGAATTTTGCGTGTAAAGTCTGTTTTATCCCATTACAGGATGCCCCTCGCTATGCAGGCAGATTTACTCCGACTTCAGAGGTACTAATTTTTAGGAAATTAGTAAAACCCAGGTGTCCTCGCCAGGGTACGAACCCCGGCTGTTGCCGTGGTAAGCCAACCGCATATCGATTATCTGTTCGATTTAGACGTGTGCGAATATGGAAACCACTTTTCCCTCATAAAAATATATATGGTGGGTTAATCTGTTCTAGACCGTTTTTTTTTAAATCTCTTTCATAATAAAATGTACTTGTTAGCAAACATAAAATTATAAGACCTCTACATCTACATGTAATACTAACAATGTAAATTTAACTGCAATTTACCAGTACTGAGTACAGCTGGTGGTGTTAGTAGAAGGTGCAGAGGAGAAGGAAGGAATATTATTGTTTAGAATAGGAGTCACCTTCCATAAAAACATCTAGATGTTTCTGCTGTTTATCCCCTTTCATTTTTTTCTTTATTTGCACTAGATGATGCTAGCAATTAAGATAGTTCTTGTTCTAGGATCCATTATCTAAAACAAATCCTTTACTGTCACTGATTTCCCAAAATTTGTTTTTATAAAGAATGTCTCTCCTACAGGCTACATCAAGGCCAGGTTGCCAATTCTCCAGCAAGTTATATGTTTTTATTTCAATTGTCACGCTAGTATTTCATTCTCCAGTGAACATGCTCCACTTGTTCATTTATTGCTTCTCTGAATAAGGAGAAAACTTAGCAGCTGTTTTTTTTGTTGTTGTATCTGTGCACTTCCTGAAGTTATTCTGTGGCTATTTTGGAAAAAAAAATGATGCTAAATTTTTAATAAAATATTTTAATTAAAAAAAAAAATTGAATAAAGCCGTACGCAATTTAAGTACAGCTTTTATACTATTAAGTCTGATAAACGACGATTGAGCTGAATAGTTCAAGGACTCTATTAACATTTTTAAAATAGCAAGTTTTCTGAAATTTGGCTCAAAAAAGTCAAATTGGCAATCCATACCTGACCAGATAACAGTTGTGATGAACGTGTACTACCTCAACTATGTGATAAGTGCATGTGTACCAGGTCAAAATTGATTAACAAAGGTTGTGCGAATTCCGAGTTGGCAAAAAAAAATAGGCGTTCGAATGCTGGAGTTCCATTGTACGATGAAGCCCTGGTAGCTCACTTATCAGGACGATTACAGTGATTATAGATTGTATGACAATAGGGGAGTGTTGGCAATCACTGCTACACGATTGCTGCTGATGAAGGATTCGATTAGATTCCTGATATAGCGATGTTTTTCTCGTTCGGACTGACTAGCTTTATTGTTTATTGGTTATTGGTTATGGAAGGCCTCGGTATCACAGCAAACGAATTAAAATCCATAATTGCTCAACCGCCCGTGCCAGTGGAATCATCCGAATTACTAATCATTGAAAGCTGTGTCTGAAAAGTGTTCCTTGTTGCAGTTTCCTCATATTCCAAGTCCGGCTTGTTGCAGGAGCTACTGAGTTATGTGCTCTGTACACACCGTGAGCTGTGTGTCTCATCCGTTTTGATCATGTTTCGATTTTCGACTAGCTTTATATTCTCTTGAAATGAGTAGCAAGTAATTCTGTATTACGTAAAAGCGGCCTGGAGTGAAAACGACCATATCACTCAATATTTTGTGATAGTGGTCACGGCAAATTATGGTTCAATGACAACACATTGCCCATGGTTTGGAGTAAACCTTTGCTTTACTTACTGTATGAATGAGTTCAGATACAAAAACAACGAAGTTAGAGGAGAACAGCAAAAATTCACATTTTAGTCTGGTCGACACTTCAGATTCATTGAACAGCGGACAACTCGATAATATTCAGATTCCCTCCTCAACACGTTCGCGGGTATGAACGACACCAGTCTGGCACTAGTGAAAGCACTGAAGATTGTTTTAACTCAGATACACGAACTCCATAGCAGCGGAGAAAATCTTGACCCTAGTCTACTTAGTCACATCTTACGACAAGCGCTGCAGGTGACAGTCGTTGGATTGTTATCTCCCCTGGCGGTGGTCAAGGTCCCGGTACCACACTCACGTCAGTAGAACACAGAGTAATCCATGTTAATGTAATGTCATCTACATTTTCTTAACTTAGTATTAATTAACAAAATATAAACGAAGACTACATTTGTACAACCACAAAAATAATACGAAAATACAATTGTTATAGTCATTATTATATTTAAAAATTACTGATACCTAATAAGATATTGGTAAAACAGTCACAATGAATGCATTAACTCACTTGATATATTTGCCAATATTAAAAGCAACACCTGTTACATGTGATCAAATTGTAATAAATACAAACTATTATCTTTAAGATGAAAGAAAAAAAACTGTCAATGAAAAGTCCTCACTTAACCCAGCGGTTCTAAAAACTATTCTTTACCATGAACTTTCTTTGAATATATTTTGAATCTCCGAACCCCATAGACTCAACTATTTGGAATCGCTAAAGTATATAAAATGTTACTTTACAGTTTCTCATGAATGATTTTGAAATTGGGAGATAAGTAAGAAAAAATTTATTGCACTCATTCCAACAGGAGCCTCTGGCTCAATGGTTAATATGCTCTCTTCCTGATCAAAAAGTTCCGAATTCGATTCCCATAAGGATTTTGTTTTGGACCGACAATGCTTCGAGGTTCATCCAACCTCTGAAAATGGATACCAGAGATTTTTCTGGGAAGTGAAGGCGGCCTGGTGTGATACCGCACATCACTAAAGAATATGCCGTAGTCACAGACAAATATGGTCACTAACACCATAATCGCCATACATCTACCAGGGCGTTGAGGGAACCTTTTATTTTATTTGTATTTGTTTTCTTTTCATTTTCTTTTCTTTTATGCACACTCTTATATCTTTATTTTTATGGTTTTCTATTAATTAATGAATAATAATAATAATAATAATAATAATAATAATAATGCATGTTGAACAATAATTGAAGAATTTCCAAGGAGCTGATGAATAGTACGTGATAGAACATATTTGTTGCTTTCTTTTCTCCAACAGAACGGTGGCTTTGTTTGTTATGTCTGTGTTTTCGTCATAATGCAGGCGAACATAGAGCGACACGCGAATTTGTTCCATTAATATTCATTGATATTGACTGACAAGAAGAGAATTAGTTTCGTAATTCTGTCACTTGACAAAAGTCTTAAGGAAAGTCATTTACATCTTCCTTGTTGATCAATGCAGGCGTCACGATATTTGCTTTATTTAAAGTTCTTCAATTTTTGTGTACGGCTTTCTACTTTTGCTATTAGGTGAGAAATTTCAAAAGAACTGATTTTGATTGTTAGAAACAGTTGCATTTATTTAAAAAAAAAAAACTGTTTTGTTTTATTTCTCAGAAACTCCTGCTACTTACTTTGATCATTATCATCATCATCAAGTACCGGGCCTGCTGGTGTAGGTGATCGTGTCTCTCCACAACTTTCGATCTCGACAGTTATTTATCATTTCTGCTGTTGACTTTCTGTTAGAGCCATACTCTTAAGTTGTCTGGTATCTTTTCCCTTTGCTTCCCTCTATCTCTTCTTTTCTCAATTTTCCCAGTTGTTACAATATATTACAGCTGTCTCTTCTCATTACATGACCAAAAAATGTATGATTGTTTCTTCCTAATATTGAAAATGAGCTCTCTTTTTGCTTTGACCTCTTTCAGAATGTTTTCATTACTCTTCTTAGCTGTCCATGGTATTCTCAACACTCTTCTGTAAAACCACTTTTCTACAGCCTCCAGTGATTTTCTTGTGTGTTGTCCTATTGTCCATGATTCACTTCCATATGTTAAGACTGGCTCTATATAACATTTAAAAACTCGGTTTCTTGTTTCTATTGTCAAAGATGGATTGCATAGTATCTTCCTCATTTTTTGGAAAGCTGCTTTTGCCTGAGCCATTCTGCATCTCACCTCTGTTGTAATTCTTCCGTCTGAGGTTAACAAAGTTTCCAAATATTTAAAATTCATTTAACTGTTTTAATATTGTTCCACTTGTCTTTATTTTCTGATGTGGTGTGTGTGTGTGTGTTTTGTGTTACTATTACTTCTGTCTTTTTGCTATTAAGGTTGAGTCCTCTATTTTTGCTTTCGTTCACTATAATGTCCAACATTTCTTGCAATTCATTTTCACTCTTAGCGATTAAGACTGTATCATCAGCATACCTTAGATTATTTATAGCAGGGGTGGCCAAATGGCGGCCCGCGGGCCGGATCCGACCCGCCAGCCTAGTTTTCTTGGCCCGCGAAGCTCCACGGACTTACTTCATTTTTTACCCCAAATAGCGGATTTCTCCTGGTTTTAATCCGTGTCGGAGTTAACTCTTCTATCGTTCAAGAATACACAATTTGAAAATCTCTGTCAATTTCTCGCAACAGCTAGATTGGCAACATAATTTCAAATACACACACACACACACACACACACACACACACACACACACACACACACACACACACACACACACACACACACACACACACACGCGCGCGCGCGCGCGCGCGCACACACACACACACACACACACACACACACACACACACACACACACACTGCACAATTAATGGTGCCGACAATATTCAAAGTCTTTGCTTCGAGTTGGTACCGCAAAGTTGCTTTATTGTCAGTGCGGTGATAGCGTCAGATCTTTGGCTCAACATTTGTCGTCTGGACTTGTGGTGGCTCTTTTATTTCGCGGTAAGGGGTTAATGAGGTTGGGAGGGACAGGGGTGAGGGGACTTCGTAGCTCTAATTCTGTCTTTGAAGTTACATTCAAAATGTTTCACTGTTCGCCTTCATTCCCTTTGATCCCATCGTCTTGTCTTGTCCATAAAATGACTGCAACGTGTTTATTTGGTCACAATCTTTTGATTTCATTGTCAAACACAAGTCTGTGTATAACTGTCAAATCTGGACTTATTTTCGATAGTGGACCAACATTCTGTGACTTTTAACTTTGATGGGAGATTTTGTATTAAATCATGTTAAAACGTAGAAAAGTTGATTGTGAAAATCGCATATTTAAACCTGAATGGGAATTAGATTATTTGTTCATCTTCAATAAGGATAGTAAACCTCAGTGCTTAATTTGCGTTCAAGTGTTAGCCGTTTTGAAGGAATATAATTTAAAACGGCACTATGCCACACATCATCAAAACATGTATGAGAAACATAGCATTGAAGCTAGGAAGCTTTTGGTTGAACAGCTGAAGACAAAGTTGAATCAACAGCAAAGTATGTATACAAAGGGCAATAAAATTAAAGAGTCATCGATCATTGCATCATATACAGTTACCTATGAGCTTGCAAAATCTAAAAAACCCTTTACTGACGGAAATTTTGTGAAGAAATGTGCGATTCAAATGGCAAAGGCATTCGGTCAAGAAAAAATAGCCAAAGAATTTGAATCTGTGCCTCTTTCAAAACAAACTGTAGCCAGAAGAACAGAAGACATCAGTCTGCAACTGTCTCAAAGTTTAAAATCTTGTATTGAAAACTGCTCATATTTTTCGCTCGCGATTGATGAAAGTACTGACATCACTGACACTTGCCAGCTTCTTATTTTTGTTAAAGTTATCCAGGAGGATTTTACTGTTATTGAAGAATTGTTGAAAGTTTGCTCTTTGCATGACACTTGTAGAGGGACAGACATATTTTCTGCAGTTCATAGTGCCGTAGATGAAGTAGGTGGTTTTGGAAAGTTGTCTGCAGTGTGTACTGATGGTTGCAAAGCTTTTATTGGTTCAAATACTGGTTTTGTTGGACTTCTAAAGCAAAACAAAATTAACGTACCTACATTGCATTGCATAATTCATCAAGAGGCCCTTTGTGCAAAGTCCATAAATCTAAAAGACACCATGGCTACTGTTGTGAAAATAACAAATTTGATAAGAGGAGGACACCAGTCTTTAAATCACAGGAAGTTTTTATCATTTTTAGAGGAAGTAGATTCTAGCTACGGTGATCTCCTGCTTTATACAGAAGTAAGATGGCTTAGTCGAGGGAAATGTTTAATAATATTTTTTGAACTGAAGAATGACATTTATGACTTCCTGCGAGAGAACTTACCATGCTCCATTGATCTTCAACATGCACTCAAAGACATTAATTTCCTTCATAATCTGGCATATCTCACAGACATCACACAACATTTGAACATATTGAATTTGCAGCTACAAGGGGAAAAGCAAACCATTTTTCAATTGATGGGATATGTTGATGGTTTTAAAAAGAAGCAGAATCTATTTAGACTTTCTTTGCAAAAAAATGATCTGTTCCATTTTTCAAGTTGTAAGCAGTTGTTGTCAGAGATAGAAAGTGCAAACTTCAGTAAGTACGCAGCTGACATTGAACATTTGATTTGTGAATTTGATCGACGATTTCAAGATTTTGAAATGTTTCGTCCGCAAACGGAACTTTTTAATAACCCAATTAAGTGCACAGTGGAGTGCCAGCCATCAGATCTTCAACTAGAGTTGTGTGACCTTCAGTGTGACCCCTTCCTCAGTACTGTAAAGGCATTAGGAGCTGACTTCTGGAAATTGCTACCAAATGAACGTTACCCGTGTCTGAGAAAATGGGCACTAAAGATGTACTCTATATTCGGCAGCACATATCTCTGCGAGACAACATTCTCTTCCATGAAGTTAATTAAATCTAAGACCAGGAACAGAATGACCGATTCGACATTGTCCCATACTCTCCGAATCGCCACGTCAAAAATGGAAGTGGACTTCAAATCTCTGGTGGAAAGCTGTGACAAGTCACAATCGTCGCACTGAGACATTAAAGGTAATTTTAAAATGAATAATTAATGGATTTGTTACAAATCAAATATGTAGTCAAAGTGCAAGCATTATTTATATATTACTATATCGCATAGGTCCCTACCGTCATTTTTGACGATATTCTTAAGTGTGGCCCGCGGGTCTTGGCCTTGGCTTTAATCCGGCCCTCGGGCAACCTCAAGTTGGCCACCACTGATTTATAGTATGACCTCCAATTCTTATTCCAGGCATGCCCCGTATGGATCTTAAAATAATTTCACTATACATATTAAATAAATCTGGTGACAGCACACAACCTTGTCTAACACCCTGTTTTATTTGTTGAAACATTCCCAATTGATTTCCAGTTCTTATGGCCACTGTTTGTTGCCAATGTTCTTTATTATCCTTAGAATTTTGCTGTCTATGTTTATGCTTTCTAAAATTTTGATTACTTCTTGGTACTTTACTTTGTCAAATGCTTTTGTATAATCTATGAAACATATGTATTGATCTGTTTTCACCTCTATGGCTCTATCTACTAAAGATCTTGTTATGTAAATGGCATTGCTTGTTCCTTTATCTCTAACAAAACCACACTGTTCATCACTAATTTCTGGACTGATTTTGTTTCGCACTCTTCGGATGATGATTCTTAGTAAAATCTTAGTCACGTGATTCATAAGACTTATTGTGCGATGATCATCGCATTCAATCGCACCAGATTTCTTTGGTAGGGCTATGAATATTGATTTGAGCTTATCGTCTGGTATATATCCGCTGTTGTAGATATTCAATATTTGTGTTACTATTGCTATTCCAAAATCACCCATGGCTTCAATCTCTTCTTTAGTTATATTATATGGTCCAGGAACTTTGCCTGCGTTCATATTGCGCAAGGCGTCTTCCACTTCTTCTTTGAATATTTCTGTTCCTTCTCCATTATCCTTAATATTTACTTCTGTTCGTTCATCATTATATATATCTTTAATGTATTATGTCCATCGTTCCCTTATGCGTTCTTTTTCAATCAACAGTTCTCCTTCCTTTGATCTTAAACATCCAGTTTTTGATTGCGCTTTTCTTCCTGTTAATTCTTTCAATTAGTTTGTATATAGCTTTAGCATCTTCTTTTAGCTGCATTTCAATCTCTTTGCATCTCTCTTTTAGCCATACTTCTTTTGCTTCATTGCATTTTATTACAATTTCTTTTTTTTTATCTCTATACTCATCTTTATTTTCTTTATTGCTTTTTCTTGTATCTATTAGCTGTAAAATGTAATCTGTCATCCATTTCTTTCTTGAATTTGATCTCACTGGTTCTATGAATTCTTTTGATGCTTGTTGCATTGATTCTTTTAGCATTTCCCAATGTTCATCAATGCTTTGTATCTTCTCTATTGCATTGTACCGGTTCTGAATTGTAATTTTATATTTGTCTTGTAACTTCTTGTCTAATTTCAGTAAATTTAAATGGAACTTGATGTTAACTGAGGCTCGTTTTGATACTTTTCATTTTACTCTAAGCAGCTTTCCCACAACTGGTACATGATCACTATTGCAATCTGCCCCTGGTCTAGTTTTCACGCACACCAGACTGTTTCTAAATCTATTGTTTACCATTATGTAATCAATTTGATTACATGCATTGTCTCCTGAGTTTTTCCATGTCCACAGACGTCTTAGATGTTGCTTAAACCAGGTGTTTCCTATCATCATGTTGTGTGTTCTTGCCCATTCAATAAATTTGTTCCCTCTTTCATTTCTCTCGCCTAACTATAATTACCAACTACTTCCACAACTCTTTCCTTTCCAACTTTTCCGTTGATATCCCCTAGAACTATAATGTTTTCAAGTGGTTTATATTCACGAAGTGTCTTATTTAACTCGTCGTAAAATGTATCAACAGTTTCCTCCTGATTGTCTGCTGTTGGTGCATAATCTTGTATACTCCTTACTTTAGAAAAACCATAAATACATTTTGTAGCATTTTCTGTATGTTCGGTATCGAGATGCTTTAGCAGTCGTTACGGTTGTATGGCCTCGTGGAACAAAACATCACTGGTGTACTTGTTTGTCTTTGAGACATGTACTTCTTCCTCTTCCTCTACTTTCCTTCTTGATTTGCCATTCAGCATCGAGGGGAAATATATAATTTGCGGTGTTTGCTCTTCTGTTCGCCACTTCTGCTGTTATTTTTCCTAGTGCTTCTAATATTCCATCAATCCATATTTTGCTTGGTCGTCCTTTGGTGTTCTTGCAACATTTATTGAGGGCTCGTGGTGTTGTGTTTTGATCACTCTACTTTGTCACGTGACCAAACTATTGTATCTGTTTCTTTCTTTACATATTCTATGGCGGAGGCTATTCCTACCTTTTTTCTCAGTTCTTCATTTCTGATCTTGTCTATCAGGCTGCTTCCTGTCATTTGTCTAACACACTTCATCTCAGTAAAGTTTATTTTTCTTGTTGTTCTTGAATCTATGGTCCCAGGACTGGCATCGGTAGCCTAACATTGGGATGAAGATTGTATTGTAGAGTGCCCGTTGTGCCCATCTAATTATTTTCTTGTTGTACAATAGTGGTGACAGCTGACCAATGATTTGACAAGCTTTGTTGCATCTTGAGTCTGTCTCTGCTGTTTGTGAATTGTTGTTTGTCACTAGGCTTCCTACGTATTTGATTTCCTCTACTTGTTTTAGTTGCCATCCTACTACAGCTATGTTGATATTCTGTTTCTCTTCTGTGACATTCATGACTTATGTTTTGTTGATGTTGATTTCCGTGTTGTATTTTGTGCCTGTGCTGATGAGTCTGATTGGTTGACTAACTTGCATATATAGTCGATGTATGTAATAAGCAGTAGGGGAGATAGTATGCACCCATGTCCTACACCTGATCTAACTTCGAAGTGTCCGTGTTGTCTGTTGTTGTTCTGACTGTGCAGCTGCTGTTGATGTAGAGACTTTTAATTGGGTTGTTTAGATGTTAGCTTACTCCGTATGTTGTTAGTACCTCCCACAGTTGTTCTCTATTTACTCTGTCAAATGCTTTTTCTTGGTCAATGAAGGCTATGTACACATTTTGATTGCGTCGTCCTGTACAAGTAAAACTAATCGATATATATTCTTTACTATAAAGACGGCTCATTATAAGATGACTGCAAGAAGTGACATTTTGCTAAAACAGGATATGTCATCAACATCATCAGTTCTTTCTTGTTTCAAATTCAGACAGCACTTCATCCTAAGGTGTACTCGCATAGATGATTCCCTTGATAATATCAAAGTCAACATAACCATGACTAGATGATCTTATTCACATAATATCAAAGTCAACATAACCATGACTAGATGATCTTATTCACATAATATCAAAGTCAACATAACCATGACTAGATGATCTTATTCACATAATATCAAAGTCAACATAACCATGACTAGATGATCTTATTCACATAATATCAAAGTCAACATAACCATGACTAGATGATCTTATTCACATAATATCAAAGTCAACATAACCATGACTAGATGATCTTATTCACATAAATCGAAGAAGAAACAGATCACTAAATCGGTTCCAGTTCCCCCTCAAACTGAGACTTACTGACTCCCTCTAAAGATCCCTTATTCTCACTAGCAAGAAATGTCAGGTATTTTCTCTCTGTCACTCAGGAACATTCCCTTGCTGAGCACATATTCTGTTATCAAAATAATGTTAATGGGCATTTTCTTGATACTTTCATTTGTTATTTAATTGAAACGTAGGCTAGAAAAGCCAAACTTTACTCAAGAGATGAAAATTGATATTTCCTGTTTCTTTTCCTTTCTTGTGTGTATCCACTCATTTTCTTTTTACATTGGAAATGTAAACATTTTTTTTCAAGACTTAAAGGACCACAAGTACGTCCACCATACCACAATCGCCCTTTCTCACAGGAAGAAATGGGAGTCTGCATACAACAATTTAAGAACTACTGACATTGATAATTGAACTTATCCAACTTATCAAGTGCAAAATTAACACCGTCTGTTACAAACATTACTTTGAAAATATAGTTTTACTTGACTTAGTTTTGATCAGTTGTGGTCACGAGTAATAAATTACAACTATGTGTAATCGTTTATAGGATTATGTTTGGATCCCGTGTGACGTGGTTGTGCAACTGAAACTGAGATAGTGGAGAGCGGTAATTCACTCATAACAAAAATAGTTGAATGAACCTCAATAACTCTGTATATTGTTATAACAAAGTTCTTGATAATATCTTTATTATTTGTCAAACTGTCGGATAACATCAAGCATGAAGTGAATCACTATCAAATGATATCACAATATATATCTCTCTGAGTCATAGTCTGTACTATGTGTCTCTCAACCCTTTCTCCCTCTTAGACGACTGTCGATGTTAATAAACAAACAGTATTGTCATCGTTGTCGTGCTAGTCGTATGGTCATGCAATAATCATAGGAATGCAACTGATAAACATAACGTCTATCTATTTTTCCCGTTTAGAACGAGATCCGAACCACGAACTCTTCTGAATAACTGATTGTCTACGTCACTTGCTGCTGCCTTTCCCTTTATTTCTGCTTACTGATTCTAGTCTTTTATATTCCTTCATATCTTGTTATGTCATCAACCTACCTATCTAATTACCTAGATTCTAAGTCAGCAGGTAAGAAACGCCATCGCCACTTGTCTACTGAACTCATTATTAACATAACAAAGTTACAACACAATGGGTTGCCGCATCTTTCACTTAAGTAAAAGTAAAGTAAAGTACCCCCGTCACGCCAAGTGGCGTATAGGGAAACATGGTGTTAGTGACCCTATATTTTACAGACCTTCAGCACATGATTTTTGGGGTAATGTGGTCGGTATTACGCCCGTGCTGCTTTACTTTCCCAGAAAAAAATCCGGTACCCATTTAAGGCTGGGTGAACCCGGAAGCCGTCGGTTGGGATCGAACCCTACCCCTTGTCCGTGGTAGTCCAGTTCACTAACCACTGAGCTATCGCGGCTCCCTCTTTCACTTAAGCTTTCTTCTAAAATGACGTTAGTCTAAATTTGTAACCGATCTGTTTGTATACCCCGGGTTTTCGTGTATTGAACGTTCCATGACGTTAGGGCTATAACAGTGTCCGGTTGATTATGTACAGCAGCTCCAATCAGAATCGATGCGCAGAACTAGTTTAGTTCTTATTTGCTTAACATATTGTGAGAGCTTTCCATTTCAGTGAAGATGGAGGCAGGCGCCCTGGAGTCATGATCCAGGTGGGCCGGCCCACCACTCTCTAGGGAAATTTACTAGTTTAGTGTCCCAAATTATTTCTCCTGAGTATAACGTCCTTTTAGGGAGCCGCGATAGCTCAGTGGTTAGTGAACTGGACTACCACGGACAAGGGGTAGGGTTCGATCCCAACCGACGGCTTCCGGGTTAACCCAGCCTTAAATGGGTACCGGATTTTTTCTGGGAAAGTAAAGCAGCACGGGCGTAATACCGACCACATTACCCCAACAATCATGTGCTGAAGGTCTGTAAAATATAGGGTCACTAACACCATATTTCCCTATACGCCACTTGGCGTGACGGGGGTACTTTACTTTTTATAACGTCCTTTTGCACTGTATTCGGTTGTTCTGGAATTAGAAGACCCCTAGGCTAGGTTTAAGATTTGGAATAGCCTACAGCCTACCATAAACCTAACCCTTGTTGAAAACATAAACATAAATAAAAAAAAAATTAGAAACAGTTGATTATTAAAGTGTGTCCGGTCAGTGAAGGGGGATCACTAATGTAGCAGAAATAAGTAATAAAAATAAGCAGAAATAACACTTGCTTGACAGGGTGTTATAGTATATTTTATTATCTTGGTATTTTTGATGTGAGAAGCGAGTAACAACTAAGTTACCTGCTCCCATGCTCTCACTAGCTATACTGTTACAAGGGAACCACTTCTGATGATCAGTTTGCCTCCTGCTGAAAAGCTCTGCATAAAGTGTTTCCTATAATAGTATGTGTATATAATAATAACACGTTTAGAAAGATAACAATGCAGGTGTAGATAGTGCTAGAATTTCTACAAAAATAACGTTGTCAGTCTAAAAAATGCTTCTATGATTTGATCTATTAAATTATACTTCCTTAATGAATATCTTAGAAATATTTGCTGCTACTTGACTTTGCAGATGATAGAGATTTTCTCTTGTTAAAGCGAGCAAGCAGGAAAGAGGTCACATCCTGTGCCATACCAGTTGGCCTAAGCCATCATGTATACCATAATTTTATATCCACAGTATTTCGCATCAATTCTGTTGTTCACTGCTTTCAATATCATTTTTAAAAAAGCTATCTAGTATCTTCTCTATTTGTTGTTCGCGATCTATCTTTCCTTGTATTTTGCCAGTTGTAACTAGATACTCCAACTTTACTCTTTTCATTACTTTTGTAGGTAAAATATTGTTGGTTTCTGATGTTTTAGAACTTGTTTTTTGTGTTGGCCTCTTTGAGAATGTCCTCGTTGGTTTTTTTCCACTGTCCAGGGAACTTTCAACATTCTTCTGAGAAATACACTCCCTGTGGCCTCTAAATTGTCTTTTCATTTCTTTGTCTACTGTCCATGGTTCGTTTCTTTAGGTTTGATTTTGGTCTATATATCGCCAATGAACTCTCTTTCTCACTTCTATTGACACAGAATTGTTGCTTAAAAAGTTTTTAATTACCTGAAATGCTATTTTAGCCTGAACTATTCTACTTTTTATTTATGTAGTGCATCTTCAATCTGATGTTATTTGTGCCTAAGTAATTGACGCGTTCAACTTGTTTCAGTTTAGTCCTGATTATTTGTATGTGCATGTGCATGTGTAATAGTATATAGACCAGGCTAGAATAGATCACATAATGGGAGACAGAGATATAGCTTGGGTCGAATAGCTTAGTAGTTACCCATAAGTTAAGTGGGTGACAGCAGTAATATAATTATACAACAGACACCGAAGAAGAACATTATCAAGTTTTTGGGAATGGAAAATTGTAGCTGATATTGGAAAGATGGGGGATTTGAGGTACACTTGACTTGACCGTCACAAGTCCAGAAATTAGGTTAATAAACAAACTCTGTGGCAGGTTAAATTTATGAGAGATATGTCACTCTATGAGTTCGTGTTAGTATTATTTTTGAAGATCAGAGGTTAAACAAATGTCAAGATGGAGTTTTGCTTTCCACAATTTGACACAAACGTCGTCTTAAAGTTCGCATTCACCCATTGGCTGAAAGATCGATGAACGGTGACTAGGCCCATAAATTATGCAAATAAGACAAGAGGTATTTAACCTCATGCACTATCAGAATTAGGGAGCCGCAATAGCTCAGTGGTTAGTGAACTGGACTACAATGGACAAGGGTAGGCTTCGATCCCAACCGACGGTCTCCGGGTTCACCCAGCCTTAGATGGGTACCTGATTTTTCTGGGAAAGTAAAGCAGCACGGGCGTAATACCGACCACATTACCCCAAAAATTATGTGCTGAAGGTCTGTAAAATATTGGGTCACTAACACCATATTTCCCTATACGCCACTTGGCGTGACGGGGGTACTTTACTTACTGTCAGAATTGGAGAGTAAGTTTGAGTTTAGAAAATGTAAAATAGGCGTGCTCAGTCCGGTTTCGATAGAAACTGTCCTAAAGTAGACGTGAGTTTTTATAGTTATGGACTTCCACACAGTTAGTTTTTATCAAACAGAGATGTAGACGGAAGATCCAGAGAAAGTCAGGAAGACATAGTTTAGTTGAGAAGTGTTTCAAGTTAAATTCAGAAGGTGTTATGCTCCAGAGAACAATAGTATGTAGATTAAGTGTAGCATTTAATAGGTTGAGACTTAGATATAGAATAAAGTAAAAAAAAAAAAAGTAAAGTACCCCCGTCACGCCAAGTGGCGTATAGGGAAATATGGTGTTAGTGACCCTATATTTTACAGACCTTCAGACCTATATTTTCAGACCTCTGTTTGATAAAAATAACCTTATCGCCCCCACAGACAGAACATCACAATTAGAGTCTGTCAGATCCACTCTGACTGAACACCCGTTAATACGTTGCACTGTGTTCTGCGCCAGTGGCCCAGTGCATCCGATTTCAGCCAGCATTTTTTCAGGTTTGCTTTCCTTAGCCTTTGATTGTCCCCAATCTTCCTGCAAGGCAGCAGTTGATCTTTTCTGTCGGGGGATTCTGCCCTTAGATGGTCGGCCTTCCCAGGTTTACGAGCACCATCTGCCCGAGTCACTAGAGGTGACTAACACAGACATGCGACTTGTAATATGAGGAAACTGCAACAAGGAACACATTTCATGCATAGCCTTCATTTGTTCCCGCCGCCTATCCCCATATACCGGTAAGTCACGTCCTCTTGAAAATGATGATCATCGTAGCACTTGATGATGTTAGGCCATCGTTGATGACTCCAATTCCGAACATATAGACACACAGTCAGTCGTCAAATTATTCTTGTTGCACATCAAACAGCAGACCGTAAGATTTGCGCACGGCCGGTTTAGGGAACCAATACGATGACGTAGGACACAATGTCGCCAAACTCATAATCTCGATACCTTTAGACTTATGTCTGATTACTCAAGTGTAAACAGTCTACGACGAACAAAACACGAAGCATTTCTTCGATATGACCGTTACTCTGTTTTCTTGCTATCAGACTGAGACCTATTTTGTTGCTTTCTTTGATTAATATGTCTATCATTTCTTGTAATTCATTCTGCTCCGTCTCTGCTATTAAGATTGTCATCCGTATATCACAAACTGTTTATGTTGTGACCGTTGACTTCAAATAATTTCTTATTTACTATTGATCTCATAATATTTTAGCTGCAAATTTGGAACAAATTCGACGATAGAACACAGCCTTGTCAGATTCCAGGATTAATATAACCAAGTTGCCCTATCTGGTTGCTAAAAGAAGTCACAGACTATCATAAATGAAACAAGATTTTACTGAATTGTGAACCTCATATTGCAATAGAAAGTCTGTGACGGTGGATGGGGCGGAAGAGTCAGCAATGACCAACGTCCCAGAAAGCGAAAACAGCAAAGTGTGTGGTACACAAGAGGCATGTTCAGGACACGAAAGACGAATATGGCTGACCACCGTGAAAGAGGTTGGAGCCTCATCACGTACTTTTCCAGAGAATGCAATGAAGAGAGAGCATAATGGCGCTACATGGTAGCCAACATTCGTTACAGAGATGACACCCGATGATGATGATGATGATGATGATGATGATTACAAGAAAATTAAAATAAACAACCGAAATAACCTTATCCATTAACATAACCTCATACAGAAAACGCACATCATTTCATCGTGTTTATAATCTACATTGAAATAAATAATGACACAAAATAATGATGGTGATCCACAAGTTTATTTCCAAGACCAAATATATATTTTAAACGTGCAGTAAGTAAAAAGTAAAGCACCCCCGTCACGTCAAGTGGCGTATAGGGAAATATGGTGTTAGTGACCCTATATTTTACAGACCTTCAGCACATGGTTTTTAGGGTAATGTAGTCGGTATTACGCCCGTGCTGCTTTACTTTCCCAGAAAAAAATCCGGTACCCATTTAAGGCTGAGTGAACCAGGAAGCCGTCGATTGGAATCGAACCCTACCCGTTGTCCTTTGTAATCCAGTTCACTATCCACTGAGCTATCGCGGCTCCCTTAAACGTGCAGTGTCCAGTGTAATCCTCTACAACTTTGTCTTAGGAATGCACAGTTTAGCTGCTCTGTACAAATAAATAGATGTTTAATGTTAGTATATGGGATACTGTAAAATGTAAAAGTAATAACAAAGCTACATATCTTCATTAACATATTCCGGACGTCTAATTAATAATTTTTTAAACGTTCGCCAGTTGTCACCTCTGGCGAAGTCCCTGTAGACTAGGAACTGAATTTTGGGGGTTAATTAATTTTTCCCTGGCAACCGTGTGTACAGGAGTACCGCGCCGCACAGGCAGAAAGCTCCGTATTCGGATGTACACATATTTCTTTCGTCGATGAGTAATTGATGATTATTCATTTTACTTTTCTTTAGAGTTCACTTTACTATCTTAAGTATATCAAACAGAAAGACGAGTTCCCAGTATGATTTAAATTTCAAATGAAAAAAAAAATAAATGTAACGTTATATTGAGGAGAAAAGCAACAGATGACCTGTAGGGCGGAATAAATACCAGTGACCAGAAGGAACAGACAATAGTAAGAAGAAAAAGTAATATGTAAAATGAGAGAGAGAATAGATGAAGTTCGAATATACGATAAAAACAAGAGTCCCCAGATGGATGGAAGGGATGTGGTATCGAAGGAAAATAATAGAGGGAATAATACTAATTTTAGAAGCAATAATAGTGCAAAAATATAACTATATAAGAAAGAGGAATGAAAGAGAAAGCCAGCTATGATAGAAAAGTGTGAAAGAAATTAATTCCTCTCCAATAGCGAAAGCCAAGACGGGCTGTGAGTCAGGGGACAAACCGGCTGGACGTATTGGAGGAGTAGGAATCGATACCAGCGACCAGTGACCCTCACCCCTCTGCAACCCCATCCTTTCTAGTCTTAATCCTGCTTGTAATAAAGGCTCATCTATTCTGTCTCTCTTTTTATCTTTTACGTCGCCTTTGTATCTTCCAATGAAGGCAAGATAAAAGAATAGTTGAAGTCAACGGTCACAACATAAACAATTTGCGATATGTTGATGAATAGTCTTAATTACAGAGACGAAGAATGAACTGCAAGAAATGATAGACATAATAGTAAAAGAAGCAACAAGAAAGGTATCAGTCTGAATAGTAAGAAAGCAGAAGTAATGGACATTACGAAGAAACAATCATCACCATTATATAGCAGAAAAATAAACAGGGAAATATCATAAACAAGCTGAACGCGAACCAAATACTTGGACACAATAATAAAATGAGATAGAAGATGCACCACAGTAATAAAAGTAGAATAGGTCAGGTCAAAATAGCGTTTCAGGTAATGAAAAACGTCTTGTGTAACAAGTCTGTGTCAATAGATGTGAGAGAGTTCATCGGCGATATATAGACCCAAATTTAGCCACAGAGATGGGATTTTTCAGAAGAATGTTGAAAGTTACTCGACAGCTACAAAGATCAACGAGGAAATTCTCAAGACGGCAACACAAAAAGGGAGCTCTTAAAAAAGACATCAAAAATGTAATAATAAATATTTTACAGGCACATCATTGGAAAAGAGAAAAGTTGGAATACATGATTACAACTGACAAAAGACAGGGAAAGAGTGATCGCAGAGTACAAAGAGAGAATGTACTAGATAGAGGAAGGTGTATGTTTACAGCACTGTGAAAAAATGACAAATAATCAACAACAGAAAACAAACAAAGAGCAATATATGGCCCAAAGCAGGATTGAAACCGTACCCCTTAGCACAGGGTCTTGCCACGAAAAGGCAAACCCTAGGGAACACTGTCAGTTCAACTAGCTATGCGACTAGCATTAGCACATCCTAGCTAACTTGGCAGTGTTCCCTTACGCTTGGCTTTTCCCGGCAAGGCACTGCGCCAAGGAGTACAGGGACGATGCTGCTTAGGACCATATATTGTTCTTTCTTCCACTGAATTGATTCGCTGATTATCGCGTCGGAGATTTCCGTGTATAATAATATTCATTTATTATTATTTGTCTCCTGGTACTAGATAGCTTGGTGTCATGTCATGGAAAACAGCCCACAACAGAATTTATACGATACACTGCGAATAGAAGATTGTGGAAGGACATGATCGCCAGTAGTATTGTCCAGAATAATGCGTTTCCAGGAGTTGAGCTATATAAGAATTAATTTGGTGCAATACAAAGAAATATAGGAATTAATCTACTTTCAGGAGCAGCCGTTGCCTGGTGCAAAGAATGTTAGCTGACCTCATAGATGTAGTAATGTGACGTAGGTTGTTGAGTTGGTTTATTAGTCCTGGTTGTTAGACGACCACCTAACACCCTCCCTACCCTAATTAAAGAGTCGATTGGTTAATGAGTAATGGACACGGTCTCCCGCCCTTTTTTACAGTTATCAATAAGCGCGGGATTATTTTTCCCGCTAAAACTCTATAGCCACGCCCACAAAATCACCGGAAGCATTTTGCCCATAAACGAAGGAGAGGGTTAAAATACAATAATGTGCACACTATCTTCTTTTTTAATTACTTTATATATCCTTAAAGGGTCAAGAATCAATAGTTACGAAAATTAAGACCATATTCAAGGATTTATTGGCTACTCTCGCTGACGCCATGAACCGGCAGCTCAATATCTCCTACTCATGGGTCAGTAGGACTTGGATCAATGAACATCGTTCGTACAAGTATCGAATTTTCTTTTACGCGCGAGCGCGAATAGTCCGCTGTGTGTGATCTAAATCAATAGAATACGCGATTTAATATATTCATTCGACTAACATAGGTCATTTGTCCCAAGGTAGCCAGCCAGGAAACAATAACCAAAAGAAACACCTGAATATATATCAATTGATAAAGTGTCCAGAGCTGTAAATCTAACAGCAAAGCCTCACTGGTATTATCCTACCAGAGCTGTAAATCTAATAGCAGATACTGTAACACTGAAACACCGCCAGAGAAGTAAGTAGGAGCAGAGTTTAAAACACCAACATTAAAACAATACAGGTAAGTTGAAATATTGCTTAAAACACATAACAAGGTGTGCTTATTATCATAGTTTTATTAGTGGAAAATAAAAAAAATGAATTACATAATATATAGGAACGTGTTCGATAAATCACTTAACGGTCACAGAGCAAAACTGTTACGAAATATTATAGTCCACAGTGTCGTATCCTTTTCGTTAGAGAAGTATTAACATTTTTGCCAATCAGCAAATAATCCACCAATAAAAGAATCGGCCCCAAAAGGCGAACTCCAGAAACATCTGTACCTATATGATAGTCATAACTAACTGTTATTGTTATTAGTAAAAGTGATGCATAATTGCTGTATAACTAAGAGGTCTGCCCTATAGTGGTAGTAAGATGAATATTACAGATAATCATAGTTGAGCGACGGTATTTTTATAACGGCGCATAGAAACAATGTCGGATGTCTTAGGTCGATAATTGCATGAATGTGTCATACATCGTTCATGTGTAAAATAGTTCCAACTACAGTCTTACTAAATATGCTAATAAGGGCTGCCCCTCGTACTTTAATGTAAAATGACCGACCATTCGTACTATGTACACCTTAAAACCGCTACATCTTATACAGTCTGTCATGGTAAGGTGATAGACAAAGAAACCGACGTTTATGGGTAAGTCCCAAACAGTTTTCTTTTTCCTCATCTCAATAATCATTTATAAACCGTGAATTATTATCAAATAGAACGACACATGATAGTGATGGTTAGATAATTTCTTATTCATATATATAGAATTTGGAGTCGTTGTATCGATTTACCGGCTTCGTAACTAAAGTATATTTCTGTCTCTCTCTCTCTATCTCTCTCTCTCTCGCTCCCTCTCTCTCTGTCTGTTTGTGCGGGTATGTATGTACAGCTGTATGTTTATAGATTATTCACTCTGGTTCGCTGTCTATCTAAATCTATGTTATTATTATGTGATCAAAAATCACCAGACTCTAATATCTTTTACAGTTCGATGATTATTGACAACGCTGAAAGACAAAAAGAAGGCGAAACGGTTAGCTTTAGTCCTATTTAAACGTAGTTAAATTCAAATATGCGTTATTTTAAACCGGTTTATATACTAACGCAGTTATTTTATAATAACATTACAGTGTAAACGTTCAACAGAGTACATATTTTTGTCTTCTTACATATATATTTTTTTCTTGTCTTTTTATTTTCCCTTTGTACTATTGGAAAATGTACAATAAATACAGAGACAAACTAAACAACGTAATCATTACTAGTTATGGATCCAATATGGAAACATCCGCTTACGTCGTTAGTCGCAGGGCCGACGGGGTGCGGAAAAAGTGTGTTTATTAAAAAATATTATCGAACACGTGTCAGCAATGGTCAATCCCGCGCCTGAGGAAATAATTTACTGTTATGGCGAGTGGCAAATGATGTACGAAACGATGAAGTGTGTTCAGTTTAACGAAAGGCTACCCGACATGGAGCAAAGGCGAGGAGATAGGAGACGTCTGTTGGTCATAGACGATCTGATGGACGAAACTGACGATAGGGTCACGAAAATATTTACCAAGGGAAGTCATCATAGAAATATAAGCGTCGTATATATAGTACAGAATCTCTTTAGCAAAATTTTACAAGGAACAGTGGACGATCAGAAGTCTCAACAGTCATTACATAATTATGTTTAAAAACCCAAGAGACGGATCTCATATTACGGATCTGGCTTAACAAATGTTCCCGGGTCGCGTGTCGTACGTGCAAGAAAGTTTTAAAGACGCGACATCAACTCCACACGGGTATTTGTTATTTGACCTTCGGCAAGAGACAGCAGATCATCTAAGACTCCGCACCAATATCTTTCCTAAAGAACATCAGGTAGTCAACATCCCAAAGTAAGGGACATGGGCTATTCGGTGAAAAGACACGTTGAGATGTTGCGTTTTCTGTGCTCGGCTAAACCACCAGCTGTAAAGACCGTGATGAAATCAGCATCTCTTGATCTCATAAGAACTTTGTGTGAATGCTGTCACAACGTGTTAAAATATAACGTTCGGCTCACATCGGCTCAGAAGAGAATATTGCTGCGCCATAAACACGACATGAGGATTCTCGCTCGAAAAAAGACGACCGTGAAAAAGAGAAAACAGATTCTGCAAAAGGGTTGATTTATCGGTGCTTTGATTAAACCAGTTCTGGGTATCTTGAGCAGTATCTTGGGCGCGTGAACGATGGCCAAGAAAAGGATTTTGATCGATCCTCGACTGTTAGAGTCTGTAAATCACCAGCAAGCTTTGTATACGTCACCCGAGTCACTAAAAGATAGCCTAAGAGATCTGGATACGCAAAAGCAACGAGTCCTGAAAAGAGAGGACATGTCATCACGCGACAAAGCCAGGCTGTATCAGCAGACATTGTAATGGTATCTGAAACGACTCGATCAGTACAGACACAAACCTCTAGGCGTAGTGGACATTAAACAGGTACCAATAGCCTCTCAACCCTCCGACTCGATTAGAACACCATACCTAAACGCGGTACTTAAATATGAAATCGACGAAAAAATTCCTCAGTCAGCGTCAAGCGCGCCTAGGCCGAAAACGAAAGGCGTCGTTTACAAAGAATGTGCGGGCACGTACAGACTCAGGAGAAGAAGAAAAAGTAAGATTCCGACACCAAACTGGGAGACACGGCCAAAGGAGTAGATAAGATGTTAAGAAGCCGTTACAACGATCCGAAACGACCTGTTGCCTACGTGGATGTGGATGGTTTACAGCGTAGTACAATAATACGTTCTGCAAAGATTAAAGAGTGGTTGAGACGACAGATTACTTATGCTCTACACAAAACCGTTGTTAGAAAATTTAAGAGACGACTCATCATCGTGGGTGGTATGAACCATCAGTTCCAGGCTGATCTGCTCGTTCTGAGACAATTAAGATGATAGGTACTCGTTACGAGTATCGAATTTTGTTCGAAGTATGCGTGGTCAGTTCCAATACGGTCGAAAACTGCAAAACATCTAGTGGAGGCAGTGAGTGAAATATTTGCCGACCGCAAACCCATAAATCTTCAGACAGACAAAGGATCCGAATTCGTCAACAAAACTTTCCTAAAGTTTCTCAAATAAAATGGAGTTCATTTCTTCACTACGGAGAACGACGATATAAAGGCAGCCGTCGTGGAGCGATTTAACAGCACGATAAAAGAGAATAATGTTGAAATTCTTTACGAAATCGAACAAATTGAGATATGTAAATGCTTTATCCGCCCTACTCTGAAACTACAATAATTCGTATCACAGGAGTATTAAAATGGCGCCGGTCCATGTAAACTCGGCCAATCAAAAACAAGTCTGGAACACGTTGTATAATAAACTGTCTCTGTCAGAGAAAGACAATAACTATTCAGTGGCGATCAATAAACGTTATAAAGAATGTGATCGAGTTAGGATAGCTCAGGCCGAGAGCTAATTTCAAAAAGGGGTATACACCATCTTGGACAGAAGAACTGTTTACAATCAGTCGTGTAAAAAAAACACTAACACGATAACCTACGTTGTGAAAGATGATTCTGGTAAAGAGTTGAAATGTTCGTTTTATACAGAAGAACTTCAAAAAGTGGGAGAAAAACAGGCGTATCGAATAGAAAGCATCATTGAAGAGAGAATTGTTGGTGGAAAAAAGATTACTTAGTCATGTGGTACGGTTACAACTCATCATTCAACAGTTGATTATTGAGCGATCAAGTATCCAGATACAGGGACTTATTAAATGGAGGCGGAGGAAAACGTGCAAACCTTTCTGAGTACGGTAGATGAAAGAGAAGAAAAGAAGAACGACGAAGGGACCAGTCATGTTATCAGAGCCTTACTTTGACCTGTTTTCGGTAACCTGTTCCCGCGAATGGAAATCGTTTTTTTTCTCTGCCAAACAATCATTATCTATGCCGTCATCGGTGTGGCTTTTCTTAATCTGACGGGTGGACACGGTGAGGAAAATTTGGATCGCGCTCCTGCGTAGTTGTTTGGGATACATTATGCCTAACTCCAAACTCGAGACACTTCGTTAGAGAAGATGATTTTTTACATCACAGTCCCCAGCAACGTGTCGATGCAAATTTATCCCGAAATTAGTCCCGGGAACTTCTTCGTCAAACTTCCTCAAGCTATCGAACTAAATGCAAACTACGAAGTCGGGTTCATCGAGATACAGTTTCCAAACACTAATTTGAAAGTCTTACCCGGTGATATATGGATCCGTTACGAAACCTCGAGCAACGGAGACAAAACCTCTGATAACACAGCATTACCAATGGAATTGGCGCCTGGGTTATAAAAGAAAGCGGATAACTTTATCGATGCTTTAAATAAGCTCATATTGGAAAAAAAACACCCGGCGTCAATGTGAGATTTTTTAAATAAAAGAAATGAAAATAAGGCCAACTTTAAGGTCGCTGAACAAGAAGCCTCGGTTACTATAAGCGAGGAATTGAAAAGTATCTTAAGCTTGTCATCGAATCACGTGAGAGACGCTAGCGTGGCCCTGCACAGCGGCGAGATAGAAATAAATTTGGAAGCGCAAACTAGAAACGTGTACGTCTATTACGATCTCACATGACCCAGAGTTGTCGGGGATGTCTATGCATCGTTAAAAACTGCAATATTTCGGACGCAGAATACGAGTTTTGTAAAAAGATATGGGTAGACAATAGCATGTCTACACTCAGGGATTTTCTGGTGTGGTATAATAATAAGAAATTATGGCCCTTCCAATTAGCATTCGAAAAACAAATCGATTTTTACACAAGTGTGGGTGTAGAATTGTGAAAAGACTCCATTTCTGTTCCGTGAGTAACCCTTAAATATATATTTAAACCCTCCCCTCCAACGTGTTCTTTTCGAGGGGAGAGGAGGAGTTGCATAATACCTTGAGGGATAATATTGTAGGTGGACCGAGTATAATATTCCATCGGTACCATGAGAAGGGTGAGACTCAAATCAGAGGTAATCATGAAAGGGTAGTAGAAAGTATTAAAGGTTATAACGCTAATGTTTTTTACTTGTGGGCTCTCACTCAGGAAATGCTTTCAAGTTTTCCTACATTCAGACGACCTGAAGATGGGGTCAGAGAGCAAAAACTGCGTCATCTAGAGTAGGGAGTCGTTGACTTGGGTGGCTCATCTAAATAACAATCAGTTACAGACATAATTGAGTGGCTGAGAAAAGGCTTTTCGTCCTCGTAAGATCCACATGGACGGCTGGCATATGACGACTCGTACCGTCTACCAGTTCCATGGTTGTCTCTTTCATGGTCATGTATGTCCCCTCACTAAAAAACACAAAGGTGTTAACCACGTTAATAACAATCCCTCGACAGATTTATACGCAAAGACGTTGGAATTTAATATTTAACCAACGACTTTGGAGTTGAAGTAGTTGAGATGTGGGAATATCTTTGGCAACGCCTGAGGAGAATAGATCGAAATATAAATAGTTTTCTGACCGAGACGTTCCCCCGAACAACACCTTCGTTTACCAGTTCTGTATACCCTTTGACTGACCGTCATACTCTTACATCTGTTAAAGACGATATGTTTAATATCACCGACTCTCTCTGGGACTATTTTAGCGAATTGACACCCTTCTTTATAAACGTAGACGTGGGTAGAGCCGATATTGTCCATTGATGAAAAAATACGCTGAGGACAATAAATTATTGAGTAGTTCATGGCGAACCCTTATAGGTAGTTACAGTGGCGAAAATATTCGCTTTGGTTACCCCAATCTTAATATGGTATATAGATCACGGCCTGAAAGTGACGAGAATTTATCAGGTTATAGAATATCTACCAGTGGCTTGTATTAAACGCTTTGGAGACAGTGTTTCGGACGCCCGCAGACAGGCTGATATAGATGACAATTTCTCTATTACGGGGGAGACGATGAAACTGCTTGAAAACGCCGCGTACCGGAAGACTTCCTCATTTCTAATCTCCTCTTTTTAAAAATATGTAGAAATAGTCCTCTTTTTAAAAATATCACTCAAAAAAACGACAACGTGTACTAGGTGGAATAGTAAAAAAGAAAACGGTTTGGGACATTCTTCTACAAACAGGATATTTCCCGTAGCAGTGCGCAAAACTAAAGAATGCTGCAGTTTTATTATAATTTTGTATATAAATTTATTTAAAGGTCCGATTTTCAACTTTGTGATATGGACACGTATAGTCTATATTTGGCCCTTAGCTCGACTAATCTTGACGCCTTTATCAGACTCGACATGCGTCACCCTTTCATAACGAGTACGACCAGTGGTTCCCGTCAGAATCCTGCGATGTCCTTGCACAAATTTCGTTAGGTCCCTGGGTATTCTTTTCTACTGAGTGACAGGGGTGCCGAAAGAGAAAGTTATTCGATAAGGGAACACCCGGATTGTTTAAGTTTGAGTATGAAGGGGCTGGTATGATTTCTCCATGTAGTAAATCCTACCACTGTTTTGGAGACTACTCAAAAACTAGTAATAAAGGGCTCAGCAAGCAACACAACGTGTTAGACAAACAAACTTTTCTAGACGTTCTTAATAAAAAATAATCTAGCGGAGGTAAAAATGTTGTTTTAAAGCACACAAGGGAGCCATCTACAGGTGCACACAATATAGAAATTCTCTATCCTATTTCTACATCAAGCGACAGGTACACGACGACGGTGTCACGACATCTCCCCTAGATATCTGATACTATTACTGCATTGATTTTTTTGTATTTTTTTATTTCTTTTATTCCTTGCAATTGATATTTGCCAATAAAAGCTATATGAATAATCATTATCTCTTATATTTTAATTAATTGTTTTTATCGATGTTTAATTGTTGTTATCAGTGTTGTATTAACAACTAGATAGGTGGCCACACCTAGTTCACATCTACTATCGATGAGTGGACATAAAGTGATCATCTGACAACCTGGACTAATAAATCAACTCAACAACCTACGTCACCTAACAACAACTATGAGGTCACCTAGCATTCTTTGCACCAGGCAACGGCTGCTCCTGAAACTAGATTAATTCCTATATTTCCTTATATTGCACCAAATTAATTCTTATATATCTCAACTCCTAGAAACGCGTTGTTTTTGCAAAGACAATACTACTATCGCCTATGCCAACCGGTATGGCACATGATAACGATGGTGTTCAACCTGCCCTACGGGTAATTTGATCAGTAGGGCCTTAGGTCCTGGCTACTTTCGAACCAGGGGCTCATTCATTACTTTGCCTATTGGAACTCCGGTCTTCTTCTTTCTTTCCTCATCTGCCTCTCAGCGTCGAGGGGAGATATACCATGCGGTCTTTTGCCCTTTTGTTCGCTTCTGCTGCTGTTATGTTTCCTAGTGCTTCTAATATTCCATCGATCCATCTTTTTCGTGGTCGACCCTTGGATCTGGTATTCTCGCAACACTTATTGGAACTCCGGTGGCATCAACAAAATCTTCAGCTAAATATTCTATATAACAGTCCGTATTTTATATTCTGTCTTGTTTCTGATGAAAATCTGTGGCCGAAACATACAATTTTCGTCTGTTTTTTATTAATTTAGCCGCTCGGTACAATTTGGAATATTTCATTATAGCATTATAATCAGTCCCGCACGATATTAATTATAATTATACTTATAATTCTATATTATGCGGGTACTCATAATAACTATATTAAAAGTACCCGTTAACTGTAGGTGGACCTTTCCAAAGTGGATTTCCGGTATTGTTCCTGCCTAGTGATTATTTTTTTAAAAGAATATCCAAATTGAATATCAACAAAGTCGCGCAGATTCTAAATCATCATCATCACTGAATGCCGTCTCCGCATCGAAGGTTGGCTACCATAGATAGCCATTCAACAATGTTTCTTTCTTTGAATGTGCAGGTTGTCATAGATTGACTTGTCTATCTTTTGATGTTACTCGTCCATGTTAGACTTGGACTGCTTCTGCCTCTTTTACCTTGTATTATCCCTTCCAATATTACTTTTAGTTGGCTATTGTGTCTTTTAACGTGTCCCAAATATTTAATTTATCTTGTCTAAATTGTATTTAGTAGTTCTCTTTTTATTTTTAGTTGTTTTAAAACTTCATCGTTTGTTTTCTTTTCTTTCTATCCAATTCTACATATTCTTCTATAAATCCACATTTCAAAGGCTTCAATTTTCTGTTCTGTTTTCTTGTCTAATGTGCATGTTTCTGCACCACACAGGAATATTGAGAAAATGTAACATGTTCCTATTCTTAGCATCAGACCAACTGTTAATTTCTTTGTTGTTAGTATATTTTTCATGGCATTAAAATTACTTTTTGCCATACCTATTCTTTTGTTTATTTCAATTTTCCATTTTACATCATTGGTTATAGTATGTCAAAGGTAGTTGTAGCTCTGAACTGTCTCCAGAAGTATTCATTCAACTGTGATATTTACTTGTAGGTCTTGAGAATTTTCTTTATTTATGATCATAGATTTAGTCTTTTTTGATATTCATATCTAATCCATATTTTTTGCTTGTTATGTTTATCACATTAAGCTATTGTTGTAGGTCTTTAAGATTTTCTGCTAGTAGAACTGTATCATCAGCATATCTTAGGTTATTGATTATCTTTAAACTAATGTTTAGTCCTGGCATCTCTGAGATGTTTTTAAAGATTTGCTCAGTGTATAGATTGAACAAGCTTGGCGATAGGATGCATCCTTGTCTTACTCCTCTTTTTATATCCATGGGTGTAGAGTTCTCCATGTAATATTTTATTATTGCCGTTTGCTCCCAGTACAAATTACCTATTAGTCGTATGTCTGTGTCGTCTAGATTTATATCCTTTAGGCAGTCTATAATTTGATTATGGTGTATTCTATCGAAAGCTTTGGTGTAGTCTATGAAGTAGGCATATATTGTTTTATTAACTTCTATGCACTTTTCAATCAATGTTCTCACGCTAAATATGACTTCTTTTGTGCCGCTGTTTTTCCTGAATCCAAATTGTTACTCATCTAATGAAGTATTGATTTTATTCTGAAACCCTTCCCTGTATAACTTTTAGTAATTTTTTTTTTTACCTGGATCATTAGGCTTATTGTTCTAAAATCACTGCATTCAACTGTACCTTTCTTTTTAGGCAATGTAATGAAATTTGATGTCTTTAGTTCGTTTGGTATGTATCCTGTATTTTATATGTCATTGCATGTGTCTGTGATCACTGCAATGCCAAAATCATCTAGCGCCTGTATCATCTCTATCTGTATCTTGTCAGGTCCCGCTGCCTTCCTCTTCTTCTTTGTTTTTATCTTTTTCTACTTCTGATTTCAGGATTCTGTAGTTGTATGTAATGCGAAGAGAACAACTGGAATATATTGTAAAAAGTGGAAAAACTGAGGGACGAAGAGATAGCGGAAAGCAAAGAGAGAAAATACCAGACAGCTTAAGAGAATGGCTTGGCAGAAGGTCAACAACAGAAATGATAAAGAACTGTCGAGGTCGAAAGTTGTGGAGAGACATGATCACCTACGCCAGAAGGCCCGATACTTGATGATGATGTACATTTCATGAATGGCTTTTTGTCCCTTTCGTCATGAAATAATTCTGTTATATATTCCTGCCATCTATCTATTATATCTTTGTTGTCTGTTAGCATTCTTCCCTCTTTGTTTGCAATGCAGCCGCTTCCTGCAGCTTTTTGCCTTTATTAGTCATTTTCTTTATTTCTGTGTGCATCTCTATTAATTTTTGTTTACTTTCCATAGTTTCGACTTCTAGACATCCTTGGTTGAGCCAGTCTTCTTTAGCCTTTTAGCACATTCTCCATATTTCATTGTCAATACCATTGTATCTGGCAGTGTTTTTCGCTTGTCTTCTTTCTTCCATTTTTCTAAGATGTTGTCAATTATTCATTTTTTATTTTTATGACTTTCCTTCTTTGGGTAAGGTGTTGCAGGATTCTTGCATGCTGTTTTTTTATGCATTGCCATTTTTTTTTACTTTTTCCTCAGGATTTTCTCTTCTGTACTGCTCAATCCCCTCTTCTGACAGCTTCTGATATGTGTTATGTACAGTATAAGTGCAGATTCTAAATGATGTACCTTTTCTGAGATTGTTGTTATTTTTATTATCTTTTCTTTATTTTTTTCAAGCTTCTTTGTCTCATTTTCACTCCTATGTTTTATCTTCTTCTATTTCTTCTCCTTCTTCTTTTACTTCATTTACCTCGTATACTACTTTTATTATGAACTTCATCAACATCGCTTTTTTATTGTATTATCACGGACTGTGGACGACAACGTTCTGCAAAGGATAAGCGAAATGATGATGATGATTTGTATAATTCTTAAGTATCTTTAGTAGTACTATTCATCATCATCATTGATTACCGTTTCAGCATCGAAGGTTGGCTACCATGGAGCGCCATTCGGTTCTCTCTCGTGCAGGTTGTCATAGGCTGCCTTGTTCATCTTTTCATGTTCCTCGTCCATGTTAATCTTGGTCTGCCTCTGCCTCTATTACCCTGCATTTCCCATTCCAATATTACTTTTAGTATGCTGATGTGTTTTTTTAATATGCCCCAAAAATCGCATTTGTTTTTTTCTAATTTTGTTGAATAGTTATCTTCTATTTTTTAGTTATTTTGAAATTTCATCATTTTTTATCTTTTCTTTCAATCCAATTCTATATATTCTTCAATAAATCCATATTTCAAAGGCTTCGATTTTCTGTTCTGTTTTCTTGTCTAATGAGTCGTAATGAGTTTAGAAATTAACCTGAATTTTGTGTTTATGAGAGCCGCGATAGCTCAGTGGTTAGTGAACTGGACTACAAAGGACAAGATGTAGGGTTCGATCCCAATCGACGGCTTCCGGGTTCACCCAGCCTTAAATGGGTACCGGATTTTTTCTGGGAAAGTAAAGCATCACGGGCGTAGTACCGAATACATTACCCCAAAAATCATGTGCTGAAGGTCTGTACAATATATGGTCACTAACACCATATTTCCCTATACGCCACTTAGCGGGCGGGGGTACTTTACTTTTTACTTTGTATTTATAGTTTCTTTTAATATTTACGATATGTTATTGTTAAGTTATTTTTTTTTTATTTTTTTTTAAAATTGATAATAAAAAAATAAAAATCTGTTTAAGATAACAACAAATATTGACCTTATTTATATAAATATTGGAGGGGCCAGAACATATTCAAGATCCACAAAAATAAATTAGACATAAGCATTTGTATTTGCACAACACTAGGAATAATCCACAGACGACACAAAATGTAGAAAAAATTAATCTGATACTAGTATTAGAATGGTCGGCATTAGGACCTTCTCACAAGAATTGTTTGTGTTTGCCAATTTATACACAAGGCCGATGTTTCATTATTCGTCTCCGATAGGACTACACACTCACATTAACTTAACCAGAGATGGTTGTTCGAGAGTGAAAACAAAAACCATCGTTCCAAGTGGGTTTTAAGCTTGATAATTTGAAATGTGAGGCGTGCACCCTAACAACGACGCTACATCCAACTATTGACATCATATGTTACCACTCAACAAACACAGAGAGAGAGAGAGAGAGAGAGATAGATAGAGAGAGAGAGAGAGAGAGAGAGAGAGAGAGAGAGATTTACATCAATCAGGGAAGTGGTTGTGTCCGTCCGTGTGAATATGTCTGGAGTATTTTGTAATTTGTATTGTTCGGTCAAAGAAGAGAATTTTTACTTTTCCAAAAGTTCAATACCTTTGCTGTGCGTTTTGTCCGAAGTATACGAATATGATTTTATTTAAATTTAAAAAAAGTACAAAACCAGGCACTTAGGGTCATCACAGGAGCAATGAAATCAACACCAATATTAGAGATGGAGAAATTGTGGAGGATACCAGCACTGAGAGAACGGAGGGACACAAAGGTGCTGATACAGGCAGAAAAATTTGCTTGCATGCCGAGACATCCAATGAAGGACCGATTCCAAAATCTTGCATTGGGACGACTTAAGAGAAGCAGTTTTATCCACCAAGCCAAGCGTATTAGTAGACAAACACCAGACATGCCAAGAGCTGTTAACCCCCTACTGCCCATACCAGAACAGACTCCCTGGACAGAGGAATCTGGATTATCAGTTCAAATACGGACAGAAGTGAAAGGAATAGTTGATAAAGAGGAACAGAATAGTCTACAGCGAAAAACAATAACTCTCAGTTTCCTGGATGAAGAATACCCACAAGACCTATGGATTCGTGTGTATACAGATGGATCAGCACAGAATGCAGTAAAAAATGGGGGAGCAGGTGCATATATAGAATACCCAAATAACACTAGGGATATGAATAAAATAGCAACAGGGAAATATTGTCACAATTATGATGCAGAAATACAAGCAATAAAGTTAGCAATAGAAAAACTGCTGAACATTAATCTTAGCCCGCAGCCTGTAGTGTTTTTGACAGATGCAAGATCAGTACTCCAGGCACTACAATCCAGAAAATTACCACATCTGCAGACCTTATTGACTGAACTCTGCAAGCACCACAGGGTTGCCCTGCAGTGGATCCCATCTCACTGTGGAATACCAGGAAATGAGAAAGCAGATCAGTTGGCAAAGGAAGGTTCAACAGGCACACAACTAGATACACCTGTTACATACCATCATAAGAAACAGATAATCAAATCA
This sequence comes from Megaustenia siamemsis, assembly GCA_032433765.1. NCBI lineage: Eukaryota > Metazoa > Mollusca > Gastropoda > Stylommatophora > Ariophantidae > Megaustenia > Megaustenia siamemsis. Next base: position 56,854,961 of record JAVIAB010000008.1, read on the forward strand.
ATCAGAGGACCACAAGCCCCAAATCAGGATGCCTTTTATAATATGAATAGATATGAACAAGTTATCATTATACGTCTCAGAACAGGACACAATCGACTCCATAGTCACATGTATACAAAATTCAAGATCGGCACCTCAACTACTTGTACATGTGGACAGGCGCCCCAGACTGCTGAACACATACTTCAAGACTGCACTGAATATAGTAGACTGAGGAAAATCCATTGGCCCATAGATACAACACTACAGACAAAACTATATGGGCCACTGCAAGAATTACAAAAGACAGTAACATTTATACAGGAAACGACATTGCAGATATAGACAATGCTTCAGGCGAACGAAAGATAGATAGATAGATTTAAATTTACTGGCACTGTTCAATTGTATTTATTATAATTTTTATTTATCTATGAAAATACACCGAAATGCTATAAACTTCTTGAGTATAATTTTATCAATCAGAATTGCTGAGTGTCTTCGTGCGACTTGTTTCTTGACGTCGTTGATAAATTATCTTTAAGGGGTATATTTTTTGTCTCTGGCAGTGTCAACATTGCTAGAATGAAGATAAGCTGAAGGAAGCCAAGAAGAAGAAACGATCCAAACAAAGGGAGGCTCTCTCTTCGGATCAGGAAAGGACTAATCATCGCCCCTATTCGTGCCATGATATTACTGTATCCGTAGGACATACTTCTGATCCCAGTGGGATGAAGCTCAATAGTCAGAACTGCAACGCAACCCCAGGAAGCTTCCATCAACATGTGTGCCCCAAACGCAAGCACGAGACTAGGTACTGCTTTACTTTCACCAGACGCCAACAATTGTACAGCAACTAAAGTAAACGTACATAAGCTGGATGAGGAGACGAGTGTAATGGAAGCCCACTTTCTACCAACCTTTGTTGCAATCACTGAGGCCAATAACCTCATAGGAAAAGGAATAATTGTGAATACAACAAAATTGATAAAGTAATCACCAGTAAGAGCATTAAGACCAAACCCAACCATGTAGCTTTCAAAGGAAAGTATAAACCAGGCCAATCCCAGAACAATGGAATATTTACGGTTGTTTCCAATAAACAAATCCCGGTATGTGTATTTAGATCGTTCCTTCATGTATTCTTTCTCTGTCTCTGCTATTACGGCCATGATAGCTGTATCTGGCACAGGTCTTTTGTTTAGTCTTGCTATTTTCCGAACTACCTTATGCCCTTTCTGCAGCTTTCCATGAATTGTCAAAAACCTCAAACTCTCGGGCAGCCAAAAGACAGGCAAGAAAGCGAGGAATGAAACGAAAGCAGTAGCAATGTGGACATGCTTCCAGTTTTTTAAGGCAAGCACGCACAGGCTTAGGGTAAATGTTCCAACATTCCAGAAGGGAAATGTCCCAATGACACCTCTCCACCAAGCCGGGATAAATTCAAAATTATAAACAGCAACAGTTGAAAGAATACCACCACAAGCAAATCCAATGAAGAACCTCATGACAGCGTACATCTGCCATGAGACTGAGAAGATGGCAATGATGTTGGTTATAGTCAGCAGGGCTGCACATCCATGGACGTTGAATTTGCGACCAAAATTATCTCCTACAATTCCAGAAATAATGGATCCACACACTAGCCCAATCATATTGATAACGAAAATAAGATTGTACTTCCACGTGTCATCACAAACCAGAGCCCACTCAGTAACAACAGTTGAAGCCTTGTCACTAAATACAATATTCGCACACAATCTCTTAGCTTCACAGGAAGAAGAAAACATTGAACTATTTCGAATGAGACTTTGTTCATCTTGTGCTGCTATCAAGGACTTGTTTCCAGAAGGTTCCAGAAACTCGGTAACATTGACAGTTAATGGATCTTGACATGTCCACCCGGGGTTGTAGCTCGCAAAAATCATAAGCTTTGTCGTCCAAGCGGCAGGAAGTAACGGGAAATACCCCAACGAAACGAAGATTACTTGGAAAAGTCCACAGTGTCCCAGATTCTTGAAAAGTGTGTCAAGTGTGTACCGTCTGTGGAGAGAAAAATGTGTTTTTAAAATTGTTGGTTACTATATATAAAAAAAGATATGTGATAATGTGGGTCTCTGTTGATAAATATGTTTGAATGACACAGAGGTTGAAAATACATTGATAAAACAACGGTGAAGATTGCGATTTGGATGGTGCATTGTTGAAGATACGTGCAATATTAATTCAAGTATTATTTTATTATCTTTGTTCTAAAATGTAACAGCTTGAAAGTATCCAACGGCATATGTATTGCACTACCACTTGTAGGACACTTTTTTTTAAAAAAAACTTTTCAATTTTTTTTTCTCCTAAATTTTATTGTTATGTCCTTTCTACTTATATTCACCCCACTTTCATTATCTCACTCACTGATTACAGAAGTAACTTGAACCATAGAACTCATGAAGGAAAAAGACGAACAACGAATAGCAAACAAGTAAAAATGCCATATAGATGGAAAGAATATTTCAAAGACCCACTGAACATGGCGCGAAGTAATACAATACAGTGAAAACGAGACTTTATTGACATGTAAATATAACCAGTATAGTATAAGTTAGGTACTTGGACACTAAACAGTTATATGGAAATTACAAAATTGGTCTTAATTATGAGGATGCATAGACGAGAAATGTATTAACATTGGCCGCGCCAACGAAACAAGCACAAGTCGTGAGTGAGATGGGTAGATATGACATAGGTAATCACCAATATCATCAGAAATAAAAAAAATACAGTGGAAATATGTTGAACATGTGATGAGAAGAGATAATAACCGAATAGCAGCAAGCACTCAAGTGGGAAACAACAGGAAGGAGGAAAGGAGGTCCACCCAGAGAAACGATTACGTTGTCAGATTGAGTTTTTGAGTTATTTGCGGGTCATCATCATTGCACTCCGAACATGTCCATAGATGCTTAGATCTACTCCTCAGCAATTCCCGCAGTGTCCAGCGACTGACGACTCCAGTTCTATGTTGGTTGATAAGTCTTCTTACACGGCCACTAAGTTTCTCATTTCTGGTTGTGCCCATCTTAACTCCCATTTTCATCATCGGAAGAAGTGACGTGGATCTGTGTTTGTCGAAGTCCTGTGCTCTTCCAACATCTTGGAGGGCATTGATGATGTCCGCCCGATCCATTGGTTGCCCGTCCTCAACGTCAGCGCAGCTAACCAACCTGTCCGCTCTTTCATTTCCCCGTACTCCCGCATGCACAGGGACATAGACAAAGGTGACCTTACGTATTTTGGATTTCTGCAACGACTCTACCCATTGCATGCGTACAGAGCCAGCTTCCACTTTTTTTTATCCTGCTCATCGAATCACTCAGTATACATGCGTGGATGTAGTCTTGTGACTCTAACCATTTGAATGCCTTGGTCACTGCCATCGCCTCCATTGTCATGCTACTCGTGGTCATGACGTATGCACCACTGTCTTCCTTGACTATTCTGCCTGCCGAGCATGCTGTAAATGCCCAAGCACTTCTTTGGTGTCGTCTTACAGATCTGTCTGTTTTCAGTTGTCTATGATTAGAGCTGCATGCTTACCTTCCTGACATCTGCGTTCAGTTCTTCCCAATGGGTCTGGGCGCGTGATTTCTCTTAAAATGTGGTTACCTCCCCGTGAATTTCGTGACTATTTTCTCGTGAATTTCGTGATTATCTCCGCGTGATTATATCCCCTTGAATTTAGTGATTTAACTGAAATTGCTCGAGTGAATGAACAACACCCACACACAACTATATGTCCACTTTAATTCAGGTTAATCCAAAAAATACTAAAGTGACATACGATGATAGGATTATATTAATAAAAATGAAGGCAAAGCCATTTGACATAGCAATAATACAGACGTACGCACCTACTCAAGACTATACAGATGAACAAATAGAAGCATACTATGAAGATCTAAATACAATTATGAAGCGAGTGAAATCTTCAGACATCTTGATTGTAATGGGTGACATGAACGCAAAAGTGGGAAAAGGCAGATATAAGACCATTATAGGAAATAATGGTTTAGGAAGAGGAAATGACAGAGGAGAAAGGTTAATTCAATTTTCTGAAGAAAACAGGCTAATAATATGTATCACCTACTTTGAGCAAGAGAAAAGGAAATTATACACACGGAAAAGCACTGGAGATGGAAAGAGGAATCAAATAGATTATATAATGATAAAAGACAGATTCCGGAACAGCGTCAAGAAAGCCAAAGCCTATCCAGGAGCAGATATTAATTGAGATCACAATCCTGTAATGATTAAAATAAAAATCAAATTAAAGAGAAATAAACAAAATACTAACTCTGGAACGGCAATAGATACAACAGCTATAAATCAGAAAGATGTGAAAGAAACTTATACTGTACAAGTAAAGAGCACATATCAGAGGCTGCTAGAAGAAGGGATTGAGCAGTACAGAAGAGACAACCCTGAAGAAAAAGTCACAAACAAATGGTAATGCATAAAAAACAGCATACAAGAATCCTGCATCACCTTACCCAAAAAAAAGAAAGTAACAAAAAACAAAAATGGATAACTGACAACATTTTAGAAAAAATTGAAGAGAGAAGACAAGCGAAAAACACTACCAAATACAAGGAAATTGATAATGAAATACGAAAAATGTTCAAAAAGGCAAAAGAAGACTGGTTCAACCAAAGATGTCTAGAGATCGAAACTATGGAAAGTAAACAAAATTTAAGAGGAATGCACACAGAAATAAAAAGAATGACTAATAAAGACAAAAAAAGCAGCAGGAAACGGATGATTGAAAAACAAAGAGGGAAGAATGCTAACAGATAACAAAGATATAATCGAAAGATGGCAGAAATACGTAACAGAAGTATTTCATGACAAAAGGGACAAAACCCATTCATAAAATGTACATCCAGTTATAAAATCCTGAAATCTGAAGTAGAAAAAGCCATAAAAACAATGAAAAAGGGAAAAGCAGCAGGACCTGACAATATACAGATAGAGATGATACAGGCACTAGAAGATTTTGGCATTGAAGTGATCACAGACATATGCAATGACATATACCGCACAGGATACATACCAAATGAACTAAAAACATCAACTTTTATAGCATTGCCTAAACAGGATGGTGCAGTTGAATGCAGCGATTTTAGAACAATAAGCCTAATGAGCCTGGTAACCAAAATTTTACTAAAAGTTATACAAGGAAGGATTAATAATACAATTAATAATGAACTAGATGAGCAGCAATTCGGATTCAAGAAAAACAGTGGGACAGAAGAAGCCATATTCAGCGTGAGGACATTGATTGAAAAGTACATAGAAGTAAACAAACCAATATATGCCTGCTTCATAGACTACACCAAATCATTTGATAGAATTCACCATGAGCAACTTATAGACAGCCTAAAAGCTATAAATCTGGATGACACAGACATACGACTGATATGTAATTTGCATTGGGAGCAAACAGCAATAATAAAATATAACAAGGAGAACTCTACACCCATTGATATAAAAAGAGGAGTAAGACAAGGATGCATCCTATCAACAAGCTTGTTCAATTTATACACTGAGAAAATCATGAAAAACATCAAAGAGATGCCAGGCCTTAACATTAATGGGAAGATACTCAATAACCTAAGATATGCTGATGAAACCGTTCTAATAACAGAAAATCCTAAAGATCTACAACATTTACTTAATGTAATAAACATGACAAGCAAAAAATGTGGACTAGATATGAATATAAAAAAGACTAAAACTATGATCATAAACAAAGAAAATTATCAAGACCTACAATTAAATATCAAAATTGAAGGAATACGTCTAGAGACAGTCCAGAGCTACAACTACCCGGGACATACTATAACCAGTAATGGAAAATGTACAACTGAAATAAATAAAAGAATAGGAATGGCAAAAAGTAATTTCAATGCCATGAAAATATACTAACAACAAAACAAATAACAACAGGGCTGAAACTAAGAATAGCGAAATCTTACATCTTCTCAATATTCCTGTATGGTGCAGAAACATGGACATTAGACCAGAAAACAGAACAGAAAATTGAAGCCTTTGAAATGTGGATTTATAGAAGAATATGTAGAATTGGATGGAAAGAAAAGAAAACAAACAAAGAAGTTTTAAAACAACTAAAAATGAGATAAGACCAACATTATGAGAATTAATGCAGTTGGCAATAACCAAATAAAACTAGGAGAAATACCTCTACTAGACGTACAATCTTATATATATCTGGGCAGTAATATAGATAAAGAGGGTGGAACAGAAAACGATACCAAAATAAGGATATCAAAAGCAAGAGGAGCTTTCATTGCACTGGGAAACATATGGAAATCCAAAGAAATTAGGCTAAATACAAAAATACAAATTTTCAACTCCAATGTTAAGTCGGTTCTATTATATGGCTGTGAAACATGGAGAATAACAAAATTGACAATCACGAAGGTACAGACTTTCATTAATGGATGCTTGCGCAGAATAAAGGGATGGAAATGGCAGGACAAAGTCACAAACGTGGAATTATGGAAATGTACCGGTCAAATACCAGTGGATAAAGAAATACAGCGAAGACGATGGCGATGGATAGGACACACACTACGGAAACCAACTGAGAGTATTACACAACAGGCCCTTTTTTGGAATCCCCAGGGGAAAAGACAAAGAGGAAGACCAAGGAATTCTTGGAGAAGACAGATTGAAGCAGAGATGAAGATGATGGGGAAGACATGGAATGATCTTAAAAGAATTGCAAAAAACAGAACGACTTGGAAAGTGTTTGTTGAAGACCTATGCTCCACTGGGAGCTAAAAGGTAGAAGAGAAGAAAAATGAAAAAAGAACTGCTAAACACAATTAGAGCAAGACAAATGAAAATTTTTGGTCATGTTAAAAGACACAACAGTATAATAAAGTAATATTAGAAGGGAAAATACAAGGTAAAAGAGGCAGAGGCAGACCAAGACTAATATGGACGAGTAACATCAAAAGATGGACAAGTCAGCCTATAGCAATCTGCACCATCAAAGCAAGAGCTAGCGTTGAATAGCGATCCATGGTAGCCAACCTTCGATGCGGAGAGGGCACTCAATGATGATGAATCTAAAAAAGACGTGCTCAGTGACCAATATAATGATGCTCACTTCTCTGCTTGTTTAAATTGGAAGACACACAAACAAAGAAATTTAAATCACGATATCATAAAAAAAAACTTTCAACACGTAAAATAAAAAACGAACATCAGTATCAGAATGAAAATATTTCATAGAAAAAGCTAAAAAGGAAGAATAGGGTTTCTCATTCTTTATTTTCTCATTTTCCTATTAGCTGAGGAGGTAGGGGTGAGTGGGGGAGAGAGTAGTATACAGTGTTCTAACTTTATATCATTTGGCCGTGAAATAACAAAGATATATAGTAGGCGCATTTAGCGCCTAATGTACACGAGGGGCATGGGGAGTTAACCATGACTGCTCGTGTCGGGATGTTGACCTCTAGTCGCGGTGACCCCGGAAGTGACCTGTTTATGTTTGGTGTGTGCTGTCTTTGGAGTTCTTGATGTATGTGTGCTGACCTCATTCTTATGGGAATATGTTGTTGGCTGACGTCATGTGTTATTTTATTTTTAAATGGAGGAAACCATCATCCGGTGCTCCTTTCCTCTGTATTTTCTTTCCTCATTAGGACTGGACCTTTCTTCTTCCTCGGTGTTATGTGTACTCTACCTCTCTCTCGATCCTCATCTTTACTCCTATCATATCTCTTTCCCTTTCCTAGATTTCTTTCTCTCCTCTCTCTCTCTCTCTCTCTCTCTCTCTCTATCCTATTCCCTCCTAGACTTCCCTCCATTGTAATACTTACCCATTTTCCCCTATTAAGCCTGCCATCTCCCCTTCCTTCTCCTAGGCTTCTCTCTATTTTTTTTATATCTCTCTTTCTCTCTCATTTATCTCCTCATTGACTAGTCTACTTCTATGCCACCATCCCTCCTCTCTCTTTCCCTCTCCTAGCGTTCCGCCCTCCTTCGTATTTTTAGCTTGCCGCATAGACTTCCCTACATTGTAGCACTTACTCATTCTCACCATTTACCCCTATCATCGCTCCTTCCCTCTCATAGACGTCTCTCTATCTATTCTCTGTACTCTCTCTCTCTCTCTCTCACCTATTCCCTTCTAGACTTCCCTCCATTGTAACACTTACTCATTCTCTCCATTTATACCTAGCATCTCCCTTTCCCTCTCCTATACTTCTCTCTCAACTCTCTCGCCTCTTTCACTTCTTTCTCCTATTCCCTCATAAACTTTCCTCCACTGCAACACTTACTCATGCTCGCCTTTTAAGCCTATCACTTCTCTTCCTTCTTCTAGACTTCTCTCTTTCTCCTAGACTTCTCTCATATCATTTCTTCATCCCTCCGCTCTCTCTCCTAACATTCCAACCTCTATCGTGCCTTTAACTTCCCTGACAGACTTCTCTCCATTGCTTTTTATCTCTTTCATCTTCCCGTCCTTCTCCTAGACTTCTCTCTCTCTCTCACTCACTCTTCTAGACTTCTCACCTACCATTCCATCCTTCCGCCTCTCTCTGTCACCAAGCTTTCCGTCCTCCCGCCATTGTAACACTTACCCATGCTCGCTTTTTAAGCCTATCACTTCTCTTCCTTCTCCTAGACTTCTCTCTTTCTCCTAGACTTCTCTCCTACCATTCCATCATCCCTCCGCTCTCTCTCTCTCTCTCTCTCACTTTCCTAACGTTCCACCCTCCATCGTATCTTTAGCTTCCTTCATAGACTTTCCTCCATTGCAACACATAGTCATTCTTGCTTTTTATCTCTTTTATCTTCCTTTCATTCTCCTAGACTTCTCTCTCTCCCCCTCTCTCTCTCTCCCTCTCTTCTAGACTTCTCACCAAACAGTCCATCATCCACCCCTATCTCTGTCTCCAAGTGTTCCGTCCTCCCTACATAGTAACACTTACTCATTCTAGCAATGTATACCTATCATCTCTCTCTCTTTCTCTCTCCCTCTTCTAGACTTCTCACCTACCATTCAATCAGCCCACCTCTCTCTGTCTCCTAGCGTTCGTCCTCCCTCCATTGTAACACTTTCTCATTCTCGCAATGTATACCTATCATCTCACCTTCCTTCTGCTAGACTTCTCTGATGTCTGTATGTAGGTTGTCTAGTGTGTCTTGAGCGCTGTATGGCGGTTGTCGACTGTATCATGATGGCTGTATGTATGTTGTCTAGTGTGTCGTGATGGATTTATGAAGGTTGTCGACTGTGTCATGAGGCTGTATGTCGGTTGTCTAGTGTGTCGTGATGGATGTATGTAGATTGCCGACTGTGTCATGATGATTGTATGTATGACGTCTAGTGTGACATGATGATTGTATGTATGTTGTCTAGTGTGACATGATGGTTGTATGGAGGTCGTCTAGTTTGTCATGAGGGTTGTATGTCGGCTTCTAGTGTGTCAGAAGGGCTATATGTAGGTTGTGTAGTGTGTCGTAATGGCTGTATGCAGGTTGGCTAGTGTGTCGGGATGGATGAATGTCAGTTGTCGACTGTGTCATGATGATTGTATGAAGGTTGCCTAGTGTAGTATGATGGTTGTATATAGGTTGTCTAGTGTGTCGTGATGGGTGTATGGAAGTCGTCTTCTAGTATGTCGTGATGGGTGTATGGAGGTCGTCTAGTGTGTCATGATGATTGTATGTAGGTTGTCTCGTGTGTCGTGATGGGTGTATGGAGGTCGTCTAGTATGTCGTGATGGTTGTATATATGTTGTCTAGTATGTCGTAATGGGTGTATGGAGGTCGTCTAGTGTGTCATGATGATTGTATATAGGTTGTCTAGTGTGTCGTGATGGGTGTATGGAGGTCGTCTAGTGTGTCGTGATAGGTGTATGGAGGTCGTCTAGTATGTCGTGATAGGTGTATGGAGGTCATCTAGTATGTCGTGATGGGTGTATGGAGGTCGTCTAGTGTGTCACGATGATTGTATGTAGGTTGTCTAGTGTGTCATGATGATTGTATGTAGGTCGTCTAGTATGTCATGATGATTGTATGCAGGTTGGCTAGAGTTATTATTGAGTTATTGAGTTATTTGCGGGTCATCATCATTACACTCCGAACATGTCCATAGGTGCTCAGATCCCCTCCTCAGCAATTCCCTCAGTGCTCAGCGACTGACGACTCCAGTTCTATGTTGGTTGATAAGTATTCTTACACGCACACTAAGTTTCTCATTTCTGGCTTTGCCCATCTTAACTCCCATCTCTTTCATCTTAAGAAGTGACATGGGTCTGTGTTTGTCGAAGTCATGTGCTCTTCCCACATCTCGGAGGGCATTGATGATGTTCGCCCGATCCATTGGTTGCCCGTCCTCAACGACAGCGCAGCTAGCCAACCTGTCCGCTCTTTCTTTTCCGCGTACTCCTGCAAGTGCAGGGACATAGACAAAGGTAACCTTACGTTATTTGGATTTCTGCAACGACTCTACCCATTGCATGCGTACAGAGCCCGCCTCCACATTTTTTACCATGCTCATCGAATCACTCAGTATACATGCGTGGGTGTAGTCTTGTGACTCTAACCATTTGAATGCCTTGGTCACTACCATCGCCTCCATTGTCATGCTACTCGTGGTCATGACGTATGCACCACTGTCTTCCATGACTATTCTGCCTGCCGAGCGTGCTGTAAATGCCCATGCACTTCTTTGGTGTTGTTTTACAGATCCGTCTGTATATATGACTGCATCTTTCTCATCGGTGTTATGCCAACCTACATACAATCCGGTCTAGTATGTCGTCATGGGTGTATGGAGGCCGTCTAATGTGCCATGAGTAACATTACATACACCAATATGATTGTTTGTAGGTTGGCTAGTGTGTCGGGATGGATGAATGCCAGTTGTCGACTGTGTCATGATGATTGTATGTAGGTTGTCTAGTGTAGCATGGTGGTTGTATATAGCTTGTCTAGTGTGTCGTGATGGGTGTATGGAGGTCGTCTAGTGTGTCGTGATGGGTATATGGAGGTCGTCTAATGTATCATGATGATTGTATGTAGGTTGTCGAGTGTGTGGTAATGGGTGTATGTTGGTTGTCGAGTGTGATATGATGGCTGTATGGAGATCGTCTAGTTTGTCATGCGGGTTGTATGGAGGTTGTCTAATGTTTCGTGATGGATGTATGCAGGTCGTCTAGTGTGTCATGATGGCTGTATGTAGGTTGTCTAATGTTGTATTAGGGCAGTATGCAAGTTGTCTAATGTTTCGTGATGGGTAAAGGTAAAGGTAAAGTACGAGACTTGAACCGGCGTCTTAGCACTCGAGTTTACACACATATGTACTCGGCCGCCTACGCAGAAATGTACGGATATTTCTATATAGTGTAGCTTCAAGCATCGAAACTCAGATGGGAATCGAAATTCCTCACCTTCCCAGGGTAATAACCTGGTACCCATATCTGCCAACAGTTAGGTCGAAGGGTCGGGGGGTATTTTTTTCCCAACCACGAGTACAATTCACACTGCTCCCAGCGGGAATCGAACACGAGTTGTCTGAACGTCGGTAGTCCAGTCGGGTGGTTTTCCCAATTAGGCTAACGAGGCTCCAATGGCTGTATGGATGTCGTCTAGTTTTTCATGAGGGTTGTATGTCGGTTGTCTAGTGTGTCAGAAGGACTATATGTAGGTTGCGTAGTGTGTCGTGATGGTGTATGCAGGTTGTCTAGTGTGTCGTTATGGGTGTATGGTGGTTGTCTAGTGTGTCTTGATGGCTGTAAGGACGTCGTCCAATGTATCGTGATAGTGTATGCAGGTTGTCTAGTGTGTCGTAATGGGTGTATGGTGGTTGTCTAGTGTGTCATGATGGCTGTATGGAGGTCATCCAATGTGTCATGATGGGTGTATGTAGGTTGTCTAGTGTGTCGTGGTGGATGTGTGTAGGTCGGCTAGTGTGACGTGGTGGATGTATGTAGGCTGTCGAGTGTGGTATGAGAACTGTATGAAGGGTTTCTGGTGTGTCATGTCGGTTGTAAGGAGGTGGTCTTGTGTGCCTTGATGAATGTATGCCGGTTGTCTAGTGTCATGATTGTTGTATGTAGGTTGTGTCTAGTTTGTCGTGATGATTATATGGAGATCGCCTAGTGTGTTATAATGGGTGAATGTAGGTTGTCTACTGTGTAGTTTTTAATGGATATGCCTATGAATCTGTTAAAAATAGTATATATACATTCTAGACTTACCTCAAACTTTACATTAAACATCCCCGTAGCAAAAATTGTACATAAAAATCTCTTTTGAAATTTCTACTCCCTTGACCATTTTTGAAGGATATGCCCATGAAATCGATACAAATTGAAATGTAACCTCTAGTTTTACCTCAAACTTTACATTAAACATCCCTGTAGCAAAAATTTACATAAAAACCAACTTTAAAATTTTTACCCCCTGACTATTTTTGAAGGATACATCTATGAATTCGATGCTTACCACAAACTTTACATTGAACAACCCTGTAGCAAACAATTTACGTAAAAATCATTTTAAAATGTTTACCCGTTGACCATTTTTGCTGGATACGATTACGTAATTGATAAAAATACTAAATTTACTCTCTAGGCTTTGCCCCAATCTTTACATTTGACACGTCCATGTATCAAATTTACTTACAATTCACTTTTAAAAGGTTTACCTCCTTGAACATTTTTGAAGGCTAGGCCTATGAAACTATTAAAATTAGTAAACTTAGCCTCTAGGCTTACTCTAAACTTTACTTTAGATATCCGCATAGCAAAAATGTATTTAAAAATCACTTTTGACATTTTTACCCCTTGACCATTTTTTGAATGCTACCCCTATGAAACTGTTAAAATTACTAAATTTAATCTCTAGGCATACCCAAACTTGTTTTAGATATCCCCGTAGCAAAACTTTACTTAAAAACCACTTTTAAAATTGTAACATCCTTGACCATTTTTGAAGGCCGAACCTATGATACTATTAAAGTTAGTAAATTTAACCGCTAGGCTTACTCTAAACTTTAATTTAGACATCCCCATAGCAAAAATTTACTTTAAAATCACTTTTAAAATGTTTAGCCCCTGATCATTTTTGATGGCTACGCCCATGAAATCGATTTTTAAAAATTGAAATTTAACCTCTAGGCATAATGGTCATAAACTCATAAAAGTCAACCAAACGTCAGTAGTGAAGGTGTAGTGAAATGTTCGGGTATACTCGTATATAAGGAAAAATGTTCGGGTAGACTGTCATATAAGGAATATTGTGCCGCGAACTGGCGGTAGACAATTTATATAAGCAATATTGTGCGTGTGCCCTGTTACTAGATTTACGTGTCCAATAACTGCGTCTTCACTACTGACATTTGGTGGATTTTTTAAATGTAAATTTGATACATGGGCATATCAAAAATAAAGTTTGGTATAAGCCTAGAGGTTAAATTTGAATTTTTTATCGATTTCGTGGGCGTAGCTATCAAAAATGGTCAGGGAGGTAAAAATTTCAAAAGTGATTTTTAATAAAATTTTTGCTATGGGGATGTCTAAAATACAGTTTAGAGTAAGCCTAGAGGTTAAATTTACTAATTTTAATAGTTTTATAGGCGTAATCTTCAAAAATGGTCAATTGGGTAAAACTTTTAAAAGTGATTTTTAAGTAAATTTGATACATGGACGTGTCAAATGTAACGTTTGGGGTAAACCTAGAGGGTAAATTTAGTACTTTTATCGATTTTATAGGCGTATCCAGCAAAAATGGTCAAAGGGCTAAAAATTTTTAAAGTGATTTTTACGTAAATTTTTTGCAAAGGCGTTGTTTAATGTAAAGTTTGAGGTACACTTAGAGGTTAAATTTCATTTTTTTTTCAATTTCATGGGTATATCCTTCAATAATGGTCAAGGGGTAAAAATTTCAAATGTGGTTTTTATGTAAATTTTTGCTACGGGTATGTTTAATATAAAGTTTGATATTAAGTCTAGGGTGTAACTTTACAATTGTTAACAGTTTCATAGACATTTCCATTAAAAACGACGCACTAGACAACACCCATACAACAATCATGCCACACTCGGCGTCCTCAATACACCCATCAAGACACATGAGACGACCTCCATACACCCGTAACGACACACTAGACACAATCTACATACAACCATCATGACACTAGACAACCGGCATACATTCATAATGACACACAAGACGACCTCCATACAGCCGTCATGACACACCAGAAACCCTTCATACAGTCCTCATACCACACTCGACAACCTACATACATTCACCACGACACACTAGACAACCTAATAACATCCACCACGACACACTAGACAACCTACATACATCCACCACGACACACTAGACAACCTACATACACCATCATGACACACTGGACTACCTCCATACACCATTCAAGACACACTAAACAACCTGCATACAACCATCACGACACACTACACAAACTATATATAGCCCTTCTGACACACTAGACAACTGAAGTACAACCCTTATGACAAACTAGACGACATCCATACAGCCATCATACCACACTCGACAACCTGCATACAAGCACCACGAAACATTAGACAACCTACATACAACCCTCATGATAAACTAGACGACCTCCATACACCCAACACGAAACATTAGACAACCTGCATACAACTATCATGACACACTAGACGACCTACATACAGCCATCACGAAACATTAGACAACTTGCATACAACCCTCATGACAAACTGGACGACCTCCATACAACCATCACGACACTCTAGACAACCTACGAATAGCCCTCCTGACACACTAGACAACCACCTTACAACCCTCATGACAAACTAGACGACCTCCATACAGCCATCAAACCACACTCGACAACCTGCATACACCCATTATGACACTTAAGAAAACCTACATACAACCATCATGACACACTAGACGACCTCCATACACCCATCACGACACACTAGACAACCTATATACAGCTCTCATGACACACTCGACAACCTACTTACAACCAAAATGCTACACTAGACAACCTACATACAATCATCATGACACAGTCGACAACTGACATTCATCCATCCCGACACACTAGCTAACCTGCATACAGCCATTACGACACACTACACAACCTACATATAGCCCTCCTGACACACTAGACAACCGACATACAAACCTCTTGACAAACTAGACGACCTCCATACAACCATCATGTCACACTAGACAACATGCATACAATAATCATGATACACTAGACAACATACATACAATCATCATGTCACACTAGACAACATACATACAATCATCATGTCACACTAGACAACATACATACAATCATCATGTCACACTAGACAACATACATACAATCATCATGACACAAGCGACAACCTACATTCATCCATCCCGACGCACTAGACAATCTACATACATCCATCACGATACACTAAACAACCGGCATAGAACCCTCATGACACAGTCGACAACCTACATACAAGCATCATCACACACTAGGCAACCTACATTAATCCATCCCGACAAACTAGACAATCTACATACATCCATCACGATACACTAGACAACATATATACAACCATCATGACACACTCGACAACCGCCATACAGCCCTCAAGACAAATAGACAACCTACATACAGACATCAGAGAAGTCTAGGAGAAGGAAGGTGAGATGATAGGTATACATTGCGAGAATGAGAAAGTGTTACAATGGAGGGAGGACGGAACGCTAGGATACAGAGAGAGGTGGGCTGATTGAATGGTAGGTGAGAAGTCTAGAGAGAGAGAGAGAGAGAGAGAGAGAGAGAGAGAGAGAGAGAGAGAGAGATAATATGTATACATTGCGAGAATGAGTAAGTGTTACAATGAAGGGAGGACGGAACGCTTAGAGACAGAGAGAGGGATGGATGAATGAATAATAGGTGAGAAGTATAGAAGAAAGAGAGAGTGAGAGAAGTCTAGGAGAATGAAGGGAAGGTGGAAGAGATAAAAAGCAAGAATGACTATGTGTTACAATGGAGGGATGTCTATGAAGGAAGCTAAAGATAAAATGGAGGGTGGAACGTTAGGAGAGAGAGCGGGGGGATGATGGAATGGTATGAGAGAAGTCCTGGAGAAAGAGAGAAGTCTAGGAGAAGGAAAAGAAGTGATAGGATTAATTGGCGAGCGTGAGTAAGTGTTACAATGAAGGGACATCTATGAGGGAATAGGTGAGAGAGAGCGAGGGAGTGCGATAGAGAGCGAGCGAGATGAGAGGAGAGAGAGAGAGAGAAGTCTTGGAGATTGTAAGAGAGTTGCTAGGTATAAATGGAGAGAATGAGTAAGTGTTACAATGGAGGGAAGTCTATGAGGGAATAGAGAGAGAGAGAGAGAGAGAGAGAGAGAGAGAAGTCTAGGAGAGGGAAGGAGAAATGATAGTCGTAAATGGCGCGCATGAGTAAGTGTTACAATGGAGGGAAGTCTATGAGGGAATAGGTGAGAGAGAGAGAGCGCGAGAGAGAGAGAGAGAGCGAGAGGAGAGAGAGAGAAGTTTGGGAGATTGTAGGTGAGATGATAGGAGTAAATGGAGAGAATGAGTAAGTGTTACAATGGAGGGAAGCATTTGAGGGAATACGAGAGAGAGAGAGAGAGAGAGAGAGAGAAGTCTAGGAGAGGGAAGGAGAGATGATAGTCGTAAATGACGAGAATAAGTAAGTGTTACAATGTAGGGAAGTCTATGATGGAATAGCAGAGAGAGAGAGAGAGAGAGCGGTGAGTGAGGCGAGAGAGGTTAGAGAGAAATATAGGAGTGGGAAAGAGAGATGCTAGGTCTAAATGGAGAAAATGATTAAGTGTTACAATGGAGGGAAGTCTAGAAGGGAATAGGTGAGAGAGAGAGAGAGAAAAGAGAGTAGAGAGAGAGAGGTCTTTGAGAGGGAAGGAGCGATGATAGGGGTAAATTGTGAGAATGAGTAAGTGTTACAATGTAGGGAAGTCTATGCAGCAATCTAAAAAATACGAGGGAGGACGGAACACTAGTAGAGGGAAAGAGAGAGGAGAGATGTTGGCATGGAAGTAGACTAGTCAATTAGGAGATAAAAAAGAGATTGAGAGAAATATATAGAGAGAATGAGAAGTCTAGGAGAAGGAAGGGGAGATGGCAGGCTTAATAAGTGAATAGGGGTAAGTGTTACAATGGAGGGAAGTCTAGGAGGGATTAGGACAGAGAGAGAGAGACAGATAGAGGAGAGAAAGAAGTCTAGGAGAGGGAAGGAGAGATGATGGGCGTAAAGATGAGGATCGAGAGAGAGATAGATTACACCACATAACACCGAGGAAGAAGAAAGGTCCAGTCCTAATGAGGAAAAATAATACCGAGGAAAGGAGCACCGGATGATGGTTTCCTCCATTTAAAAATAACAAAATAACACACGACGTCAGCAGACAACATATTTCCACCACGAGAAATTTCTAGTCACCGCGACTAGAAGTCAACATCCCGACACGATTAGTCATGGTTAACTCTCCCTGCCTGTCGTGTACATTAAGCGCTAAATGCGCCTACTATATATCTTTGTTAAGTTACGGCCAAATGATATTCAGTTACAACATCTTATACTGGAGAGATATAATTCATAAATAATTCAATAATACCGACGAATATGATTAAATCTATTATATAAATTATAATTTGACGGAAAAAGACAATGATAAAACATTGAGAGAAGAGGTATCAAACACGAACACATTATTTCAGATTCAACCAATTCAGAGAAATAAACGCGACACAAAGAACGTCCTGATAACATATCATAAAAATAACAACAAATACGCCCCACAACAAGAAAAAGACAAGAACAACAAAAGAACAGATTTTTAAAAAATGAAGATTTAAAAAAATATATTTTGCCGTCTCCTGTAAAGAAACATAAACTCACAAAAAAGGCTTTATTAGAACAAAGAAATGGAAGAAATATTATAAAGGTTAAAGAGATAAGGAAAGGTCATAATAAAAAACATTGGAGAAACAGTTGACTATTCAGAAAAATAAAAATAAAATCAACAGCACATTATCAGAATAAAAACATGAACATCCAAAATGAACACGAAAAGACAACATCTATATTCTTAAAAACGTGTACTTAACTAAGAACGTACTTGTTTGTTTCCGGTGAGCTTTCTTTGTTCTCCAGAACAGCTGTTGTGTTTTCTTCTATGTCGTTCATTGTTGTTCTTTTTTTAACTGGAACTGTGATAAGATGCATACATTATTAACATTTTCATAAAAATTCTAGTTGAAAAGATATTTGTTGCAGTAAAATAAGCTGAAACTACTTTCTAACGATTGTCCGTTGTCAAGCTGACTTTGATAAGCTGAAAATTAAAAGAAAGGCTGTCTGGTAATTAAAGGTAAATAGAGTAGAACGCAGCTGGTCGTAAACAATTTTTCTCAGAAATTTGTTCGAATTGGGTGTGTACGAATATGGAAACTATATTTCCTCATAAAAACATATAAGCTGGTTTAATCTGTTCTAGACAGTGGCGTATTCTCTAATGCTACCGCAGCTACCGCCGGTAGCCTGAACATATTAACAAAATACAAAAAGAAATGATAATTTATTATATTTTTTCATAATTATATTACAAATATTCGAATATTCTATTACACATATCGTAGGCCAATATGATTTATTTGCTTTGATTTGCATTTATTAAAGCAAGGTTTTCCTATGACCACTATAACGTTTGTGAATGAGACCAAAACTATTACAAAAACTAGTACATGAAACCGCTAATCTGCAGCTGTACATTTCTCTTCTCTCCGACTTTGAATTAATGACATTGACATTCAAAAATTCCCGTCAAAATAATACAGCTAAGCTTCCTCTATACTAATGCGGTTTCATGGGTTATTTTTAGCTCTAGCCAATCAGAATCGTCACAAAGTGAAAATGAAACTATGTTTGATTACCGGAACTTCCTAATCTATTTATTTAATCTATGCACATCAGCTTCTTAGAAATAACTTTTTCTGCTCTCAAGAGAATCAAATCTTATTGTTGCTCAAATCAGACTCAAGAACGCTTATCTAGTTTGGCAATATTGCATATTGAGAAATCATTCCTTCTGAAACTTAGAAACCAACCAAATAGTTCTTTCAATAACAAAGTCATCGAGATATTTTTGTCCCAAACAAGACGGATACAGTTTACATATAAATAAGTAATTAGTTTAAAAGTAGTGATGTCATTAGCAAATATTACTTCACGTTAGCCTACTGAATATAATGCATGTCCTTATTTATTATGTCAGCGGTAGCCCAGACCACAAAACTTATATACGCCACTGATTCTAGACCATTAAAAAAACATCTCCTTCATAATAAAAGGCACATGTTAACATACATATAACAATGAAACCAATACATATACATGCGATATAAATGTAATGGTAATGGCAATTTAACAGCACTTTACCAGTACTGAACACAGCTGATGATGTTACCTGAAGAGGAGAAAGAAGGAATATTATTGTTTATAATGGTAGTCACCTTTCTTATACACATCAACACGTTTCTGGTGCGTATCACCTTTCTCTTTTCTCTTTATTTGCACTAGATGATGCTGGAAAGATAGTTCTTGTAGGACCCATTACCTAAAACACAAATTCCCCATGTTCTATGTTTTTGTTTAAATGGTCACACTATTATTTCATTCTCCAGTGGGCATCCTCAACTTGTTCATCTCTTGCTTCTCTGAATGAGGTGGAAACTTATCAGCTGTTTCTTGTTGCTATTTGTGCACTTACTGAAGATGTTCTGTGGCTATTTTGAAGCATATTAGCCTAAATTTTAAAAAAAAATATATTTTTAATGGAAAAGATAAATACAACAGTATGTACTTTAAGCACAACGAACACAATATAAGTCTGAGAAATTACAAGCAAACTGGACATTTCTAGGTCTCCATTTACATTTTCAAAATAGCCAGTTTTCTGGAATTTGACGCTAAAAATCCAAATTGGCAACCCTTACCTCACGAGATAATAGTAGTAATGAATGTGTACTACCTCAACTCCAATATCAATGTACGTGCACTATCTTAACTTCATGGTAATTGAACGAGTACTATCTCAACTCAATGATAGGTGTACATGTACTACCTCAACTCAAATATAAATGTACATGTACTACCTCAACTCAATGATATGTGTACATGTACTACCTCAACTTAATGATAGCTGTACATGTACTAAATCAACTCAATGATAGGTGTACATGTACGACCTCAACTCAATGATAGGTGTACATTTACTAACTCAACTCAATGATAGGTGTACACGTACTACCTGAACTCAATGATAAGTGTACATGTACAACCTCAACTCTATGATAAGTGTACATGTACTACCTCAACTCTATGATAAGTGTACATGTACTATCTCAACTCTATGATAAGTGTACATGTACTACCTCAACTCTATGATAAGTGTACATGTACTGCCTCACCTCTATGATAAATGAACATGTACTACCTCAACTCCATGATAAGTGTACATGTACTACCTCAACTCAATAATAAATGTACATGTACTGCCTCACCTCTATGATAAATGAACATGTACTACCTCAACTCCATGATAAGTGTACATGTACTACCTCAACTCAATAATAAATGTACATGTACTACCTCACTCTATGATAAGTGGACATGTACTACCTCAACTCAATAATAAATGCACATGTACTACCTCAATTCTATGATAAGTGTACATGTACTACCTCAACTCAATAATAAATGTACATGTACTACCTCAACTCTATGATAAGTGTACATGTACTACCTAAACTCAATAATAA
The DNA here is from genome assembly GCA_032433765.1 of Megaustenia siamemsis. Lineage (NCBI taxonomy): Eukaryota > Metazoa > Mollusca > Gastropoda > Stylommatophora > Ariophantidae > Megaustenia > Megaustenia siamemsis. The sequence goes on from JAVIAB010000008.1 coordinate 56,875,865, forward strand.
ATGTACATGTACTACCTCACCTCTATGATAAATGTACATGTACTACCTCAACTCCATGATAAGTGTACATGTACTACCTAAACTCTATGATAAGTGTACATGTACTACCTCAACTCTATGATAAGTGTACATGTACTACCTAAACTCTATGATAAGTGTACATGTACTACCTCAACTCTATGATAAGTGTACATGTACTACCTCAACTCTATGATAAGTGTACATGTACTACCTCAACTCTATGATAAGTGTACATGTACTACCTCAACTCTATGATAAGTGGACATGTACTACCTCAACTCTATGATAAGTGGACATGTACTACCTCAACTCTATGATAAATGTACATGTACCACCACAACTCCATGATAATTGCACGTGTAGTCGACACTTCATATTCATTGAAAAGCGGACAACTCCATAGTATTCACATCTCCACCTGAACACGTTCACGGGTAAGAACGACACCAGTCACGCACTAGTGAACGTACTGAAGATTACTTTAACTCAGATACACGAATTCCATAGCACCGGCGAGAATCTTGATTCTATTCTACTTAGTCGCAACTTACGACAAACGCTGCAGGTGACAGTCGTTGGTCGGTGTATTTTTATCACCCCTGACCATGGTTAAGGTCCCGGTATCACACTCACGTCAGTAGAACAAAGCGTAATCCATGTTAATGTAATGTCGTCTACATTTTCCTAACTCAGTATTAACAAAATATAAACAAATACTACACATTTGCACAAGCAAAAAAAAAAAATAATAATAATAATAGGGAAGCTATACGTGCTATTATAAATATTATATTATAAATTGACCAATACCTAATATGATATTGGTAAAACAGTCACAGTGAATGCATTAACTCACTTGAAATATTTGACAATATTAAAACCAACACATGTTACAGGTGATCAAATTGTAATAAATACAAACTATTATCTTTAAGATTAAAGAAAAAAAAACTGTCAAGGAAAAGTCCTCACTTAACCCAGCGATTCTAAAAACTGTTCTTTACCATGAACTCTCTTTGAATATATTTTGAATCTCCGAACCCAATCGTCTCAACTATTTGGAATCGCTAAAGTATATAAAATGTTACTTTCCAGTTTCTCAAGAAAAATGTCTAATTTGGAGATAAATAAGTTATTGCACTCACTCCAGCTGGAGCTTCTGGCTGAGTGGTTAGTGTGCTTGCTTCCTGATCAAATAGGCGGGTTCGATTCCCAGGGGGATTTTTGTTTGGACCGACAAGACTCTGTGTGATTTATCCAGAAAATGGGTACCATATATTTTTTTTTTCTAGGAAGTGAAGGCGACCTGGCGTGATACCACACATCACCAAAAATGTACCGTCGAAAAGGAAAATATAGTCACCAACACCATATTCTCCTTACGTCTAGCAACGCGAGGAGGGAACATTTACTTTTTCTTCACACTCCTATATTTTTGTTTCAATATATGGCCCTTTTAATCTTGTTAGACGGTCTAGTGGAGGCTATTGTGCATTTTTTTGGAGGATTAGTTTTTGTTAAACAGCTTCTCTCGTGGCTAATTCAATCAATGTTTGACAAATACACGCGGCCACAGAATGAACAAGTCAGACCTACTGATCCACTGGATTTTCCATCCTTTTTCATGAGTCTTTTCTCTTCTAAGTTTTTCCTTAGCACAGTCTCAAATGATGGTATACCATTCCTTATACATGCTCTCCATGATGTGCGATCACTTGCCAGTTGTTCCCAGTCATTTTTACAGATGGAGAAGTAATTCAGAGATGATTTACAAATATCTCTATATCGTAGTTTAGGTCTGCCGATTATTTTTTTTTTCCGTGTATTAGTTCACCATTTAGTATTTGCTTGGGGATGCGTTTTTCTTCCATTCCCTGGACGTGCCCCAGCCATCGTAGTCTCCGACTTCTGAGCATCGACATGATTGTTGGGGAAGTTAAGTAGGTTATTTGGTCCTGCCATTTGATATGCGTTATTCTGCGGAGACATCGCTTGTAGAAAACATTTAGTCTTTTTTTCGTGATTTGAGTAAATAAATAATAATAACAATAATACATGTTGAAAAATATTTGGAGAAACAGAAATAACATAGCAAAAAGTCACATGGAAATAATAGCTAGAAAATGTGATGAATGTGATTTGTACAAAATGGTGCGTCATTGATCACAAGATGGGTGGACAAAGATATCACATTTTACACTTACATAAATTTTGAGAAGGGCAGTGATGCATTTTATTTAAACGTTTCGGTACATCGGATGCTGAATCAACAGTTTGTAAAAAAAAATTCAATTTTTTAAGATAAACGAAAACAGAGAATCAAGTTTCACACAAGCAAAACGTTACGGAAGACATTAACACTTTTATAACCCTCTTCGACAGTGCCAGAAAATCTGCTTGCAGATGAGCTCAGAAACTTAGAAGGAACTGTTCATTGAACTGCAATCTTAGAGCATCTCCATGGATATTTCATTAGGTTGATGTTTCTCTATTTTCCTGAACGATCTAGTCCATGCACATTGACCGAATATGGATCTCTCTAGTCTTGTTTTTGGTTGCATCAGAAAGATGAAAATACCCACAGAAGATGTGCTGCAAATCTTCCCATTTGTGTGTTGGAAGTGATGTATCCTCCTCAGACAACTCTTTGCTGATTGAAATAAACAAATACTTGAGATATTAAAATGCGCCATAGTTTCTATTCAGTAAGCGATGATGCCATAATTCTAATATTTTTATATCATTGCTTCGATCTGTAATACTTTCCAAGAAAGATTACAAATAGTTACAAATAGATGACTTTGACCCGAGTTATCAAATCTTGTTACAACAAATAAAAGTAAGAAAGTGGAACGAACTTGCCATTTTTCCAGCATACAATATTAATGTGCTATATTAAAATGATTTTAGGTTGAACAAGATGCTATCGTAAACACGATTTTGTTGATGAAATGTAGACTCCCTCAATGAGATAGAGCTGCTTGCACAGAACAGAGACAAATTGCGAGATTTGATAACATATCTTTAAAAGAATTGAAACATCTTTGTGTGTGCATGTCTGTGTTAGTCACCTCTAGTGACTCGGGCAGATGGTGCTCGTAAACCTGGGAGGGCCTACCATCTAAGGGCAGAATCCCCCTACAGAAAAGATAATCTGCTGCCTTGCAGGAAGATTGGGGGCAATCAAAGGCTAGGGAAAGCAAACCCGAATAAAATGCTGGCTGAAATCGGATGCACTGGGCCACTGGCGCAGAACACAGTGCAACGTATTAACGGGTGTTCAGTCAGAGTGGATCTGACAGACTCTAATTGTGATGTTCTGTCTGTGGGGGCGATCAACACACTTAGCCTGACAGCTGACTTCATATGAGAGTCTGGAATCCTTACTCTGATTGAGTCCTGAACGCAGAGAGAGAGAGAGAGAGAGAGAGAGAGAGAGAGAATTGAAAACTGCTAGAACAAAAATTCAGATAAGAGAGGGAGTATCTTGGTCTATGCCCTATAGGCCGGCTACGGCTCGAAAGGTCAATAGATGGATAGATAGATAGATAGATAGATAGATAGATAGATAGATAGATAGATAGATAGATAGATAGATAGATAGATAGATAGATAGATAGATAGATAGATAGATAGATAGATAGATAGATAGATAGATAGATAGATAGATAGATAGATAGATAGATAGATAGATAGATAGATAGATAGATAGATAGATAGATAGATAGATAGATAGATAGATAGATAGATAGATAGATAGATAGATAGATAGATAGATAGATAGATAGATAGATAGATAGATAGATAGATAGATAGATAGATAGATAGATAGATAGATAGATAGATAGATAGATATAGATAGATATGATATCTGATATATTGTTCATTTCCTGCATTGACATGTTGCGTTATTTTTCCAATGAGGATGCTTTTTTTTCTGTTTTTGCCATTTGTTGTGTCACGTTCCACCATTCCTTTGACTGGTGGGTTAACTTCCGTTTCGTAGCGCCACGTTCCACCATTCCTTTGACAGGTGGATTAGCTTCGTTGTCGCCTTCCTGTGAGAGGAGTTCTCTGAATGCCATTTTGCTATTATGCCCACTTTATCCAATAAGTTTTGATAATAATGTCGAGTTAGATTCCAGTTCAATAACATGAAAACCACTGAGATGTAAATATGTAAGATATTCGATAGGAGACACAATTAAAATGGAAGTAATTAGAAGATCCAATAACATCTTCGATCACCCTGTTTTTGTCTCATTGCTCTGAAAACATCTTTAATCACCCTTTTTTGTCTGATCATATAACATCTTCATTCATCCTGTTTTTATCTGATTTTATTACATCTTGTTTTTGATTGACAGGGTCAATCACCCTGTTTTTGTTTCATTGCTCTTATAACGTCTTCAATCATCCTGTTTATGACTCTTTGCTCTTATAACGTCTTCAATCACCCTGTTTATGTCTGATTTTATAACATCTTCAATCACCCTGATTTTGTCTGATTGATCTTATAACATCTTCGATCACCCTGTTTTTGTCTCTTTGCTCTTATCTCTTCAATCACCCTGTTTTTGTCTGATTATATAAGATCTTCAATTACCCTGATTTTGTCTGATGGGTCTTATAACATCTACAATCACCCTGTTTTTGTCTTTTTGTCTGATTGATCTTGTAACATCTTCGATCACCCTGTTTTTGTCTCATTGCTCTTAAAACATCTTCAATCACCCTGTTTTTGTCTGATCTTATAAAATCTTCAATCACCCTGTTTTTGTCTGATCTTATAACATCTTCAATCACTTTATTTTTGTCTGATCATATAATATCTTTAATCACCCTGTTTTTGTCTGATCTTATAACATCTTTATCTCATATCTTTGTGTGTGCATGTCTGTGTTAGTCACCTCTAGTGACTCGGGCAGATGGTGCTCGTAAACCTGGGAGGGCCGACCATCTAAGGGCAGAATCCCCCTACAGAAAAGACAATCTCCTGCCTTGCAGGAAGATTGGGGACAATCAAAGGCTAAGGAAAGCAAACCTGAATAAAATGCTGGCTGAAATCGGATGCACTGGGCCACTGGTCTCTAATTATGATGTTCTGTCTGTGGGGGCGATCAACACACTTAACCTGACAGCTGACTTCATGTGAGAGTCTGGAATCCTATTCTGATTGAGTACTGATCGCAGAAGAGAGAGAGAGAGAGAGAGAGAGAGAGAGAGAGAGAGAGAGAGGGAGAGAGAGAGAGATCTGTAATAGTGTTGATGCTGTTTATTAAACTAATTTACAGTTAGAGTCACATCACATTAATCACATTGATCACATTGATCACATTAATCACATTGATCACATTGATCACAATATAGTCAACACAATCATCACAGACTATTCAGTAAAAATTCATAAAGTTTATAGATCTTTAATTTGGCACGTGATACATAATAGTGGATCACTTCTCTTAGAATTACTGTTCTTAATTCTGTTTGTCAACCTATTCACCTGACGGGTCAAGTCATGTGTTTACCTTCACACCTTCACAACAAATATAAAATGTCCATTCTCCCTAAACTTATTATGTCCGTGTACTATTCTCCTGACAGCGTGCACCATTAAAGCAAGAGACAGAGCAGAATGACGCTCCATGGTAGCCAACCTTCGTTGCGGAGATGGCACTCGATGATGATGGCGAGGAACAAACTCTGAAACGATCAGTGAGATGAAATTCCTTCTCAATGAGGAATAATCTTGTGTCGTATCTCAATTCCCATGACCTGGACAAAATCTCACCTCGTGATAGCCTCAATCTTTACAGTATAGCAAATGTTGGTAGTGTTTGCTGCAAATATCTTCGCAATTATGCCAAAGGTCTTGAAAATGGTTATTTCTTTCTTTTTTATTTTATTATAATTTTGACTAATTCATTGGAAGCTTTTTTCCTATTTTGAGTTTCTCTAGCATCTATTTATCAACTAAAGCTCCCGTATGTATGTAGTCAATATCAAAGTCACAAACAGTACGATTTCTTAAACTCTGATACTTTCATTTGTTATTTAATAGAAGCGTAGGCTAGAAAAGCCAAACTTTACTCAAGAGATGAAAACTGATATTTCCTGTTTCCTTTCCTTTCTTGTGTGTATCCACTGATTATCTCTTGTCATTGCAAGTGTCAAACATTGTTTCAAACCTTAACGGACCACATGTGTATCCACTCATTATCTCTTGTCATTGCAAGTGTCAAACAGTGTTTCAAAACTTAACGGACCACATGTGTATCCACTCATTATCTCTTGTCATTGCAAGTGTAAAACAGTGTTTCAAAACTTAACGGACCACATGTGTAACCAGTCATTATCTCTTGTCATTGCAAGTGTCAAACATTGTTTCAAAACTTAACGGACCACATGTGTAACCACTCATTATCTCTTGTCATTGCAAGTGTCAAACATTGTTTCAAAACTTAACGGACCACATGTGAGTCCACCGTGCCACCATGGCCTATTTTCATTCGAGTTAAGATTAATCTGCATACAACAGTTTAAGAACTACTGACATAGATAATTGAACGTATCGACTGCAAATTTAACAATGAGACCTTCTGTTTCAAACACTTCTTTGAAAATATAGTCATACCTGACTTAATCTTGATCAGTTGTGCTCACGAGTAATAAATTACAACTATGTGTGTTTATAGGATTATGTTTATATCTCGTGTGACGTGGCTATGCAACTGAAACTGAGATAGTGAGAGAGCAGGAATTCAACAGAGATAGTGAGATAGCAGGAATTCACTTATAACAGGAATAGTTGAATGAACCTCAATAACTCTGTATATTGTTATAACAACGTTTTTGATAATATCTTTATTATTTGTTAAAATGTCGGATAACATGAAGCATGAAGTGAATCATTATCAAATTATATCAGAATATATCTCTATGAGTCATAGTTTGTACTATGTGTCTCTCAAACTTCATTGCCTCCTGCGGATGTATCATAATTCTTCATATGAGGTTGTGGGTTCAAATCTCGGCTGCATCAGTTGGGATTTTTATTCATGATTTCTCTCTGTGGCAATAACCCCTGGTGGCAGCAGCAAGGCCCGGCTAGAAACGTCAATTACTCATGAACGGAAAAAAATAAGAGTACGTCCGATGACTGAGTTATCTGCCTTTGCGGCGAGGGATCCCAGTGCACACGGCTGCCAAAGAAAAACAGATTAACATGCAAAATTCAGTTCCTAGTCTCTATGGACTTCGTCAGAGGTAACAGGGAAATCCTGAAAGCCGAGATACCATTTTTACAGTTAACCATACATTTTACTTAGGCCTGCTGGATGACAGACAATTCCTACAAAGCATCCAACTAGTGTGATGTTTTCAACTATGCAATCAGAGGCAGCTGTGGATAGAGTGATGTCAGCCGTCTATAGCTGTTATAGCCGGAAAAGTCACGCTAGTTGGTGGGTTTTCGGGTTTTATTTTCTGCCTGCTGGCCTTAGTATATCCAATGCCATCTATATCTCTCAAGCCTACCAGCTTAGCGGGTTTTACCAAAAGCACACCAATTAATACGACGTCTTATGAAAGCTATAGACGGCTGACGTCATTTTAACCACAACCTACCCTGTTCGTAATGCTGAACACGTCACAAGCTTTGGATGGTTCCCCCTCAGCGGGGAGGCTTAAAAGATATAGGTGGCATTGGTGTACCTATGGTTGGCTGTGCATTTCTAGCACAACAGGGAAAGAGAAACCCTGAAAGCTGTGATGTAATTTTAAGTACAACAGGAAATTTCCGAAATCCCGGTTGCTATTTATGGTACAACAGGGAAATTCCGAAACCCGGAATGCTATTTATGGAACAACTGGGAAATTCCGAAGCCCGGGATGCCATTTATGGTACAACAAGGAAAATCCGAAACCCAGGATGCTATTTAAGGTACAACAGAGAAAGTGCAGAGCTGAGATGCTCTTTTTACACAACCATCTACAGCAATAAGACCAACAGCCATACAAGAATTACACCAAATTAGTGACGTTTTCAGAGTTTCGGGCAGGGGCGGTCATAAATAGAATGACGTCATCTCTCTAAAGCTCACAGAACTGAATACGTCACAAATATGAGGGGTTTCTATAATTTCACTCTCTGCCAATTGGCCCCACTGCTATAGATGGCTGCCTTAAGTTTTCATAAAAGAGCACAACTACAGGAAAATACTGTAGGCCGAGATGTTATCTTTTTATGCAGCAACACAGCAAGGCAATTCTGCAAGCCCAAATACTAATGACACGCTCAGACCATGGTACCTAATGCTGACAAATGGAAATCCATGTATGTCATTATTTGTCTCCTTATCTTTATTAACATCTCACTTTGCATTCAGCTCTATTTTCTCATAATTTCACTTACAATTGAGTTTTCATCGTCAGTTGAACTAACATCTCGCAGTACAAATTATTTCTTTCAAGTTTCCAGTGCTTCTCAACTTATGTCCTTGTAGGTACTTTTCAAACCATTCCGTGTTTTGATTGGGTCTCTAGATGTTACCGTCTTTACTTTCCTTATCCTTTCCCTCAACAAACCAAACCCCTTACATGCCTCCTCTTAAAAGTATACGGATATGAAATATCAGGCACCGCGGATTACATTATGAATTTTAGCTGGTAGTTCAAGGAGATATTTTATCATTTCAGTTTTAGAAAATCCCCATTTATGAAACTCTTTTTTCCCCGCTCAACCCAAATCTACCCCATTTTTCTCTGGACTATTAACGTTACAATGACTTTCTTCCTTCATGTTGTTTACCTCATAACTATTAAAGGAACTGATGTCCTCATCATCATTAGTTCATAGAAGGACTTTAAGTGGGCGTAGACACGTTGTTTGCAGTAGAAATGTAATATTTACCCCTTTCGGCATAGCATATCCGATGTAAGAATGTTATTTTTTTTAGTACCGGGGTCCCTTCCCTCTACTATCCTTACTAGCTTTGGCAGACGAGACAGTTAGTCTGATTCTGGAAGACCACGGGGAGGTGGAGACGGTAAGGCTCCAATCACTTTCACGGTGGTCAGCCATATTTGTCTTTCGTGTCAAGAATATGCCTTTTATGTACCGCACACTTTGCTTCTTTGGCTTTCTGAGCTGTTGAGCATTTGCGATTCTTCCGCCCCATCTACCATCGCAGGCTTTGTATATTAGGGACGGGCATTTCATTAGGCGTCATTGTTGTCTAAATAGGTGTTCGCATTTCGAACCGCAAACACACATGGCCCTATCGACGATAGGTCAAACACATTGACACAAGAAGAATAAATAATATTCAATTGAAATATCGATAAATTTTACATTCCATTCGCTCGTCAGAAGTAAACATAACTGCAATGGAGAATAGCAGCACATTATTTAACAAGCAGACTGTTGCGCAAATCATTTAAATGCGTCAGCAAAATACGCGAATCAGAAAAAAAACTATCTTACACGCAGCAACCATGACAACCAATAATTATATATATATATATATATATATATATATATATATATATATATATGTGTGTGTGTGTGTGTGTGTGTGTGTGTGTGTGTGTGTGTGTGTGTGTCATCATCCAGATATATATCATGAGCGCTAGAGCACTGAAAATCCTATGGCACGCCTACATAATAGAAGAACAATTCATTGTCATTTTAGCCTTGATCAGTTTTGACGAGGCAATGATACTCATTGTTGTATAGGTGGCTGTGTTAAGTTTAGTGGTGAGCAGTTTTGACGAGGCAATGATACTCATTGTTGTATAGGTGGCTGTGTTAAGTTTAGTGTTGAGCAGTTTTGACGAGGCAATGATACTCATTGTTGTATACATGTATATGGACTAGAGATTAAAACGTAAAAGACATACGAAGACCAATACTGATAGAAAAAACGAGTTATGCTCAATATATAATAAATGTAATTGCAACCAATACTAAATGTATTGTGTGACTGATCACCGCAGATAAAAGCCTCAAGATGTTTCATTCAAAAGCAAAATGAAATAGAGAAGAACGTTATAGACATTGAAATGTGGATCTATATAAGAATAGAACAACGAGGAAAGAAGAAAATAAATAACGCCGTTTTAAAATTGGTTAAAATCTGTTACCAGATTATATTTAAACTAGACCCCTGAGGGATTTCATTTTGTAAGATTGGTTGATTCAAGAAAGGTCATACCAGTGATCAGTCTAGAGGATTGAGATTATATTTTACACAGTAAGTTGGAATATTTTTGTTTTCTCTTAAAGTATGTTAAAGCTTATCGATAAAAGGTTATTAAATTTTATTGTTGTGTTTAAAGTATGTATGATAAGCAATGATGAATGTATTATTCCTTGGTTTTTTTCTTATTGGTTTTATAAAAGTAGGTATTTTAAGTCGTGTCATTCAATGTTATTAATGTATTTAAACTAGGTTAGTTAAGTATTGTTGACAAAGGGTTATTTATTTTTCTACAGATGGTTTCTAACAACGAAGTAGCTTCTGGAGAATATCAGTGTCCCTTGTGTTCAACGAAGTTTAAATGGCGTAAAGATATGTTGCAACACACTCGAGCTGCGCATCGTCTTATCCGGCATAATTTTCCCCTTTGTCAACGCACGTATACGAGTCGTAGTTCCTTAGCCAGCCATATGAGACTAAAACATTCTATAACAACACCATCAACCACTTCACAATCAGCAACGTCTACATCATCCACTTCACCAGTGGTACCTTCTACAACATCACCCACTGCCCCTATGACCTCTTCTACAACGAAGAAACGAAAGATAGACGAAGAACATTCACCTCCAAGTAAAAAACACAAGAACGAAGACCCATTAGCAACACTGCCGGATGATGTGCGGGCTGTATACCAACAAAACTGGACTGCTATAAACACCCACGCTACAATCAACAAGACAGTTTAAACCTATACATTTTTCACTCCCCATTCAACACATAAGATCTGCTCCTCTAGGGGCTGTATTTGACAGTCAGATAACCCGATTCAAAATTAACTATGGTTACCAGCTAATCCTTAGACATAAATACACCGAAGGCCTACGCTTCTTCCAGTCTTCCCTCAATAACTCGGCTGTTCTCGAGTTCCCACAGTAAGTCAATAATATTGGAGACTTCACACGATTCGTTGATTCTCTAAAGGAACACGATCCCGTAGACACTGTCATGTTCAACAGACCATGCATTAAGTGGATGGTGGAGAGCATTCCTGCGACTAGTTTTTAAATTATTTCACCTACATGACTTCCCGATCAGTTGATTAGTCGTCATGTTCCAGCTTGTGGTCAAAAGAGGGAAAGCGAGGCGGGAAGGTGGCATGGTAGGAGAGAAGAGTAGGAGTGGATAGGAGAGAGAGAGAGCGAGAGAGAGAGAGAGAAACAGAGAGGTTAAACTTTTACTGTACATTTATAAAATCTGTTCTCGTTGATATATTAATAGAGGCTTATTGTGCAAATTACATAGAAAGTCTCATATTTGTTTATTTTATTTTTCTTGGTTAATTCACTTATCATAGAGAAAGAAAGAGAGAGAGCGAGAAAGAGAGAGAGATAGAAAGAGAGAGAGAGAGATAGAAAGCGGGAGAGAGAGAGATAGAAAGAGAGAGAGAGATGGAGTCTTTCAATTCTGTGAAATGGACACGGCTATTCTGTAGTTGATGCTCAGCCAGACATCATTGGAAGGAGACATTAAAACGGATAGAGAGAGAGAGAGAGAGAGAGAGAGAGAGAGAGAGGTAAGCGAGAGAAAGTCGAAAAAGTTAATCGCAGAACCCCTCAAGTAGATTACACCCTGAAGTTTAATTACAGCTAGTACACTCCATGTTGGAGCCGCGATAGCTCAGTGGTTAGTGAACTGGACTACAAAGGACAAGGAGTAGGGTTCGATCCCAACCGACGGCCTCCGGGTTCACCCAGCCTTAAAATGAGTACCGGATTTTTTCTGGGAAAGTAAAGCGGCACGGGCGTAATACCGACCACATTACCCCAAAAATCATGTGCTGAAGGTCTGTAAAATATAGGGTCACTAACACCATATTTCCCTATACGCTACTTGGCGTGACGGGGTACTTTACTTTTACTTTTTTTACACTCCATGTTCTAACTCTACTACGCATGCAAGTTATAACTCTGTCCAAACTCTACGACGCATTAAAAAAACGTCACGCTAGTTCTACAACAACCACAGCTACTACTACTACTACTACTACCACTACCACTACAACAACTACTACAACTACTACTACAACAACTACTACTACTACAACTACTACTAATACTACTTGTACTTCTCTTACTACTACTACTACTACTACTACTACTACTACTAATACGACCACTACTACAACTACTACAACAACTACTACTACAACTACTACTACTACGACCACTACGACCACTACTACAACTTAAACTACTACTATTACTACAACTACTACTTCTCCAACTACAAATACTACTACAACTACTACTACTCATGAAATTTACGCCTCTGACATAAGCACACTAAAAGCATATCATAGTCCATTAATTTACTGTCTCTAAAACAACGCCACAACACCAGACAGTTAATAAACACATCAGCGTGCCATAGCGACTAGTATCGCGGTCAGCAAGCGTTCAAGTTATCCTTTAATGTCCGTCTGTCGTCCAGGTGTTAAACTCATTAGCGCAGCTGACGTAGACGGCTTGAGCGGTTTAAGTTACTCATGCAAAATATTTCACACAGAAAATGGTTTGACAGCGTTCCAACTAAAGTCATTAACGCGGCTCTCGTGTGTTCTTGTAGGTTTTGGTTACGCTTTTGGCGGGCAAGTGTTAAAGTCATTAACGCGCCTTCGTGTACATACCAAGACATGTGTAAGAGCTACGGATAAATACTAGGTAAGTTGTTAACTTTAGATGCATATAAATTTTAGGTATACATTCAAAAGTGTTCTTGAATAACTATAAGCCATTCGAGAGAATGTACAAAGAAAGAATGTGAAAGTTATGGCACGACACAATTCAACCCCGGCCACCCCATTCACGAAATATAACAACAGGTCACCCCATGTACTATGTACAAAGTTATGTCACCCCCACCCACCCTACCTTTATGAGTCAACGATGAGAGATCACCCCACTCCGAGAGGTCGCCACGAGAGGTCACCCGAGAGGTCACGTGCAACTCCGGGCGGTAGAGCAAAGGTAACGAGCCGCAGATGGGGTATACTCTCATATAAGAAAAAAACCACCCGTGGAGATGTTTTCCCCGTCAATTCACTGGTTACTTCACTACTTATGTTATTGTTTACTTATTTTTTTAATCTGTTTTTTAAATTGATGATTAAAAAATAAAAATCTGTTTAAGATAAAAAAAACAATATTGACCTTCTTTAGATAAATATCGGACGGGCCAGAACATATTCAAGATCCACAAAAATAAATTACACCTAAGCATAGGTATTTTCACAAAAGAAAGTAAAAAAGTAAAGTACCCCCGTTACGCCATGTGGCGTATAGGGAATATGGTGTTAGTGACCATAATTTTTAGAGACCTTCGGCACATGATTTTTTGGGGGGTAATGTGGTCGGTATTACGCCCATGCCACTTTTCTTTCCCCCCAAAAAACCGGTACCCATTTAAGGCTAGGTGAACCCGGAAGCCGTCGGTTGGGATCGAACCCTACCTCTAGGTATTTGCACAACACTGGGAAAAATCCACAGACAACACAAAATGTAGAAAATATTAATCTGATACTAGTATTAGAACAGACAACATTAGGTACCTTCTCACAAGAATTGTTTGTGTTTTCCCAATTTATACACAAAGCCGATGTTTCATTATTAGTCTCCGATAGGACTATACACTCACATTAACTTAACCAGAGATGGTTGTTCGAGAGTGGAAACAAATTCCATCGTTCCAAGTGGGTTTCTCTCTCTCTCTCTCTCTCTCTCTCTCTCTCTCTCTCTCTGCGATCAAGACTCAATCAGAGTAGGATTCCAGAGCTGTCATGAAGTCAGCTGTATGTTTAAGCGAATCGATTGGCTCATATAGTTTCTCCTCCAGGGAGGTGGGCGTGGACCACATTGCTCTTCTCAGGTCGGTGTAATTGGGGCAATCCTGTAGAACACGTTTTGTAGTCATATGGTCGAGTGTACAGTGGCACAGGCTGGTTGTACCTATTTTGAATTTGGTGAACATGTGATTTCACATTCTATTGTGGCCCGTGCGTAGGCGAAGTATGATGACTTGATCCCTCCTTGATAGTTGATGGTATCCGTCACTCTCGTTATGCTTTGGATGTTCTCGTTTCCATTTTTCATGGAACCGACCCTTGAGGATGAAGCTTGATCATTTGAAATGTGAGGCGTGCACCCTAACAACGACGCTACATCCAACTATTGACATCATATATTACCACTCAACACACGGACAGAGAGAGAGAGAAATACATCAATCAGGGAAGTGGTTGTGTCCGTGCATGTGAATATGGTTGCAGTATTTTGTAATTTGTCTTGTTCGATCAAAGAAGAGAACTTTTACTTTTCCAAAAGTTCAATACCTTTGTTGTGTTTGATTTGTCCGAAATATACGAATTTGCTTTTATTTAAATTTACTGTCACTGTCCAATTGTATTTATTATATATTTTTTTTTTAAAGTACTGTGAAATACACCGAATATATACATATAATGAAAATACACCGAAAAGCAATAAACTTCTTGAATATAATTTTATCAATCAGAATTGCTGAGTGTCTTCGTGCATCTTGTTTCTTGACGTCGCTGATAAATTATCTTGAAGGGGTCTATTTTTTGTCTCTGGCAGTGTCAACATTGCTAGAATGAAGATAAGATGAAGGAAACCAAGAAAAGAAACGACCCAAACAAAGGGAGGCTATCTCTTCAGATCAGGAAAGGACTAATTATCGCCTCTATTCTTGCCATAATATTACTGTATCCGTAGGACATACTTTTGATTCCAGTGGGATGAAGCTCAATAGTCAGAACTACAACGCAACCCCAGGAAGCTTCCAGCAACATATGTGTCCCAAATGCAAGCACGAGAGTAGAAATTGTTTAACTTGCATCGGACACCAACAATTGTACAGCAACTAAAGTAAACGTACATATGCTGGATGAGGAGACGAGTGTAATTGAAGCCCACTTTCTACCAACCTTTGTTGCAATCCCTGAGGCCAATATCCTCATAGGAGATGGAATAATTGTGTATACAACAAAATTGATAAAGTAATCACCAGTAAGAGCATTAAGACCAAACCCAACCATATAGCTTTCAAATGAAAGTATAAACCAGACCAATCCCAGAACAATGGAATATGTACGGTTCTTTTTATTAAAAAGATCCGGGTATGAGTACTTAGACCGTTCCTTCATGTTTTCTTTCTCTGTCTCTGCTATTACGGCCATGATAGCTGTATCTGGCACATGTCTTTTGTTTATTCTCGCTATTTTCCGAACTACCTTATGTCCTTTCTTCACTTTTCCGTGAATTGTCAAAAACCTCAAATTCTCTGGCAGCCAAAAGAAAGGCAAGAAAGCGAGGAATGAAACAAACGCAGTAGCAATGTGGACATGCTTCCATTTCTTTAAAGCAAGCACGCACAGGCTTAGGGTAAATGTTCCAATATTCCAGAAGGGAAATGTCCCAATGACACCTCTCCACCAAGCCGGGATAAATTCGAAATTATAAACAGCAACAGTTGAAAGAATACCACCAGAAGCAAATCCAATGAAGAATCTCATGACAGCGTACATCTGCCATGAAACTGAGAAGATGGCAATAATGTTGGTTTCAGTCAGCACGGCTGCACATCGATGGATGCTGAATTTCCGACCAAAATTATCTCCTACATTTCCAGAAATAATGGATCCACACACTAGCCCAATCATGTGGATTAGAAAAATAAGATTGTACTTCCACGTGTCATCACAAACCAGAGCCCACTCAGTAACAACCGTTGAAGCCTTGTCATTAAATACAATATTCGCACACAATCTCTTAGCTTCACAAGAAGAAGAAAACATTGAACTATTTCCAATGAGACTTTGTTCATCTTGTGCTGCTATCAAGGACTTGTTTCCAGAAGGTTCCAGAAACGCGGTAACATTGACAGTTAATGGATCTTGACATGTCCACCCGGGGTTGTAGCTCGCAAAAATCATAAGCTTTGTCGTCCAAGCGGCAGGAAGTAACGGGAAATACCCCAACGAAACGAAGATTACTTGGAAAAGACCACAGTGACCCAGATTCTTGAAAAGTGTCAAGTGTGTATCGACTGTGGAGAGAAAAATGTATTTTAAAAATTGATGGTTACTATATAAAAAAAAAAAATCTTAGATAATGTGGCTCTCTATTGCTAAATGTGTTTTATTGACACAGAGGTAGACAATACATTTATAAAACAACGGTCAAAATTGCGATTTGGATGGTGCATGGTTGAAGATACGTGCAATATTAATTCAAGTATTATTTTATTAATTTTGTTCTAAAATGTAACAGCTTGAAAGTATCCAACGGTATATGTATTACACTACCACTTGTAGGATACTGTTTTAACTTTTCAATTTTTTTTCTCCTAAATTATATTTTTATTTCCTACCTACTTATATTCACCCTACTTTCATTATATCACTCACTGTTTACAGAAGAAACTAGAGCCATAGAACTCATGAAGAAAAAAAGACAAACAACGAATAGCAAACAACAAAAAATGCCATATAGATGGAAAGAATATTTCAAAGACCCACTGAACATGGCGCGAAGTAACACAATACAATGAAAACGAGACTTTATTGACATGTATATATAACCAGTATAGTATAATTTAGGTACTTGGACACTAAACAGGTATAGGGAAATTACAAAATTGGTCTTAATTATGAGGATGCATAGACGAGAAATGTATTAACATTGGCCGCACCAACGAAACAAGCACAAGTCGCGAGTGAGATAAGTAGGTATGCCATAGATAACCACCAATATCATCATTAATCAAGAAAATACGATGGACATATGTTGGACATGTGATAAGAAGAGATAATAACCAAATAGCAAAGCAAGCCCTCAAGTGGGAAACAACAGGACGGAAGAATGGAGGTCGACCCAGAGAAAAGATTACGTTTTCAAATTGAGTTATTTGCGGGTCATCATCATTGCATTCCGAACATGTCCGTAGATGCTCAGATCCCCTCCTCAGCAATTCCCGCAGCGTCCAGCGACTGACGACTCCAGTTCTATGTTGGTTTCTCATTTCTGGCTGTGCCCATCTTAACTCCCATTTCCATCATCAGAAGAAGTGACGTTGATCTGTGTTTGTCGAAGTTCTGTGCTCTTCCCACATCTCGGAGGGCATTGATGATGTCCGCCCGATCCATTGGTTGCCAGTCCTCAACGACAGCGCAGCTGACCAACCTGTCCGCTCTTTCATTTCCCCGTACTCCCGCATGTCCAGGGACAAAGACAAAGGTGACCTTACGTATTTTGGATTTCTGCAACGACTCTACCCATTGAATGCGTACATAGCCAACCTCCACTTTCTTTTATCATGCTCAAAGAATTACTCAGTATACATGCGTGGGTGTAGTCTTGTGACTCTACCCATTTGAATGCCTTGGTCACTGCCATCCCCTCCATTGTCATGCTATTCGTGGTCATGATGTATGCACCACTATCTTCGTAGATTATTCTGCCTGCCGAGCGTACTGTAAATGCCGTTGTACTTCTTTGGTGCCGTCTTACAGATCCGTCTGTTTTCAGATGTTTGTGATTAGAGCTGCATGCGTACCTTCCTGTCATCTAGCGTTCAGTTCTTCCCAATTGGTCTGGGCGCGTGATTTCTCTTGAAATGTGGTTACCTCCCTGTGAATTTCGTGCCTTTTTTCTCGTGAATTTCGTGATTATCTCCCCGTGAATTTCGTGATTATATCACATTGAATATAGTGATTTAACTGAAATTGCACGAGTGAATGAACAATATCCACACACAACTACATGTCAACTTTTATTCAGGTTAATCCAAAAAAGACATGCTCAGTGACCAATATAATGATGCACATTTCTCTGCTTCTTTAGTTTGGAATACACAACAACAAAGAAATTTAAATCACTATATCATAACAAATAAAAAAGCCGTTCAACACATGAAAAAACAAACGAACACAAAACAGGTATCAGAATGAAAATATTTCATAGAAAAAGCTAAAAAGGAAGAATAGGGTTTCTCATTCTTTCTTTTCTCATTTTCCTATTAGCTGAGGGGGTAGGGTGGGTGGGGGAGAGATATAATTCATAAATAATTTAATAATACCGACGAATGTGATTAATTCTATTACATAAATTATAATTTGGCGGAAAACGACAATGATAAAACATTGAGGGAAGAGGTATCAAACACGAACACATTAATTCAGAGAAATAAACGCGACACAAAGAACGTCATGATTACATATCATGGAAATAACAACAAATACGCCCCACAACAAGAAAATAACAAAAACAACAATAGAACAGATATACGCAATTAAGATTAAAAAATATATATATTGCTGTCTCGTGTAAAGAAACATAAACACACAAAAAAGGCATTATTAGAACAAAGAAATGGAAGAAATAATATAAAGGTTTAAGAGATAAGGAAAGGTCATAAGAAAAAGCATTGGAGACACAGTTGAACTTTTCAGAAAAATCAAAATAAAATCAACAGCACAATATCAGAATAAAAACATGAACATCCAAATTGAACACGAAAAGACAAAATCTATATTCTTAAAAACTTGTACTTAACTAAGAATGTACTTGTTTGT
The DNA here is from genome assembly GCA_032433765.1 of Megaustenia siamemsis. NCBI lineage: Eukaryota > Metazoa > Mollusca > Gastropoda > Stylommatophora > Ariophantidae > Megaustenia > Megaustenia siamemsis. The sequence continues at coordinate 56,894,738 of JAVIAB010000008.1, forward strand.
TTCCGGTGAGCTTTCTTTGTTCTCAAGAACAGCTGTTGTGTTTTCTTCTATGTCGTTCATTGTTGATTTTCTTTTTTTTAAACTGGAACTGTGATAAGATGTATACATTATTAATATTTTCATAAAAATTCTAGTTGAAAAGATATTTGTTGCAGTAAAATAAGCTGAAACTATTTTCTGACGATTGTCCATTGTCAAGCTGACTTTGATAAGCTGAAAATTAAAAGAAAGGCTGTCTGGTAATTAAAGGTAAATAGAGTAGAACGCAGCTGGTCGTAAACAATTTTTCTCAGAAATTTGTTCGAATTGGGTGTGTACGAATATGGAAACTATATTTCCTCATAAAAACATATAAGCTGGGTTAATCTGTTCTAGACAGTGGCGTATTTTCTAATGCTACCGCAGTTACCGCCGATAGTCCGAACATATTAACAAAATATAAAAGGAAATGATAATTTATTATATTTTGTCATAATTATATTACAAGTTTTCGAGTATTCTATTACACATTTCGTAGGCCAATATGATTTATTTGCTTTGATTTGCATTTATTAAAGCAAGGTTTTCCTATGACCATTATAACGTTTGTAAATGAGACTAAAAGTACTATAACAAAAATAAATAGTATATGAAACCGTTAATCAGCAGCGGTACATTTCTCTTCTCTCCGACTTTGAATTAATGACCTTGACATTTAAAAATTCCCGTCAAAATAATACGGCTACGCTTTCTCTATACTAATGGAGTTTCATGGGTTATTTTTAGCTCTGGCCAATAAGAATGAAACTATGTCTGATTACCTGAAATTCCTAATCTATTTATGGCTACGTTATGCGCATCAGCATCTTAGAAATAACTTTTTCTGCTCTCAAGAGCATCAAATCTTATTGTCGCTCAAATCAGACTCAAGAACGCTTATCTAGTTTGGCAATATTGTATATTGAGAAATCATTTTTCAGAAACTTAGAAACCAACCCAACAGTACTTTCAACAACAAAGTCATCGAGACATTTTTGTCCCAAACAAGACTGATAGAGTTTACGTATAAATAAGTAAGTAATTTAAAAAGTAGTGATGTCATTAGCAAATATTACTTCTTGTTAGCTTACTGAATACATGTATAATGAATGACTTTATTTATTATTTCAGCGGTAGCCCGGACCCCAAAACCTGTATACGCCACTGGTTCTAGACCATTAAAAAAATATCTCCTTCATAATAAAAGGCACATGTTAACATACATATAACAATGAAACCAATACATATACATGCAATATAAATTTAATGGTAATGAGAATTTAACAGCATTTTACCAGTACTGAGGACAGCTGATGATGTTACCTGAAGAGGAGAAAGAAGGAATATTAACGTTTATAATGGTAGTCACCTTTCTTATACACATCAACACGTTTCTGGTGCGTATCACCTTTCTCTTTTCTCTTTATTTGCACTAGACGGTGCTGGAAATTGAGATAGTTCTTGTAGGACCCACTACCTAAAACATATCCATTACTGTCATTAATTTTCCTAAGTTTGTTTTCATAAAAGAATGGCTGTGCTACAGGCTATATCAGTGCTAGGTCGTCATTTCCCAAAGTTCTATGTTTTTGTTTAAATGATCACACTATTATTTCATTCTCCAGTGGACATCCTCCACTTGTTCATCTCTTGCTTCTCTGAATAAGGTGGAAACTTATCAGCTGTTTCTTGATGTTATTTGTGTACTTCTTGAAGATGTTCTGTGGCTATTTTAGAGCAGATTAGCCTAAATTAAAAAAAAATATATATTTTTTAATGGAAAAGGTAAACACAACAGTATGTACTTTAAGCACAACGATCACAATATAAGTCTGAGAAATTACAAGCAAGTTGGACATTTCTAGGTCTCCATTTACATTTTCAAAATAGCCAGTTTTCTGTAATATGGCGAAAAAAATCCAAATTGGCAATCCTTACCTCACGACATAATAATAGTCGCGATGAACATGTACTACCTCAACTCCAATATAAATGTACGTGTACTATCACAACTTCATGGCAAGTGGTCGATTAATACCTCAACTCCATTTTAAGTGCACGTGTACTACCTCAACTCTATTATAAGTATACGTGTACTACCTCAACTCTATGATAAGTGTACATGTACTACCTCGACTCCATGATAAGTGCACGTGTACTACATAAACTCTATGATAAGTGTACATGTACTACCTCAACTCTATGATAAGTGCACATGTACTACCTCAACTCTTTGATAAGTGTACGTGTACTACTTAAACTCTATGATAGGTGTACATGTACTACCTCAACCCTATGATAAGTGTACATGTACTACCTCAACTCAATGATAAGTTTACATCTACTACCTCACTCCATGATAAGTTTACATGTACTACCTCGACTCTATGATAAATGTACATGTACTACCTCGACTCTATGATAAATGTACATGTACTACCACAACTCCATGATAAGTGTATATGTGCTACCTCAAATCTATGATAAGTTTACATGTACTACCTCAACTCAACGATAAGTTTACATGTACTACCTCAACTGCATGATAAGTGTACATGTGCTACCTCAACTCAATGAAAAGTTTACATGTACTACCTCAACTCAATGATAAGTTTACATGTACTACCTCAACTGCATGATAAGATTACATGTACTACCTCAACTCAATGATAAGTTTACATGTACTACCTCAACTGCATGATAAGTGTACATGTGCTACCTCAACACTATGATAAGTGCACATGTACTACCTCAACTCCATGATAAGTGAACATGTACTACCTCAACTCTATGATACGTGTACATGTACTACCTCAACCCTATGATATGTGTACATGTACTGCCTCAACCCTATGATATGTGTACATGTACTACCTCAACCCTTGATACGTGTACATGTATTACCTCAAACCTATGATATGTGTACATGTACTACCTCAACCCTATGATATGTGTACGTGTACTACCTCAATTCTATGATAACTGTACGTGTACTACCTCAACTCTATGATAAGTGTACATGTACTACCTCCACTCTATGATAAGTGTACATGTACTACCTCCACTCTATGATAAATGTACATGTACTACCTCTACTCTATGATAAGTGTACATGTACTACCTCAACTCTATGATAAAGGTACATGTACTACCTCAACTCTATGATAAAGGTACATGTACTACCTCAACTCTATGATAAAGGTACATGTACTACCTCAATTCTATGATAAGAGTACATGTACTACGTCAACTCTATGATAAGGGTACATGTACTACGGCAACTCTATGATAAGGGTACATGTACTACCTCAACTCTATGATAAAGGTACATGTACTACCTCAACTCTATGATAAAGGTACATGTACTACCTCAACTCTATGATAAGGGTACATGTACTACGTCAACTCTATGATAAGGGTACATGTACTACCTCAACTCTATGATAAGGGTACATGTACTACCTTAACTCTATGATAAGGATACATGTACCACCTCAATTCCATGATAATTGCACTTTTAGTCGACACTTCATATTCATTGAACAACGGGCAACTCCATAGTATTCACATCTTCCCCTGTTCATGTTCACGGGTATGAACGACATCATTCACGCACTAGTGAACGCACTGAAGATTGCTTTAACTCGGATACACGAATTCCATAGCACCGGCGAAAATCTTGACCCTAGTCTACTTAGTCGCATCTTACGACAAGCGCTGCAGGTGACAGTCGGTGTATTCTTATCACCCCTGACCATGGTCAAGGTCCCGGTATCACACTCACGTCAGTAGAACAAAGAGTAATCCAAGTTAATGTAATGTCGTCTACATTTTCCTAACTCAGTATTAACAAAATATAAACAAATACTACACATTTGTACCAGCAAACCAAAAAAAAAAAAAATAATAGGGAAGCTATAAGTGCTATTATAAATATTATATTATAAAATGACCAATACCTAATATGATATTGGTAAAACAGTCACAATGAATGCATTAACTTACTTTATATATTTAACAATATTAAAAGTAACACCTGTTACAGGTGATCAAATTGTAATAAATACAAACTGTTATCTTTAAGATGAAAGAAAAAAAAAACTGTTAATGAAAAGCCCTCACTTAACCCAGCGGTTCTAAAAACTGTTCTTTACCATGAACTCTCTTTGAATATATTTTGAATCTCCGAACACAATAGACTCAACTATTTGGAATCGCTAAAGTATATAAAATGTTACTTTACAGTTTCTCAAGAAAAATGTTCAAATTTGGAGATAAATAAGAAATCAGTTATTGCACTCACTCCAGCTGGAGCTTCTGGCTGAGTGGTTAGTGTGCTTGCTTCCTGATCAAAAAGGCGGGTTCGATTCCCAGAGGGATTTTTGTTTGGACCGACAAGGCTCTGTGATTTATCCAGACTCTGAAAATGGGTACCATATATTTTTCTAGGAAGTGAAGGCGACCTGGCGTGATACCACACATCACCAAAAATGTACCGTCGAAAGGGAAAATATAGTCACCAACACCATATTATCCTTGCGTCTAGCAAGGCGTGGAGGGAACCTTTACTTTTTTTTTCACACACCTATATTTTTGTTTCAATACATGACCCTTTTAACCTTGTCAGACGGTCTAGTAGAGGCTATTGTGTATTTTTTGGAGTATTTGTTTTTGTTAAACAGCTTCTCTCGTGGCTTATTCAATCAATGTTTGAAAAAATACACGCAGCCACAGAATGAACAAGTCAGACCTATTGATCCACAGGATTTTCCATCCTTTTTCATGAGTCTTGTCTCTTCTAAGTTTTTCCTTAGCACAGTCTCAAATGATGTTATACCATTCCCTTTACACGCTCTCCATGATGTGCGATCACTTGCCAGTTGTTCCCAGTCATTTTTACAGATGGAGAAGTAATTCAGAGATGATTTACAAATATCTCTATATCGTAGTTTAGGTCTGCCGATAATTATTTTTTTTTCCGTGTATTAGTTCACCATATAGTATTTACTTGGGGAAGCGTTTTTCTTCCATTCCCTGGACGTGCCCCAACCATCGTAGTCTTCGACTTCTGAGCATCGACATGATTGTTGGGGTAGTTAAGTAGGTTATTTTGTCCTGCCATTTCATATGCGTTATTCTGCGGAGACATCGCTTGTAGAAAACATTTAGTCTTTTTTCGTGATTTGAGTAAATAAATAATAATAACAATAATACATGTTGAAAAATATTTGTAGAAACAGAAATTACATTGCAAAAAGTCACATGGAAATAATAGCTAGAATATGTGATGAATGTAATTTGTACAAAATGGTGCGTCATTGATCACAAGATTGTTGGACAAAGATATCACGTTTGACGCATACATAAATTTTGAGAAGGGCAGTGATGCATTTTATTTAAACGTTTCGGTACATCGGGTGCTGAATCAACGGTTTGTAAAAAATTCAATTTTTTAAGATAAACGAAAACAGAGAATCAAATTTCACACAAGCATAACGTTACGGAAGACATCAACACTTTCATAACCCTCTTGGACATAGCCAGAAAATCTGCTTGCAAATGAGCTCAGAAACTTAGAAGGAACTATTCATTGAACTGCAATCTTAGAGCATCCCCATGGATATTTCTTTCAACCAATCCTGTTTTTGGTTGCATCAGAAACATGAAAATACCCACAGAAGCTGTACTGCAAATCTTCCCATTTTTGTGTAAGAAAGGATGTGTCCTCCTCAGACTTGTTGATTGCAATAAACAAATGCTTGAGATATTAAAACGCGCCATAGTTTCTATTCAGTAAGCGATGATGCCATAATTCCAATATTTTTATATCATTGCTTCCATCTGTAATAGTGTTGATGTTATTTATTAATCTAATTTACAGTTAGAGTCACATCACATTAATCACATTAATCACATTGATCACATTGATCACATTATAGTCAACACAATCATCACAGACTATTCAGTGAAAATTCATAAAGTTTATTGATCTTTAATTTGGCACGTGATACATAATAGTGGAAGCACTTCTCTTAGAATTACTGTTCTTAATTCTGAACATTCAGGAGGCTAACGCCGAATAGTTATTGAAATGTCCATAAGTGCATTTTGTAAAAGTCAATCTCTCCCACAACTTACTTACGACTTTGTTCTCTGAAGTACAAACTGAAGCATACTTAGAAACACTTTCACAACTAAATGTACTCTTTTGTTCTTATTCACTTGTTATGGTTCTGTCTACTGCTCAACTAATTGTTACTACTCTACTAACTCTGTGGCCTACTACTTCTTACTAACTCACTTACCTGCTGCTTGCTAACTTGCCTGACTGCTGTGCCTAACTAACTTCCTTGTCTGTCTTAACTGCTTAAAACTGAAAACTACCAACTGTCTAACCGTCTAACCTTCGTTGCGGAGATGACACTCGATGATGATGGTGAGTAACAAACTCTCAAACGATCAGTGAGATGAGATTCCTTCTCAATGAGGAATAATCTTGTGTCGTATCTCAATTCCCAAGACCTGGACAAAATCTCACCTCGTGATAGCCAACAAACTTTACAGTATAGCAAATGCTGGTAGTGTTTCCTGGAAATATCTTCGCAATTATTCCAAAGGTCTTGAAATTTGTTATTTCTTTATTTTTTTAATGATGATTTTGACTAATTCATGTGAAGTTTTTTTTTCCTTTTTTTTGAGTTTCTCTAGCATCTATTTATCAACTAAAGCTCCCGTATGTATGTAGTCAATATCAAAGTCACAAACAGTACGATTTCTTAACCTCTGATACTTTCATTTGTTATTTAATAGAAGCGTAGGCTAGAAAAGCCAAACTTTACTTAAGAGATGAAAATTGATATTTCCTGTTTCCTTTCCTTTCCTATGTATATCCACTCATTATCTCTTGTCATTGCAAGTGTCAAACATTGTTTCAAAACTTAACGGACCACATGTGTATCCACTCATTATCTCTTGCCATTGCAAGTGTCAAACATTGTTTCAAAACTTAACGGGCCACATGTGTATCCACTCATTATCTCTTGTCATGAGACAGAGACAGAGAGGTTACACTTTTACTGTACATTTATAAATATCTGTTCTCGCTGATGTATTAATAAAGGCTTATTGTGCAATTGACATAAAAAGTCTCATATTTGTTTATTTTATTTGTCTTGGTTAATTCACTTATTATAGAGAGAGAGAGAGAGAGAGAGAGAGAGAAAGAGAGAGAGAGAGAGAGAGAAGCGAGAGAAAGTCGAAAAAAGTTAATCGCAGAACCCCTCAAGTAGATTACACTCTGAAGTTTAATTACAGCTAGTTCACTCCATGTTCTAACTTTACTACGCATGCAAGTTATGACTCTGCCCTAACTCTACGACGCATTAAAAAAAGTCACGCTAGTTCTACAACAACCACAACTACTACTTCAACTACTACTACTACTACTACAACTACTACTACTCATGAAATTTACGCCTCTGACATAAGCACACTAAAAGCATATTATAGTCCATTAATTTACCGTCTCTCTAAAACAACGCCACAACACTAGACAGCTGATAAACTCATTAGCGCGCCACAGCAGCCAGTCTCGCGGGCAGCAAGCGCTCAAGTCATCCTTTAATGTCTGTCGTTCAGGTGTTAAACTCATCTGCGCTGCCGACGTAGACGGCTAGAGCGGTTTAAGTTACTCATGCGAAAAATTTCACAGAGAAAAGGGTCTTTGACAGCGTCCCTACTAAAGTCATTAACGCAGCCCTCGTGTGTTTCTGTAGGTTTTGGTTACGCTTTTGGCGGGCAAGTGCTAAAGTCATTAACGCGCCTTCGTGTACATACCAAGACATGTGTAAGTGTTACGGACAAGTACTGAGTAAGTTGTTACCTTTAGATGCAAAGAAATTTTAGGTATACATTCAAACGTTTTCGTGAGTAACTGTAAGCTATTTGAGAGAATGTACAAAGAAAGAATGTGAAAGTTATGGCACGACACATTTCACCCCCGGCCACCTCCTTAACGAAACATCACAACAGGTCACCCGATGTACTATTTACAAAGTTATGTCACCCCCACCCACCCTACTTCCATGAGTCAACGATGAGAGATCACCCCACCACGAGAGGTCACCCCGACTACACGAGAGGTCACCCGAGAGGTCACTTGCAACTCTGGGCGGTAAATCGGCGGTAGCGAGTGACAGATGGCAATTTTGCTGCCGGCTATGATAGATTTACCTGTCTTTTCACTGGTACTTCACTACTTATGTTATTGTTTCGTTATTAAGAAAAAATTTTTTTTAAATTGATAATAAAAAAGTAAAAGTCTGTTTAAGATAACAAAAAATATTGACATTATTTAGATAAATATCTGAGGGGCCAGGACATATTCAAGATCCATAAAAATAAATTAGACATAAGCATAGTTATTTGCCAAAAAAAAGAGTAAAAAGTAAAGTACCCCCGTTACGCCAAGTGGCGTATAGGGAATATGGTGTTAGTGATCATAATTTTTACAGACCTTCGGCACATGATTTTTTTGGGGGGTATTGTGGTCGGTATTACGCCCGTTCTGCTTTACTTTCCCAGAAAAAAATCCGGTACCTATTTAAGGCTGGGTGAACCCGGAAGCCGTCGGTTGGGATCGAACCCTACCTCTAGGTATTTGCACAACACTGGGAAAAATCCACAGACAACACAAAATGTAGAAAATATTAATCTGATACTAGTATTAGAATAGACGGCATTAGGTACCTTCTCACAAGAATTGTTTGTGTTTCCCAATTTATACACAATGCCGATGTTTCATTATTCGTCTCCTATAGGACTACATACTCACATTAACTTAACCAGAGATGGTTGTTCGAGAGTGAAAACAAATTCCATCGTTCCAAGTGGGTTTCTCTCTCTCTCTCTATCTCTCTCTCTCTCTCTCTCTCTCTCTCTCTCTCTCTCTCTCTCTCTCTCTCACTCTGATCAATATTCAATCAGAGTAGGATTCCAGATCTGTCATGATGTCAGCTGTATGTTTAAGCGAATCGATTGCCCCATATAGTTTCTCCTCCAGGGAGGTGGGCGTGGACCACATTGCTCTTCTCAGGTCTGTGTACTGGGGGAAATCCTGTATAACATGATTTGTAGTCATATTGTCCAGTGTACAGTGGCACAGGCTGGTAGTATCTATTTTGAATTTGGTGAACATGTGATTTCACATTCTATTGTGGCCAGTGCGTAGGCGAAGTATGATGACTTGATCCCTCCTTGATAGTTGATGGTATCCGTCACTCTCGTTATGCTTTGGATGTTCTCGTTTCCATTTTTCATGGAACCGACCCTTGAGGATGAACCTTGATCATTTGAAATGTGAGGCGTGCACCCTAACAACGACGCTACATCCAACTATTGACATCATATATTACCACTCAACACACAGAAAGAGAGAGAGAAATACATCAATCAGGGTTGTGGTTGTGTCCGTGCATTTGAATATGTCTGGAGTATTTTATAATTTAGGGAGCCGCGATAGCTCAGTCGTTAGTGAACTGGACTACAAAGGACAAGGGGTAGGGTTCGATCCCAACCGACGGGCTCCGGGTTTACCCAGGCTTAAATGGGTACCGGATTTTTCTGGGAAAGTAAAGCAGCACGGGCGTAATACCGACCATATTACCCCAAAAATCATGTGCTGAAGGTCTGTAAAATATAGGGTTACTAACACCATATTTCCCTACACGCCACTTGGCGTGACAGGGTACTTTACTACTAGGGAATAATAGAACAAAGAAGTATGTGTTAGCACTCGGAAAAATTGACAGACAAACAACAATAGAACAAAGCGAAGAACAATATATGGTCCGAAGTGGGATCGAACCCGTACTCAGTGGCACCGCGCCTTGCCACGAGAAGCCGAACGCTTGGCACACTGCCACGCAGCCAACTAAAAAAATTGGCTATTGCAGCAGTGTCTTACACGATGACGTTCTCAATGACTATAGCATAGGGTAACGATCACAGACCGGAAATACATTGTATTTAAATTGTATTTAAATTGTATTTATAAATCTATTGTTGTTTGTCTGTCAATTTTTCCGAGTGCTAACACATACTTCTTTGTTCTATTATTCCCTATTATCGCCTCGGAAGTTCCCCATATAATAATATTTATGTATTATTATTTGTACCCAGTATATAACCACTGGGAACTACTATTCGTGCTGTTTCGTCCAATAAATGTTTGTCTGTGATCGTTACCCTATGCTATAGTCATTGAGAACGTCATCGTGTAAGACACTGCTGCAATAGCCAATTTTTTAGTTGGCTGCGTGGCAGTGTGCCAAGCGTTCGGCTTCTCGTGGCAAGGCGCGGTGCCACTGAGTACGGGTTCGATCCCACTTCGGACCATATATTGTTCTTCGTTTTTTTTCTATTCTTGTTTGTCTGTCAATTTTTCCGAGTGCTAACACATACTTCTTTGTTCTATTATTCCCTATTATCGCCTCGGAAGTTCCCCATATAATAATATTTATGTATTATTATTTGTACCCAGTACTTTACTACTACTTTACTTACTTATAATTTGTCTTGTTCGATCAAAGAAGAGAACTTTTACTTTTCCAAAAGTTCAATACCTTTGTTGTGTTTGATGTGTCCTAAATATACGAATTTGCTTTTTTTTTAAATTTACTTGCACTGTCCAATTGTATTTATTATAATTGTTTTTTTAATACTGTGAAATACACCGAATATATACATATAATGAAAATACACCGAAAAGCTATAAACTTCTTGAGTATAATTTAATCAATCAGAAATGCTGAGTGTCTTCGTGCGACTTGTTTCTTGACGTCGCTGATAAATTATCTTGAAGGGGTCTATTTTTTGTCTCTGGCAGTGTCAACATTGCTAGAATGAAGATAAGCTGGAGGAAACCAAGAAGAAGAAACGACCCAAACAAAGGGAGGCTATCTCTTCGGATCAGGAAAGGACTAATCATCGCCCCTATTCTTGCCATAATATTATTGTATCCGTAGGACATATTTCTGATTCCAGTGGGATGAAGCTCGATAGTCAGAACTACAACGCAACCCCAGGAAGCTTCCATCAACATGTGTGCCCCAAACGCAAGCACGAGAGTGGGAATTGCTTTACTTCCATCGGACGCCAACAATTGTACAGCAACTAAAGTAAACGTACACATACCGGACATGGAGACGAGTGTAATGGAAGCCCACTTTCTACCAACCTTTGTTGCAATCACTGAGGCCAATAACCTCATAGGAAATGGAATAATTGTGTACACAACAAAATTGATAAAGTAATCACCAGTAAGAGCATTAAGACCAAACCCAACCATATAGCTTTCAAAGGAAAGTATAAACCAGGCCAGTCCCAGAACAATTGAATATTTACGGTTCTTTTTATTAAAAAGATCCCGGTATGAGTATTTAGATTGTTCCTTCATGTTTTCTTTCTCAGTCTCTGCTATTACGGCCATGATAGCTGTATCTGGCACATGTCTTTTGTTTATTCTCGCTATTTTCCGAACTACCTTATGTCCTTTCTTCAGTTTTCCATGAATTGTCAAAAACCTTAAACTCTCTGGGAGCCAAAAGACAGGCAAGAAAGCGAGGAATGAAACAAACGCAGTAGCAATGTGGACATGCTTCCAGTTCTTTAAAGCAAGCACGCACAGGCTTAGGGTAAATGTTCCAACATTCCAGAAGGGAAATGTGCCAATGACACCTCTCCACCAAGCCGGGATAAATTCAAAATTATAAACAGCAACAGTTGAAAGAATACCACCACAAGCAAATCCAATGAAGAATCTCATGACAGCGTACATCTGCCATGAGACTGAGAAAATGGCAATGATGTTGGTTATAGTCAGCAGGGCTGCACATCCATGGATGCTGAATTTTCTACCAAAATTATCTCCTGCAATTCCAGAAATAATGGATCCACACACTAGCCCAATCATATGGATCAGGAAAATAAGATTGTACTTCCACGCGTCATCACAAACCAGAGCCCACTCAGTAACAACCGTTGAAGCCTTGTCATTAAATACAATATTCGCACATAATCTCTTAGCTTCACAAGAAGAAGAAAACATTGAACTATTTCCAATGAGACTTTGTCCATCTTGTGCTGCTATCAAGGACATGTTTCCAGAAGGTTCCAGAAACTCGGTAACATTGACAGTTAATGGATCTTGACATGTCCACCCGGGGTTGTAGCTCGCAAAAATCATAAACTTTATCGTCCAAGCGGCAGGAAGTAACGGGAAATACCCCACCGAAACGAAGATTACTTGGAAAAGTCCACAGTGTCCCAGATTCTTGAAAAGTGTGTCAAGTGTGTACCGACTGTGGAGAGAAAAGTGTATTTTTAAAATTGTTGGTTACTATATTAAAAAAAAAAAAATGAGATAATGTGGGTCTCTGTTGATAAATGTGTTTTAATGACACAGAGGTTGAAAATACTTTTATAAAACAACGGTCAAGATTGCGATTTGAATGGTGCATGGTCGAAGATACGTGCAATATTAATTCAAGTATTATTTTATTACCTTTGTTTTAAAATGTAACAGCTTGAAAGTATCCAACGGTATATGTATTACACTACCACTTGTAGGATACTATTTTAACTTTTCAATTTTTTTCTCCTAAATTATATTTTTATTTCCTTCCTACTTATATTCACCCTACTTTCATTACATCACTCACTGTTTACTGGAGAAACTAGAGCCTTAGAACTCATGAAAGAAAAAAGACGAATAGCAAACAACCAAAAACGCCATATAGATGGAAAGAATATTTCAAAGATCCACTGAACAAGGCGCGAAGTAACACAATACAATGAAAACGAGACTTTATTGACATGTAAATTGAGTTATTGAGTTATTTGCGGGTCATCATCATTACACTCCGAACAGGTGCTCAGATCCCCTCCTCAGCAATTCCCTCAGTGTCCAGCGACTGACGACTCCAGTTCTATATTGGTTGATAAGTCTTCTTACACGGCCACCAAGTTTCTCTTTTCTGGCTGCGCCCATATTCACTCCCATTTCCATCATCCGAAGAAGTGACGATGATCTGTGTTTGTCGAAATCCTGTGCTCTTCCCACATCTCGGAGGGCATTGATGATGTCCGCCCGATCCATCGGTTGCCCGTCCTAAACGACAGCGCAGCTAGCCAACCTGTCCGCTCTCTCATTTCCCCGTACTCCCGCATGTCCAGGGACATAGACAAAGGTGACCTTACGTATTTTGGATTTCTGCAACGACTCTAACCATTGCATGCGTACAAAGCCCGCCTCCACTTTTTTATCATGCTCATCGAATCACTCAGTATACATGCGTGGGTGCAGTCTTGTGACTAACCATTTGAATGCCTTGGTCACTGCCATCCCCTCCATTGTCATGCTACTCGTGGTCATGACGTATGCACCACTGTCTTCTTTGACTATTCTGCCTGCCGAGCGTGCTGTAAATGCCTATGCACTTCTTTGGTGTCGTCTTACAGATCCATCTGTTTTCAGTTGTCTGTGATTAGAGTTGCATGCTGACCTTCCTGATATCTGCGTTCAGTTCTTCCCAATGGGTCTGGGCGCGTGATTTCTCTTCAAATGTGGTTACCTCCCCGTGAATTTCGTGACTATTTTCTCTTGAATTTCGTGATTATCTCCCCGTGAATTCCGTGATTATCTCCCCGTGAATTTCGTGATTATATCACATTGAATATAGTGATTTAACTGAAATTGCACGAGTGAATGAACAACATCCACACACAACTACATGTCAACTTTTATTCAGGTTAATCCAAAAAAGACGTGCTCAGTGACCAATATAATGATGCTCACTTCTCTGCTTGTTTAGTTTGGAAGACACAAAAACAAAGAAATTTAAAACACGATATCATAACAAATAAAAAAAAAACGTTCAACACGTGAAATAACAAACGAACATCAGTATCAGAATGAAAATATTTCATAGGAAAAGAAAACAATGAAGTATAGGGTTTTTCATTCTTTCTTTTCTCATTTTCCTATTAGCTGAGGGGGTATGGGTAGGTGGGGGAGAGATATATTTCATAAATAATTTAATAATACTGACGAATGTGATTAATTCTATTACATAAATTATAATTTGGCGGAAAACGACAATGATAAAACATCGAGGGAAGAGGTATCAAACACGAACACATTAATTCAGAGAAATAAACGCGACACAAAGAACGTCATGATAACATAACGTGGAAATAACAACAAATACGCCCCACAACAAGAAAATAACAAAAACAACAATAGAACAGATATACGCAATTAAGATTTTAAAAAATATATATTGCTGTCTCGAATAAAGAAACATAAACACACAAAAAAAGGCATTATTAGAACAAAGAAATTGAAGAAATACTATACAGTTTTAAGAGATAAGGAAAGGTCATAAGAAAAAGCATTATAGAAACAGTTGAACTTTTCAGAAAAATCAAAATAAAATCAACAGCACAATATCAGAATAAAATCATGAACATCCAAATTGAACACGAAAAGACAAAATCAATATTCTTAAAAACGTGTACTTAACTAAGAACGTACTTGTTTGTTTCCGGTGAGTTTTCTTTGTTCTCAAGAACAGCTGTTGTGTTTTCTTCTATGTCGTTCATTGTTGATTTTCTTTTTTTAAAACTGGAACTGTGATAAGATGCATGCATTATTAATATTTTCATAAAAATTCTAGTTGAAAAGATATTTGTTGCAGTAAAATAAGCTGAAACTATTTTCTGACGATTGTCCATTGTCAAGCTGACTTTGATAAGCTGAAAATTAAAAGAAAGGCTGTCTGGTAATTAAAGGTAAATAGAGTAGAACGCAGCTGGTCGTAAACAATTTTTCTCAGAAATCTGTTCGAATTGGGTGTGTACGAATATGGAAACTATATTTCCTCATAAAAACATATAAGCTGGGTTAATCTGTTCTAGACAGTGGCGTATTTTCTAATGCTACCGCAGTTACCGCCGATAGTCCGAACATATTAACAAAATATAAAAGGAAATGATAATTTATTATATTTTTTCATAATTATATTACACATTTTCGAATATTCTATTACACATTTCGTAGGCCAATATGATTTATTTGCTTTGATTTGCATTTATTAAAGCAATGTTTTCCTATGACCATTATAACGTTTGTAAATGAGACTAAAAGTACTATAACAAAAATAAATAGTATATGAAACCGTTAATCAGCAGCGGTACATTTCTTCTTCTCTCCGACTTTGAATTAATGACCTTGACATTTAAAAATTCCCGTCAAAATAATACGGCTACGCTTTCTCTATACTAATGGAGTTTCATGGGTTATTTTTAGCTCTGGCCAATAAGAATGAAACTATGTCTGATTACCTGAAATTCCTAATCTATTTATGGCTACGTTATGCGCATCAGCATCTTAGAAATAACTTTTTCTGCTCTCAAGAGCATCAAATCTTATTGTCGCTCAAATCAGACTCAAGAACGCTTATCTAGTTTGGCAATATTGTATATTGAGAAATCATTTTTCAGAAACTTAGAAACCAACCCAACAGTACTTTCAACAACAAAGTCATTGAGACATTTTTGTCCCAAACAAGACTGATAGAGTTTACGTATAAATAAGTAAGTAATTTAAAAAAGTAGTGATGTCATTAGCAAATATTACTTCATGTTAGCTTACTGAATATAATGAATATCTTTATTTATTATGTCAGCGGTAGCCCGGACCCCAAAACCTGTATACGCCACTGGTTCTAGACCATTAAAAAAAATATCTCCTTCATAATAAAAGGCACATGTTAACATACATATAATAATGAAACCAATACATATACATGCAATATAAATTTAATGGTAATGAGAATTTAACAACACTTTACCAGTACTGAGGACAGCTGATGATGTTAACTGAAGAGAAGAAAGAAAGAATATTAACGTTTATAATGGTAGTCAGCTTTCTTATACACATCAACACGTTTCTGGTGCGTATCACCTTTCTCTTTTCTCTTTATTTGCACTAGACGGTGCTGGAAATTGAGATAGTTCTTGTAGGACCCACTACCTAAAACATATCCATTACTGTCATTAATTTTCCTAAGTTTGTTTTCATAAAAGAATGGCTGTGCTACAGGCTATATCAGTGCTAGGTCGTCATTTCCCAAAGTTCTATGTTTTTGTTTAAATGATCACACTATTATTTCATTCTCCAGTGGACATCCTCCACTTGTTCATCTCTTGCTTCTCTGAATAAGGTGGAAACTTATCAGCTGTTTCTTGTTGTTATTTGTGTACTTCTTGAAGATGTTCTGTGGCTATTTTGGAGCAGATTAGCCTAAATTAAAAAAAATATATATATATTTTTTAATGGAAAAGGTAAATACAACAGTATGTACTTTAAGCACAACGATCACAATATAAGTCTGAGAAATTACAAGCAAGTTGGACATTTCTAGGTCTCCATTTACATTTTCAAATTAGCCAGTTTTCTGTAATATGGCGAAAAAAATCCAAATTGGCAATCCTTACCTCACGATATAATAATAGTCGCGATGAACATGTACTACATCAACTCCAATATAAATGTACGTGTACTATCACAACTTCATGGCAAGTGGTCGATTACTATCTCAACTCCATTTTAAGTGCACGTGTACTACCTCAACTCTATTATAAGTGCACGTGTACTACCTCAACTCTATGATAAGTGTACATGTACTACCTCGACTCCATGATAAGTGCATGTGTACTACATAAACTCAATGATAAGTGTACATGTACTACCTCAACACTATGATAAGTGCACATGTACTACCTCAACTCTTTGATAAGTGTACGTGTACTACTTAAACTCTATGATAGGTGTACATGTACTACCTCAACTCTATGATAAG
Source organism: Megaustenia siamemsis (assembly GCA_032433765.1). NCBI lineage: Eukaryota > Metazoa > Mollusca > Gastropoda > Stylommatophora > Ariophantidae > Megaustenia > Megaustenia siamemsis. The sequence continues at coordinate 56,911,678 of JAVIAB010000008.1, forward strand.
TGTACATGTACTACCTCAACTCAATGATAAGTTTACATCTACTACCTCAACTCCATGATAAGTTTACATGTACTACCTCGACTCTATGATAAATGTACATGTACTACCTCGACTCTATGATAAATGTACATGTACTACCTCAACTCCATGATAAGTGTACGTGTACTACCCCAATTCTATGATAAATGTACATGTACTATCTCAACTCTATGATAAGTATACATAAGCTACCTCAACTCTATGATAAATGTACATGTACTACCTCAACTCTATGATAAGTGTACATGTACTACCTCAACTCAATTATAAGTGTACATGTGCTACCTCAACTCTATGATAAATATACATGTACTACCTCAACTCTATGATAAGTGTACATGTACTACCTCAACTCAATGATAAGTGTATATGTGCTACCTCAAATCTATAAGTTTACATGTACTACCTCAACTCAACGATAAGTTTACATGTACTACCTCAACTGCATGATAAGTGTACATGTGCTACCTCAAATCAATGAAAAGTTTACATGTACTACCCCAACTCAATGATAAGTTTACATGTACTACCTCAACTGCATGTTAAGTTTACATGTACTACCTCAAATCAATGATAAGTTTACATGTACTACCTGAACTGCATGATAAGTGTACATGTGCTACCTCAACTCAGTGATAAGATTACATGTACTACCTCAACTCCATGATAAGTGTACATGTACTACCTCAACTCTATGATACGTGTACATGTACTACCTCAACCCTATGACATGTGTACATGTACTACCTCAACCCTATGATATGTGTACATGTACTACCTCAACCCTTGATACGTGTACATGTACTACCTCCACTCTATGATAAAGGTACATGTACTACCTCCACTCTATGATAAATGCACATGTACTACCTCTACTCTATGATAAGCTTAAATGTACTACCTCAACTCTATGATAAAGGTACATGTACTACCTCAACTCTATGATAAAGTACATGTACTACCTCAACTCTATGATAAGGGTACATGTACTACCTCAACTCTATGATAAGTGTATATGTACTACCTGAACTCTATGATAAGGATACATGTACTACCTCAACTCTACGATAAGGGTACATGTACTACCTCAACTCAATGATAAGGGTAGATGTAATAACCTAAACTCTATGATAAGGGTACATGTACTACGTCAACTCTATGATAAGGGTACATGTACTACCTTAACTCTATGATAAGGATACATGTACCACCTCAATTCTATGATAAATGTACATGTACTACCTCTACTCTATGATAAGCGTACATGTACTACCTCAACTGTATGATAAAGGTACATGTACTACCTCAACTCTATGATAAAGGTACATGTACTACCTCAACTCTATGATAAGGGTACATGTACTACCTCAACTCTATGATAAGTGTATATGTACTACCTCAACTCTATGATAAGGATACATGTACTACCTCAACTCTATGATAAGGGTACATGTACTACCTCAACTCAATGATAAGGGTAGATGTATTAACCTAAACTCTATGATAAGGGTACATGTACTACGTCAACTCTATGATAAGGGTACATGTACTACCTTAACTCTATGATAAAGGTACATGTACTACCTCAACTCTATGATAAAGGTACATGTACTACCTCAACTCTATGATAAAGGTACATGTACTACCTCAACTCTATGATAAGGGTACATGTACTACCTCAACTCTATGATAAGTGTATATGTACTACCTCAACTCTATGATAAGGATACATGTACTACCTCAACTCTATGATAAGGGTACATGTACTACCTCAACTCAATGATAAAGGAAGATGTAATAACCTAAACTCTATGATAAGGGTACATGTACTACGTCAACTCTATGATAAGGGTACATGTACTACCTCAACTCTATGATAAGGGTACATGTACTACCTTAACTCTATGATAAGGATACATGTACCACCTCAATTCCATGATAATTGCACTTTTAGTCGACACTTCATATTCATTGAACAACGGGCAACTCCATAGTATTCACATCTTCCCCTGTTCACGTTCACAGGTATGAACGACACCAGTCACGCACTAGTGAATGCACTGAAGATTGCTTTAACTCGGATACACGAATTCCATAGCACCGGCGAAAATCTTGACCCTAGTCTACTTAGTCGCATCTTACGACAAGCGCTGCAGGTGACAGTCGGTGTATTCTTATCACCCCTGACCATGGTCAAGGTCCCGGTATCACACTCACGTCAGTAGAACAAAGAGTAATCCAAGTTAATGTAATGTCGTCTACATTTTCCTAACTCAGTATTAACAAAATATAAACAAATACTACACATTTGTACCAGCAAACCAAAAAAAAAAAAAATAATAGGGAAGCTATAAGTGCTATTATAAATATTATATTATAAAATGACCAATACCTAATATGATATTGGTAAAACAGTCACAATGAATGCATTAACTTACTTTATATATTTAACAATATTAAAAGTAACACCTGTTACAGGTGATCAAATTGTAATAAATACAAACTGTTATCTTTAAGATGAAAGAAGAAAAAAAACTGTTAATGAAAAGCCCTCACTTAACCCAGCGGTTCTAAAAACTGTTCTTTACCATGAACTCTCTTTGAATATATTTTGAATCTCCGAACCCCATAGACTCAACTATTTGGAATCGCTAAAGCATATAAAATGTTACTTTACAGTTTCTCAAGAAAAATGTTCAAATTTGGAGATAAATAAGAAATCAGTTATTGCACTCACTCCAGCTGGAGCTTCTGGCTGAGTGGTTAGTGTGCTTGCTTCCTGATCAAAAAGGCGGGTTCGATTCCCAGAGGGATTTTTGTTTGGACCGACAAGGCTCTGTGATTTATCCAGACTCTGAAAATGGGTACCATATATTTTTCTAGGAAGTGAAGGCGACCTGGCGTGATACCCCACACATCACCAAAAATGTACCGTCGAAAGGGACAATATAGTCACCAACACCATATTATCCTTACGTCTAGCAAGGCGTGGAGGGAACCTTTACTTTTTTTTTCACACTCCTATATTTTTGTTTCAATACATGGCCCTTTTAATCTTGTCAGACGGTCTAGTAGAGGCTATTGTGTATTTTTTGGAGTATTTGTTTTTGTTAAACAGCTTCTCTCGTGGCTAATTCAATCAACGTTTGAAAAAATACATGCGGCCACAGAATGAACAAGTCAGACCTACTGATCCACAGGATTTTCCATCCTTTTTCATGAGTCTTTTCTCTTCTAAGTTTTTCCTTAGCACAGTCTCAAATGTTGTTATACCATTCCTTATACACGCTCTCCATGATGTGCGATCACTTGCCAGTTGTTCCCAGTCATTTTTACAGATGGAGAAGTCATTCAGAGATGATTTACAAATATCTCTATATCGTAGTTTAGGTCTGCCGATAATTATTTTTTTTTTCCGTGTATAGTCCACCATATAGTATTTCCTTGGGGATGCGTTTTTCTTCCATTCCCTGGACGTGCATTAACCATCGTAGTCTTCGACTTCTGAGCATCGACACGATTGTTGGGGTAGTTAAGTAGGTTATTTGGTCCTGCCATTTGATATGCGTTATTCTGCGGAGACATCGCTTGTAGAATACATTTAGTCTTTTTTCGTGATTTGAGTAAATAAATAATAATAACAATAATACATGTTGAAAAATATTTGTAGAAACAGAAATTACATTGCAAAAAGTCACATGGAAATAATAGCTAGAATATGTGATGAATGTAATTTGTACAAAATGGTGCGTCATTGATCACAAGATTGTTGGACAAAGATATCACATTTGACACTTACATAAATTTTGAGAAGGGCAGTGATGCATTTTATTTACAAGTTTCGGTACATCGGGTGCTGAATCAACGGTTTGTAAAAAATTCAATTTTTTAAGATAAACGAAGACAGAGAATCAAATTTCACACAAGCATAACGTTACGGAAGACATCAACACTTTCATAACCCTCTTGGACATAGCCAGAAAATCTGCTTGCAAATGAGCTCAGAAACTTACAAGGAACTATTCATTGAACTGCAATCTTAGAGCATCCCTATGGATCTTTCTTTCAACCAGTCCTGTTTTTGGTTGCATCAGAAACATGAAAATACCCACAGAAGCTGTGCTGCAAATCTTCCCATTTTTGTGTAGGAAATAATGTGTCCTCCTCAGACAACTCTTTGTTGATTGAAATAAACAAATGCTTGAGATATTAAAACGCGCCATAGTTTCTATTCAGTAAGCGATGATACCATAATTCCAATATTTTTATATCATTGCTACGATCTGTAATAGTATTGATGTTATTTATTAATCTAATTTACAGTTAGAGTCACATCACATTAATCACATTAATCACATTGATCAAATTGATCACAATATAGTCAACACAATCATCACAGACTATTTAGTGAAAATTCATAAAGTTTATTGGTCTTTAATTTGGCACGTGTTACATAATAGTGGAAGCACTTCTCTTAGAATTACTGTTTTTAATTCTGGACATTCAGGAGGCTAACGCCGAATAGTTATTGAAATGTCCATCAGTGCATTTTGTAAAAGTCAATCTCTCCCACAACTTACTAACGACTTTGTTCTCTGAAGTACAACCTGAAGCACACTTAAAAAACACTTTCACAACTAAATGTACTCTTTGTTCTTATTCACTTGTTATGGTTCTGTCTACTGCTCAACTAATTGTTACTACTCTACTAACTCTGTGGTCTACTACTTCGTACTAACTCACTTATCTGCTCCTTACTAACTTGACTGATTGCTGTGCCTAACTAACTTCCTTGTCTGTCTTAATTGCTTAAAACTGAAAACTACCAACTGTCTAACTGAATGCCTTCAGCAGTTCGGCAGAAGCTGGACTAAGCTTAGTAACCTACATTTCTGATTCGTGACTAGCTCTGTCTTACTCCCGACAGATATATCATTCTGACTAACTAGGAACAATCAAGCAACAATTCAAACAACACAAATGCGATTTTAGAGCCATGTTAAAAGACACAACAGCCTACAAAAAAGTAATCTTTGGCGCTCCATGGTAACCAACCTTCGTTGCGGAGATGGCACTCGATGATGATGGTGAAGAACAAACTCTCAAACGATCAGTGAGATGAAATTCCTTCTCAATGAGGAATAATCTTGTGTCGTATCTCAGTTCCCATGACCTGGACAAAATCTCACCTCGTGATAGCCAACAAACTTTACAGTATAGCAAATGTTGGTAGTGTTTCCTGGAAATATCTTCGCAATTATTCCAAAGGACTTGAAATTGGTTATTTCTTTCTTTTTTTTTAAATGATAATTTTGACTAATTCATTGGAAGTTTTTTTTTCTCCCTTTTTTGAGTTTCTCTAGCATCTATTTATCAACTAAAGCTCCCGTATTTATGTAGTCAATATCAAAGTCACAAACAGTACGATTTCTTAACCTTTGATGCTTTCATTTGTTATTTAATAGAAGCGTAGGCTAGAAAAGCCAAACTTTACTCAAGAGATGAAAATTGATATTTCCTGTTTCCTTTCCTTTCTTGTGTATATCCACTCATTATCTCTTGTCATTGCAAGTGTCAAACATTGTTTCAAAACTTAACGGACCACATGTGTATCCACTCATTATCTCTTGTTATTGTAAGTATCAAACATTGTTTCAAAACTTAACGGACCACATGTGTATCCACTCATTATCTCTTGTCATGAGACAGAGACAGACAGGTTAAACTTTTACTGTACATTTATAAATATCTGTTCTCGCTGATGAAGGCTTATTGTGCAAATGACATAGAAAGTCTCATATTTGTTTATTTTTTTTGTCTTGGTTAATTCAGTTATCATAGAGAGAGAGAGAGAGAGAGAGAGAGAGAGAGCTGGAGTCTTTCAACTCTGTGAAATGGACACGGCTAGTCTGTAGTATGTGCTCAGCCAGATATCATTGAAAGGAGTCATTAAAACGGATAGAGAGAGAGAGAGAGAGGTGGAGTCTTTCAACTCTGTGAAATGGACACGGCTAGTCTGTAGTTGGTGCTCAGCCAGATATCATTGAAAGGAGTCATTAAAACCGATAGAGAGAGAGAGAGAGAGAGAGAGAGAGAGAGAGAGAGCTGGAGTCTTTCAACTCTGTGAAATGGACACGGCTAGTCTGTAGTTGGTGCTCAGCCAGATATAATTGAAAGGAGTCATTAAAACGGATAGAGAGAGAGAGAGAGAGAGAGAGAGAGAGAAGCGAGAGAAAGTCCAAAAAGTTAATCGCAGAACCCCTCAAGTAGATTACACTCTGAAGTTTCATTACAGCTAGTTCACTCCATGTTCCAACTCTACTACGCATGCAAGTTATGACTCTGCCCTAACTCTACGACGCATGAAAAAAAGTCACGCTAGTTCTACAACAACCACAACTACTACTTAAATTACTACTACAACTACCACTACAACTACTACTACATCTACTACTACAACTACCACTACAACTACTACTACAACAACTACTACTACTTAAACTACTACTACTACTACCACTAAAACTACTACTATATCTATTACTACGACTAGTGCTTCTACAACTACTACTACAACTACCACTACAACTACTACTACAACAACTACTACTACTACTACTACTTAAACTACTACTACTACTACCAATACAACTACTACTATAACTACTACTACAACTAGTGCTTCTACTACTATTACTACTACGACCACTACTACAACTACTACTACAACAACTACTATTCATAAAAAATACGCCTCTGACATAAGCACACTAAAAGCATATTATAGTCCATTAATTTACCGTCTCTCTAAAACAACGCCACAACACTAGACAGCTGATAAACTCATTAGCGCGCCACAGCAGTCAGTCTCGCGGGCAGCAAGCGCTCAAGTCATCCTGTAATGTCCATCTGTCGTTCAGGTGTTAAACTCATTAGCGCAGCCGACGAAGACGGCTAGAGCGGTTTAAGTTACTCATGCGAAAAATTTCACAGAGAAAAGTGTCTTTGACAGCGTTCCTACCAAAGTCATTAACGCGGCCCTCGTGTGTTTCTGTAGGTTTTGGTTACGCTTTTGGCGGGCTAGTGCTAAAGTCATTAACGCGCCTTCGTGTACATACCAAGTCATGTGTAAGTGTTACAGACAAGTACTGAGTAAGTTGTTACCTTTAGATGCAAAGAAATTGTAGGTATACATTCAAACATTTTCGTGAGTAACTGTAAGCTATTTGAGAGAATGTACAAAGAAAGAATGTGAAAGTTATGGCACGACACATTTCACCCCCGGCCTTCACGAAACATCACAACAGGTCACCCCATGTACTATGTACAAAGTTATGTCACCCCCACCCACCCTACTTTCATGAGTCAACGATGAGAGATGACCCCACCACGAGAGGTCACACCGACTCCACGAGAGGTCACCCGAGAGGTCACGTGCAACTCCGGGCGGTAAATCGACGGTAGCGAGCGACAGATGGGGTATACTCTCATGTAAGAAAAAACCACCAGTCTGCAGCAATTTTGCTGCCGCTGACGATAGTTTTACCCGTCTTTTCACTGGTACTTCACTACTTATGATATTGTTTAGTTATTTAAAAAAAAAAATTTAATTCATAATAAAAATTAAAAGTCTGTTTAAGATAACAAAAAATATTGACATTATTTAGATAAATATCTGAGGGGCCAGGACATATTCAAGATCCACAAAAATTAATTAGACATAAGCATAGGTATTTGCAAAAAAAAAGAGTAAAAAGTAAAGTACACCCGTTACGCCAAGTGGTGTATAGGGAATATGGTGTTAGTGACCATAATTTTTACAGACCTTCGGCACATGATTTTTTTGGGGGGTAATGTGGTCCGTATTACGCCCGTTCCGCTTTACTTTCCCAGAAAAAAATCCGGTACCTATTTAAGGCTGGGTGAACCCGGAAGCCGTCGGTTGGGATCGAACCCTACCTCTAGGTATTTGCACAACACTGGGAAAATTCAACAGACAACACAAAATGTGGAAAATATTAATCTGATACTAGTATTAGAACAGACAACATTAGGTACCTTCTCACAAGAATTGTTTATGTTTCCCAATTTATACACAATGCCGATGTTTCATTATTCGTCTCCTATAGGACTACACACTCACATTAACTTAACCAGAGATGGTTGTTCGAGAGTGAAAACAAATTCCATCGTTCCAAGTGGGTCTCTCTCTCTCTCTCTCTCTCTCTCTCTCTCTCTCTCTCTCTCTGCGATCAAGATTCAATCAGAGTAGGAATCCAGATCTCTCATGAAGTCAGCTGTCTGTTTAAGCGAATCGATTGCCCCATATAGTTTCTCCTCCAGGGAGGTGGGCGTGGACCACATTGCTCTTCTCAGGTCTGTGTACTGGGGGCAATCCTGTAGAACATGATTTGTAGTCATATTGTCCAGTGTACAGTGGCATAGGCTGGTTGTACCTATTTTGAATTTGGTGAACATGTGGTTTCACATTCTATTGTGGCCAGTGCGTAGGCGAAGTATGATGACTTTATCCCTCCTTGATAGTTGGTGGTATCCGTCACTCTCGTTATGCTTTGGATGTTCTCGTTTCCATTTTTCATGGAACCGACCCTTGAGGATGAACCTTGATCATTTGAAATGTGAGGCGTGCACCCTAACAACGACGCTACATCCAACTATTGACATCATATATTACCACTCAACACACAGAAAGAGAGAGAGAAATACATCAATCAGGGTAGTGGTTGTGTCCGTGCATGTGAATATGTCTGTATTTAATAATTTAGGGAGCCGCTATAGCTCAGTGGTTAGTGAACTGTACTACAAAGGACAAGGGGTAGGGTTCGATCCCAACCGACGGCTTCCGGGTTCACCCAGCCTTAAATGGGTACCGGATTTTTCTGGGAAAGTAAAGCAGCACGGGCGTAATACCGACCACATTACCCCAAAAATCATGTGCTGAAGGTCTGTAAAATATAGGGTCACTAACACCATATTTCCCTATACGCCACTTGGCGTGACGGGGGTACTTTACTACTACTTTATATTACTTATAATTTGTCTTGCTCGATCAAAGAAGAGAACTTTTACTTTTCCAAAAGTTCAATACCTTTGTTGTGTTTGATGTGTCCTAAATATACGAATTTGCTTATTTTAAAATTTACTGTCACTGTCCAATTGTATTTATTATAATTTTTTTTTTAAATACTGTGAAATACACCGAATATATACATATAATGAAAATACACCGAAAAGCTATAAACTTCTTGAGTATAATTTAATCAATCAGAATTGCTGAGTGTCTTCGTGCGACTTGTTTCTTGACGTCGCTGATAAATTATCTTGAAGGGGTCTATTTTTTGTCTCTGGTAGTGTCAACATTGCTTGAACGAAGATAAGCTGAAGGAAGCCAAGAAGTAGAAACGATCCAAATAAAGGGAGGCTATCTCTTCGGATCAGGAAAGGACTAATCATCGCCTCTATTCTTGCCATGATATTACTGTATCCGTAGGACATATTTCTGATTCCAGTGGGAAGAAGCTCAATAGTCAGAACAACAACGCAACCCCAAGCAGCTTCCATCAACATGTGTGTCCCAAACGCAAGCACGAGAGTGGGAATTGCTTTACTTCCATCGGACGCCAACAATTGTACAGCAACTAAAGCAAACGTACATATGCTGGATGAGGAGACGAGTGTAATGGAAGCCCACTTTCTACCAACCTTTGTTGCAATCCCTGAGGCCAATATCCTCATAGGAAAAGGAATAATTGTGTATACAACAAAATTGATAAAGTAATCACCAGTAAGAGCATTAAGACCAAACCCAACCATATAGCTTTCAAAGGAAAGTATAAACCAGACCAATCCCAGAACAATTGAATATTTACGGTTCTTTTTATTAAAAAGATTCCGGTATGAGTATTTAGATCGTTCCTTCATGTTTTCTTTCTCTGTCTCTGCTATTACAGCCATGATAACTGTATCTGGCACAGGTCTTTTGTTTATTCTCGCTATTTTCCGAACTACCTTATGTCCTTTCTTCAGTTTTCCATGAATTGTCAAAAACCTCAAACTCTCTGGGAGCCAAAAGACAGGCAAGAAAGCGAGGAATGAAACAAACGCAGTAGCAATGTGGACGTGCTTCCAGTTCTTTAAAGCAAGCACGCACAGGCTTAAGGTAAATGTACTGACATTCCAGAAGGGAAATGTCCCAATGATACCTCTCCACCAAGCCGGGATAAATTCGAAATTATAAACAGCAACAGTTGAAAGCATACCACCACAAGCAAATCCAATGAAGAATCTCATGACAGCGTACATCTGCCATGAAACTGAGAAGATAGCAATGATGTTGGTTATAGTCAGCAGGGCTGCACATCCATGGACGTTGAATTTCCGACCAAAATTATCTCCTACAATTCCAGAAATAATGGATCGACACACTAGCCCAATCATATGGATAAGGAAAATAAGATTGTACTTCCAAGCGTCATCACAAACCAGAACCCACTCAGTAACAACAGTTGAAGCCTTGTCATTAAATACAATATTCGCACACAATCTCTTAGCGTCACAGGAAGAAGAAAACATTGAACTATTTCCAATGAGACTGTCCATCTTGTGCTGCTATCAAGGACATGTTTCCAGAAACTCGGTAACATTGACAGTTAATGGATCTTGACATGTCCACCCGGGGTTGTAGCTCGCGAAAATCATAAACATTATTGTCCAAGCGCCAGGAAGTAACGGGAAATACCCCAAGGAAACGAAGATTACTTGGAAAAGTCCACAGTTTCCCAGATTCTTGAAAAGTGTGTCAAGTGTGTATCGACTGTGGAGAGAAAAATGTATTTTAAAAATTGTTGGTTACTATATAAAAACAAATCTTAGATAATGTGTGTCTCTGTTGCTAAATGTGTTTGAATGACACAGAGGTAGAAAATACATTTATAAAACAACGGTCAAAAGTACGATTTGGATGGTGCATGGTCGAAGATACGTGCAATATTAATTCAAGTATTATTTTATTACCTTTGTTCTAAAATGTAACAGCATGAAAATATCCAACGGTGTATGTATTGCACTACCACTTGTAGGACACAGTTTTAACTCTTTCAGTACGGAAGTTTTTTATCAATCCAGCGGTAGAGATTTCAGAGACAAAATTGTTCATGTTTTTAAATATTAATCTTCTTCTTCTTCTACCTTTTAGCTCCCAGTGGAGCATAGGTCTTCAACAAACACTTTCCAAGTCGTTCTGTTTTTTGCAATTCTTTTAAGATCATTCCATGTCTTCCCCATCATCTTCATCTCTGCTTCAATCTGTCTTCTCCAAGAATTCCTTGGTCTTCCTCTTTGTCTTTTCCCCTGGGGATTCCAAAAAAGGGCCTGTTGTGTAATACTCTCAGTTGGTTTCCGTAGTGTGTGTCCTATCCATCGCCATCGTCTTCGCTGTATTTCTTTATCCACTGGTATTTGACCGGTACATTTCCATAATTCCACGTTTGTGACTTTGTCCTGCCATTTCCATCCCTTTATTCTGCGCAAGCATCCATTAATGAAAGTCTGTACCTTCGTGATTGTCAATTTTGTTATTCTCCATGTTTCACAGCCATATAATAGAACCGACTTAACATTGGAGTTGAAAATTTGTATTTTTGTATTTAGCCTAATTTCTTTGGATTTCCATATGTTTCCCAATGAAAGCTCCTCTTGCTTTTGATATCCTTATTTTGGTATCGTTTTCTGTTCCTCCCTCTTTATCTATATTACTGCCCAGATATATATAAGATTGTACGTCTAGTAGAGGTATTTCTCCTAGTTTTATTTGGTTATTGCCAACTGCATTAATTCTCATAATGTTGGTCTTATCTCTATTAATCTTTAGTCCTAGCTGTTGTGATCTCTCATCTAATATACTCATTTTATCTTGCATCTGTTGGTGGCTGTGTGATAGGAGAGCTATGTCATCAGCAAAGTCTAAATCATCAAGTTGTTTGGTCAGTGACCACTGGATCCCATTTCTGTTGTTTTGAGTTATTTTCATAATCCAATCTATGGCCAGTAGAAAGAGAAATGGAGACAGAAGGCATCCCTGCCTTACTCCTGTTCTTATTTCAAATGCTTCTGTAATCTGTCCTTCATGCACCACACTACATTTTGTTCCTTCATACATTGTTTTTATCAGGTTAATAAACTTTATGGGGATTCCATAATGACTCAGCAACTTCCAAAGCATTCTTCTGTCTAAACTATCAAATGCCTTTTCGTAATCTATGAATCCAATATAAAGTGGGGATTTTAGTTCTAAACTTTGTTCAACTATTATACGTAGAGTAGTTATTTGATCAGCACATGATCTGTTCTTCCTAAAACCTGCTTGTTCATCTCTCAAGTGTTTCTCTATAGCCTCTTTTAGTCTCTCCAGAATGATTCTGCCTAATATTTTTCCTGGCACTGATAGTAGCATAATTCCCCTATAATTTGTGCACTCCTGTAAACTTCCTTTCTTTGGTAGTTTGATCATATAACCTTCTCTCCAGTCTTTAGGTATTTCTTCCCTCTCCCAAATTTTATCCAATAGATTATGTAACATCTTGGTAGAGGTGATAGTATCTGCTTTGATGGCTTCCGAAGGAATTTCATCTGGTCCTGTGGCTTTACCATCTTTTAACAGTTTGATGGCTTTCATTATTTCTTCTTTGCTTGGTTTTCCGCAGTTAACGTGTAATTCTTCTTCTGCTGGTAGTATATCTGGAGGATTTTTTGAGCCAGGTCTGTTCAAAAGTTCTTCAAAGTGCTCCTTCCATCTCTCCATTTGTTCCTTTATATTACTAAGCAGATTTCCTTTCTTATCTTTGATAAAGGCGTTGATCTGTTTGTATTTTCCATCTAATTTCTTTGTGCTGTTGTACAGTTCTTTCATATTCCCTTTATTTGCTGCTTCTTCTGCCTCTTTAGCTAATTCATCTATATATTTCCTCTTATCCCTTCTAATGCATCTTCTCACTTCTTTGTTCACCTCTGTGTAAGCTTCCTGTGTCTTGGCTTTATTACTTCTTGTTTTGCTTTTATTTATGTCTGCTTTCTTGTTCTTTCTTTCTTTAATTTTATCCAGGGTCTCTGCTGTCATCCATGCCTTATTCTGGCGTTCTCTTTTCCCCAGTGTTTCTTCGCATGTCTCTTTCCATATATTTTTTACCTGTTTCCAATGATCTTCTATATTTATTGTATTTTCTAGTTGTTGGAGGACTTGGTATTTGTTTGATATTGTGACTGCGAATTTATCTTTAATTCCTTGTTCTTTAAGAAACCCTACATTGAAATACGTTCTGCCCTTATTCGTTGTAGTATACCTTTTTAATTTAATTTTAAGTTTGGCTAACAGAAGATGATGATCAGAAGCTATATCTGCCCCTCTATATACTTTTACATCCTGTAAGGATGACTTAAACTTATTATTAATACATATGTGATCAATTTGATTTTCCGTTCTATGATCTGGTGACACCCATGTAGCTTTGTGTATTCTTTTATGTTGGAATATTGTTCCTCCTAGGCTCATTTGATTAAGGGCGCAGAAATTCACAAATATCTCTCCATTCTCGTTTATATCTCCAAGTCCATGTTTTCCCATAATCTCTTCAAAGCCTCTGTTGTCTGATCCTACCTTAGCATTTAGGTCTCCCATCAAGATTATAATATCCTTGGCTCGTCTTGCATCCATCTGGCATTGTAGCTGTTTATAAAAATCATCTTTAACTGAGTCATCTTTATCGTTGGTTGGTGCATAGCATTGTATAATGTGTAATTTTATTTTGTTTTTGGTTGTTCTAAATGTTGCTCTCACCAGTCTTGGTCCCACTGCCTCCCATTCTATTAGTGTCTTCTGTGCATTCTTTGATAGCATTATAGCTACCCCTTCGCTATGTTGTGCTCCTGGTTCCTGGTGTCCTGATGATAAAATCATCTCCCCTGTATTCAATTTTATTCTCTCCGCTCCCAGCCATCTTGTTTCACACATTCCCAGAATATCTATCTTGTAGTTGTTCATTTCTGCTGCCACTTGTGCCGCTTTTCCCTGTTCGTTAAGGGTACGAACATTCCAGGTGCCAATTCTGGATGATTTAATGTTTGTGAAGTTTTTTCGGCTTATTTTTTTACAGTATGGGATAGCCAGTCCCATGCCTAACCCTCCTTTCTCGCCTCTTACGAACATGCCTGGTAGGGTACAGCGCCGCTATTCTTTACTTCCCTTCCGGGCCCCGGCAGCGCACGGGCATGTTTCCAGAAACTCGGTAACATTGACAGTTAATGGATCTTGACATGTCCACCCCGGGTTGTAGCTCGCGAAAATCATAAACATTATTGTCCAAGCGCCAGGAAGTAACGGGAAATACCCCAAGGAAACGAAGATTACTTGGAAAAGTCCACAGTTTCCCAGATTCTTGAAAAGTGTGTCAAGTGTGTATCGACTGTGGAGAGAAAAATGTATTTTAAAAATTGTTGGTTACTATATAAAAACAAATCTTAGATAATGTGTGTCTCTGTTGCTAAATGTGTTTGAATGACACAGAGGTAGAAAATACATTTATAAAACAACGGTCAAAAGTACGATTTGGATGGTGCATGGTCGAAGATACGTGCAATATTAATTCAAGTATTATTTTATTACCTTTGTTCTAAAATGTAACAGCATGAAAATATCCAACGGTATATGTATTGCACTACCACTTGTAGGACACAGTTTTAACTCTTTCAGTACGGAAGTTTTTTATCAATCCAGCGGTAGAGATTTCAGAGACAAAATTGTTCATGTTTTTAAATATTAATCTACATCATTATATTTATCTAACACTTAATATATTATACACGAATTTTTAGATAAATAAACAAGGAATTATATTTCACCAACACCAAGAAGATACAAGACCTAGAAAAAAAATATGATTTGATGACGGTTTATACTAATAAAATTGAGAGTGACGCACTGTGCGGCTAAACGTACTGGGCGAAAATTGACATGGCGCATGGTGCATCGAAACGTACGGAAAGAGTTAACTTTTCAATTTTTTTTCTCCTACATTTTATTTTTTTTCCTTTCCTACTTATATTCACTCCGAACATGTCCATAGATGCTAAGATCCCCTCCTCCGCAATTCCCGCAGTGTCCAGCGACTGACGACTCCAGTTCTATGTTGGTCTATGAGTTTTCTTACACGCCCACTAAGTTTCTCATTTCTGACTGTGCCCATCTTAACTCCCATTTCCATCATCCGAAGAAGTGACGTGGATCTGTGTTTGTCGAAGTCCTGTGCTCTTCCCACATCTCGGAGGGCATTGATGATGTCCGCCCGATCCATTGGTTGAAAATCCCCAACTACAGCGCAGCTGACCAACTTGTCCGCTCTTTCATTTCCCAGTACCCCCGTATGTCCAGGGACATAGACAAAGGTGACCTTACGTATTTTGAATTTCTGCAACGACTCTACCCATTGCATATGTACAGAGCCCCCCCTCCACTTTTTTTTTTATCATGCTCAAAGAATTACTCAGTATACATGCGTGGGTGTAGTCTTGTGACTCTAACAATTGGAATGCCTTGGTCACTGCCATCACCTCCATTATCATGCTACTCGTGGTCATGACGTATGCACCAGTATCGTCGTAGACTATTCTGCCTGCCGAGCGTGCAGTAAATGCCCATGCACTTCTTTGGTGTCGTCTTACAGATCCATCTGTTTTCAGATATCTGTGATTAGAGCTGCATGCTTACCTTCCTGTCATCTGCGTTCAGTTTTTCCCAATGGGTTTGGCCGCGTGATTTCTCTTGAAATGTTGTTACCTCCCCGTGAATTTCGTGACTATTTTCTCGTGAATTTCTTGATTATCTCCCCGTGAATTTCGTGATTATCTCCCAATGAATTTAGTGATTTAACTGAAATTGCACGAGTGAATGAACAACACCCACACACAACTACATGTGAACTTTTATTCAGGTTAATCTAAAAAAAGACGTGCTCTGTGACCTATATAATGATGCTCACTTCTCTGCTTGTTTAGTTTGGAAGACACAACAACAAAGAAATTTAAAACACGATATCATAACAAATAAAAAAAAAAACGTTCAACACGTGAAATAACAAACGAACATCAGTATCAGAATGAAAATATTTCATAGAAAAAGCAAAAAAGGCAGAATAGGGTTTCTCATTCTTTCTTTTTTCATTTTCCTATTAGCAGAGGGGGTAGGAGTGGAAGGGGGAGAGATATAATTCATAAATAATTTAATAATACTGACGAATGTGATTAATTCTATTACATAAATTATAATTTGGCGGAAAAAGACAATGATAAAACATTGAGGGAAGAGGTATCAAACACGACAACATTAATTCAGAGAAATAAACGCGACACAAAGAACGTCATGATGACATATCATGGAAATAACAACAAATACGCCCCACAACAAGAAAATAACAAAAACAACAATAGAACAGATATACAAAATTAAGATTTAAAAATATATATATTGCTGTCTCGTGTAAAGAAACACAAACACACAAAAAAAGCAAAAATTAGAACAAAGAAATGGAAGAAATACTAAAAAAGTTTAAGAGATAAGGAAAGGTCATAAGAAAAAGCATTGGAGAAAGAGTTGAACGTTTCAGAAAAATCAAAATAAAATCAACAGCACAATATCAGAATAAAAACATGAACATCCAAATTGAACACGAAAAGACAAAATCAATATTCTTAAAAACTTGTACTTAACTAAGAACGTACTTGTTTGTTTCCGGTGAGTTTTCTTTGTTCTCAAGAACAGCTGTTGTGTTTTCTTCTATGTCGTTCATTGTTGATTTTTCTTTTTTTTTTTTTAACTGGAACTGTGATAAGATGCATACATTATTAATATTTTCATAAAATTTCTAGTTGAAAAGATATTTGTTGCAGTAAAATAAGCTGAAACTATTTTCTGACGATTGTCCATTGTCAAGCTGACTTTGATAAGCTGAAAATTAAAAGAAAGGCTGTCTGGTAATTAAAGGTAAATAGAGTAGAACGCAGCTGGTCGTAAACAATTTTTCTCAGAAATTTGTTCGAATTGGGTGTGTACGAATATGGAAACTATATTTCCTCATAAAAACATATAAGCTGGGTTAATCTGTTCTAGACGGTGGTGTATTCTCTACTTGTACCATAGCTACCGCCGGTAGCTTGAACATATTAACAAAATATAAAAGGAAATGATAATTTATTATATTTTTTCATTATTATATTACAAATTATCGAATATTCTATTACACATTTCGTAGGCCAATATGATTTATTTGCTTTGATTTGCATTTATTAAAGCAAGGTTTTCCTATGACAATTAAACGTTTGTGAATGAGACCGAAACTATTACAAAAAATAGTACATGAAACCGCTAATCAGCAGCGGTACATTTCTCTTCTCTACGCTACGCTATGTGCATCAGCTTCTTAGAAAGAATTTTTTCTGCTCTCAAGAGAATCAAATCTTATTGTCGCTCAAATCAGACTCACGAACGCTTATCTAGTTTGGCAATAATGTCCATTGAGAAATCATTCCTTCAGAAACTTAGAAACCAAACCAACAGTACTTTCAACAACAAAGCATCGATACATTTTTGTCCCAAACAAGACGGATAGAGTTTACATATAAATAAGTAAGTAATTTAAAAAGTAGGTATGTCATTAGCAAATATTACTTCATGTTAGCCTGCTGAATATAATGTAAGTTTTTATTTATTATGCCAGCGGTAGCCCAGACCCCAAAACCTGTATACGCCACTGGTTCTAGACCATTAAAAAAAATCTCCTGCATAATAAGAGGCACATCATAACAATGAAACCAATACATATACATGCAATATAAATTTAATGGTAATGGGAATTTAACAGCACTTTACCAGTACTGAGCACAGCTATTGATGTTAACTGAAGAGGAGAAAGAAGGAATATAATTGTTTAGAATGGTAGTCACCTTTCATATACACATCAACACGTTTCTGGTGCGTATCACTTTTCTCTTTATTTGCACTAGATGATGTTGGAAATTGAGATAGTTCTTGTAGGATCCATTACCTAAAACACATCCATTACTGTCATTGATTTTCCAAAAATTGTTTTCATAAAAGAATGGCTGTGCTACAGGCTACATCAGGACTAGGTCGTCATTTCCTCAAGTTCTATGTTTTTATTTAAGTGGTCACACTATTATTTCATTCTCCAGTGGACATCCATCACTTGTTCATCTCTTGTTTCTCTGAATAAGGTGGAAACCTATCAGCTGTTTCTTGTTGTTATTTGTGTACTTCCTGAAGATGTTCTGTGGCTATTTTAGAGCAGATTAGCCTAAATTTTAAAGAAAATAATTTTAATGGAAAAGGTAAATACAACAGTATGTACTTTAAGCACAACGATCACAATATAAGTCTGAGAAATTACAAGCAAGCTGGACATTTCTAGGTCTCCATTTACATTTTCAAAATAGCCAGTTTTCTGGAATATGGCGCAAAAAATCCAAATTGGCAATCCTTACCTCGCGAGATAATAGTCGCAATGAACATGTACTACGTCAACTCCAAAATAAATGTACGTGTACTATCTTAACTTCATGGTAAGTGGTCGATTACTACCTCAACTCCATGATAAGTGCACGTGTACTACCTCAACTCTATGATAAGTGAACATGTACTACCTCAACTCTATGATAAATGTACATGTACTTCATCAACTCTATGATAAATGTATATGTGCTACTTCATCTCTATGATAAATGTACATGTACTACCTTAACTCTATGATAAGTGTACATTTACTACCTCAACTCTATGATAGGTATACATGTAACACCTCAACTCCATGATAAGTGTACGTGTACTACCTCAAATCTATGATAAATGTATATGTACTACTTCAACTCTATGATAAATGTACATGTACTACCTCAACTATATGATAGGTGTATATTTACTACCTCAACTCTATGCTAGGTATACATGTACCACCTCAACTCCATGATAAGTGTACGTGTACTACCTCAACTCTATGATAATTGTTCGTGTACTACCTAGGCTCTATGATAAGGGTACATGTACCAACTCAACTCTATGATAATTGCACGTGTAGTCGACATTTCATATTCATTGAACAACGGACAACTCCATAGTATTCAGATGCCCTCCTCAACACGTTCACGGCTATGAACGACACCAGTCACGCACTAGTGAAAGCACTGAAGATTGCTTTAAATCGGATACACGAATTACATAGCACCGGCGAAAATCTTGACCCTAGTCTACTGTGTCGCATCTTACGACAAGCGCTGCAGGTGACAGTCGTTATATTCTTTTCTCCCCTGACGGTGGTCAATGTCCCGGTACCACACTCACGTCAGTAGAACAAAGCGTAATCCATGTTAATGTAATGTCATCTACATTTTAATAACTCAGTATTAACAAAATATAAACGAAGACTATACATTTGTACCAGCAACAAAATGAAATAATAGGGAAGCTATAAGTGCTATTATAAATATTATATTATAAAATGACCAATACCTAATATGATATTGGTAAAACAATCACAATGAATGCATTAACTCACTTGATATATTTGACAATATTAAAAGTAACACCTGTTACAGGTGATCAAATTGTAATAAATACAAACTGTTATCTTTAAGATGAAAGAAAAAAACTGTCAATGAAAAGTCCTCACTTAACCCAGCGGTTCTAAAAACTGTTCTTTACCATGAACTCTCTTTGAATATATTTTGAATCTCCGAACCCCATAGACTCAACTATTTGGAATCGCTAAAGTATATAAAATGTTACTTTACAGTTTCTCAAGAAAAATGTTCAAATTTGGAGATAAATAAGAAATAAGTTATTGCACTCACTCGAGCTGGAGCTTCTGGCTGAGTGGTTAGTGTGCTTGCTTCCTGATCAAAAAGGCGGGTTCGATTCCCAGAGGGATTTTTGTTTGGACCGACAAGGCTCTGTGATTTATCCAGACTCTGAAAATGGGTACTATATATTTTTCTAGGAAGTGAAGGCGACCTGGCGTGATACCACACATCACCAACAATTTACCGTCGAATGGGAAAATATAGTCACCAACACCATATTATCCTTGCGTCTAGCAAGGCGTGGAAGGAACCTTTACTTTTTTTTCACACTCCTATATTTTTGTTTCAATACATGGCCCTTTAATCTTGTCAGACGGTCTAGTAGAGGCTATTGTGTATTTTTTGGAGTATTTGTTTTTGTTAAACAGCTTCTCTCGTGGCTTATTCAATCAATGTTTGAAAAAATACACGCGGGCACAGAATGAACAAGTCAGACCTACTGATCCACAGGATTTTCCATCCTTTTTCATGAGTCTTTTCTCTTCTAAGTTTTGCCTTAACACAATCTCAAATGATGTTACACCATTCCTTATACATGCTCTCCATGATGTGCGATTACTTGCCAGTTGTTCCCAGTCATTTTTACAGATGGAGAAGTCATTCAGAGATGATTTACAAATATCTCTATATCGTAGTTTAGGTCTGCCGATAATTATTTTTTTTTCCCGTGTATTAGTTCACCATTTAGTATTTGCTTGGGGATGCGTTTTTCTTCCATTCCCTGGACGTGCCCCAGCCATCGTAGTCTTCGACTTCTGAGCATCGACATGATCATTTGATATGCCTTATTCTGCGGAGACATCGCTTGTAGAAAACATTTAGTCTTTTTTCGTGATTTGAGTAAATAAATAATAATAACAATAATACAAGTTGAAAAATATTTGTAGAAACAGAAATTACATTGCAAAAAGTCACATGGAAATAATAGCTAGATAATGTGATGAATGTAATTTGTACAAAATAGTGCGTCATTGATCACAAGATGGGTGGACAAAGATATCACATTTGACACTTACATACATTTTGAGAAGGGCAGTGATGCATTTTATTTACAAGTTTCGGTACATCGGGTGCTGAATCAACGGTTTGTAAAAAAAAATTCAATTGTTTAAGATAAACGAAAACAGAGAATCAAGTTTCACACAAGCATAACGTTACGGAAGACATTAACACTTTCATAACCCTCTTCGACAGTGCCAGAAAATCTGCTTGCAGATGAGCTCAGAAACTTAGAAGGAACTGTTCATTGAACTGCAATCTTCGAGCATCCCCATGGATATTTCTTTCAACCAATCCTGCTTTGGTTGCACCAGAAACATGAAAATACCCACAAAAGCTGTGCTGCAAATATTCCCATGTTTGTGTAGGAAATAACGTGTTCTCCTCAGACAACTCTTTGTTGATTGAAATAAATAAATGCTTGAGATATTAAAATGTGCCATATTTTCTATTCAATAAGCGATGATGCCATAATTCCAATATTTTTATATCATTGCTTCCATCTGTAATAGTGTTGATGTTATTTATTAATCTAATTCACAGTTAGAGTCACATCATATTAATAACATTAATCACATTGATCACAATATAGTCAACACAATCATCACAGACTATTCAGTTAAATTTCATAAAGTTTATTGATCTTTAATTTGGCACGTGATACATAATAGTGGAAGCACTTCTCTTAGAATTACTGTTCTTAATTCTGTTTGTCAAACTAATCACTACGCGCTATGAACTTTCCATTCGCACAACTTCTTATTCTGTCAATAACACTGATGACCCATGCTTTAATCACATATACTGTTACCGATCTTCGTTTTTTTCGACTTGACAAAATATATTTTTTTTTCTATAAAAATTTTAAATTGAAAATATTTAACTGGTGGACATATGTGACAGATATATCATTCTGACAAACTAGGTACAATCAAGCAACAATTCAAACAACACAAATGCGATTTTTTTGAGCCATGTTAAAAGACACAACAGCCTACAAAAAAAGTAATCTTGGAGGGGAAAATACGGGGTTATAAAATTAGAGGCAGACCAAGACTAACTTGGACGAGTAACATAAAAAGATGGAAAAATCAGCCTATGACAACGTGCACCATTAAAGCAAGAGACAGAGCAGAATGACGCTCCATGGCAGCCAACCTTCGTTGGGGAGATGGCACTCGATGATGATGGTGAGGAACAAACTCTCAAACGATCAGTGAGATGAAATTCCTTCTCAATGAGGAATAATCTTGTGTCGTATCTCAATTCCCATGACCGGGAAAAAATCTCACCTCGTGATAGCCAACAAACTTTACAGTATAGCAAATGTTGGTAGTGTTTGCTGCAAATATCTTCGCAATTATTTCAAAGGTCTTGAAATTTGGTTATTTCTTTATTTTTTTAATGATAATTTTGACTAATTCATTGGAGGGTTTTTTTTCCCTTTTTTGAGTTTCTCTAGCATCTATTTATCAACTAAAGCTCCCGTATTTATGTAGTCAATATCAAAGTCACAGTACGATTTCTTAACCTCTGATACTTTCATTTGTTATTTAATAGAAGCGTAGGCTAGAAAAGCCAAACTTTACTCAAGAGATGAAAATTGATATTTCCTGTTTACTTTCCTTTCTTATGTGTATCCACTCATTATCTCTTGTCATTGCAAGTGTCAAACATTGTTTCAAAACTTAACGGACCACATGTGTATCCACTCATTATCTCTTGTCATTGCAAGTGTCAAACATTGTTTCAAAACTTAACGGACCACATGTGTATCCACTCATTATCTCTTGTCATTGCAAGTGTCAAACATTGTTTCAAAATTTAACGGACCAAATGTGTATCCACTCATTATCTCTTGTCATTGCAAGTGTCAAACATTGGTTCAAAACTTAATGGACCACATGTGTATCCACTCATTATCTCTTGTCATTGCAAGTGTCAAACATTGTTTCAAAACTTAACGGGCCACATGTGAGTCCACCATGCCACCATGGCCTATTTTCATTGGAGTTAAGGGTAATCTGCATACAACAGTTTAAGAACTACTGACATAGATAATTGAATTTATCGACTGCAAATTTAACAATGAAACCTTCTGTTTCAAACACTTCTTTGAAAATATAGTCATATCTGACTTATTCTTGATCAGTTGTGCTCACGAGGAATAAATTACAACTATGTGTGTTTATAGGATTATGTTTATATCTCGTGTGACGTGGCTATGCAACTGAAACTGAGATAGTGAGAGAGCAGGAATTCAACAGAGATAGTGAGATAGCAGGAATTCAACTGAGACAGTGAGATAGCAGGAATTCAACTGATATAGTGAGATAGCAGGAATTCAACGGAGATATTGAGATAGCAGGAATTCAACTGAGATAGTGAGATAGCAGGAATTCACTCATAACAAGAATAGTTGAATGAACCTCAATAACTCTGTATATTGTTATAACAAAGTTTTGATAATATCTTTATTATTTGTCAAAATGTCGGATAACATCAAGCATGAAGTGAATCACTATCAAATTATATGAGAATATATATCTCTTTGAGTCATAGTCTGTACTATGTGTCTCTCAGTTTTCTTTACCTCCTGCGGATGTATCATAATTCATCATATGAGGTTGTGGGTTCAAATCCCGGCTGCATCAGTTGGGATTTTTATTCATGATTTCTCTCTGTGGCAATCACCCAGGTGGTAGCAGCGAGGCCCGGCTAGAAACGTCAATTACTCATGAACGGAAAAAAATAAGAGTACGTCCGATGACGGAGTTATCTGCCTGTGCGGCGAGGGAATCCAGTGCACACGGCTGCCAGAGAAAAACGGATTAACACGCAAAATTCAGTTACTAGTCTCTATGGACTTCGTCAAAGGTAACAGGGAAATCCTGAAAAGCGAGATACCATTTTTACAGTTAACCAAACATTTTACTTAGGCCTGCTGGATGACAGACAATTCCCATAAAGCACCCAACAAGCGTGATGTTTACAACTCTGCGATCAGAGGCAACTAAAACAGCTTGCAGAAAAAACGACAGAACACAATCAAAACTTATACATTGCCTTCGTTGACCAGGAAAGCATTCGACAGAATAAACACAGAACAACTGTGGGATATACTAACAACACACGGAGTAAGCCAACATCTAACCAACATTATTAAAAGTCTCTACGTCAACAGCAGCTGCAGGGTCAGAACAGCAAAAGGCTACACAGACCACTTCGAAGTTAGATTAGGTGTAAGACAGGGGTGCGTACTATCCCCCTACTGTTTATTACATATATGGACCATATATGCAAGCTAGCCAACCCATCAGAGACAGAGGTGAACAACGAGCTTCTATTTGCAGACGATCAGGCACTAATACATGAAACAATAGAAGACCTACAAGAACACTTAAACAAACTCAACATCTTAGGAACAAAATACAACATGAAAATCAACATCAACAAAACAGAAGTCATGAATGTCGCCAAAAATAAACAGAACCTCAACATAACTATAGAAGGCAGACAACTAAAACAAGTAGAGGAATTCAAATACCTAGGAAGTCTAATGGCAAACGACAATTCTCAAACAGCAGAGATAGAATCAAGATGCAACAAAGCTTGTCAAATCATCGGACAGTTATCACCACTATTGTCCAACAAGGAAATAACTCTGGAGGCAAAACGAGCACTATACAATACAATCTTCATCACAACGTTGTGCTACCAATGCCAGACCTGGACCCTAGATGCAAGAACAATAAGAAAAATAACCTCTACAGAGATGAAATGTGTTAGACGAATGACAGGAAACAGTCTGAGAGATAAGATCAGAAATGAAGAACTGAGAAAAAAGCTAGGAATAGCCCCAGCCATTGAATATATAAGGAAACAACAGATAAAATGGTTCGGCCACGTGACAAGGCAGAAAGAACAAAACTCAACACAACGAACCTTCAACAAACGTTGTGAGAACACCAGACCCAAGGGTCGACCACGAAAAAGATGGGTCGATGGAATATTAGAAGCACTAGGAAAAATAACAGCAGCAGAGGCGAACAGAAGAGCAAAAGACCGCAAATTAGATCTCCCCTCGACGCTGAAAGGCAGATGCGGAAGGAAAGAAGAAGAAGAAGATCAGAGGCAGCTGTGGATAGAGTGATGTCAGCCCTCTATAGTTGTTATAGCCGGAAAAGTCACGCTAGTTGGCGGGTTTTCGGGTTTTATTTTCTGCCTGCTGGCCTTAGTATATCCAATGCCATCTATATCTCTCAAGCCTACCAGCTGAGTGGGTTTTACCAAAAACACACCAATTAATACGACGTCTTATGAAAGCTATAGACGGCTAACGTCATTTCAACCACAACCTCCCCTGTTCGTAATGCTGAACACGTTACAAGCTTTGGATGGTTCCCCTTCAGCGGGGAGGCTTAAAAGATATAGCTGGCATTGGTATACCTATGGTTGGCTGTGCATTTCTAGCACAACAGGGAAAGGGAAACTCTGAAAGCTGTGATGTAATTTTAAGTACAATAGGAAATTTCCGAAATCCCGGTTGCTATTTATGGTACAACAGGGAAATTCCGAAACCCGGAATGCTATTTATGGAACAACTGGGAAATTCCGAAACCCGGGATGCCATTTATGGTACAACGGAGAAATTCCGAAACCCAGGATGCTATTTAAGGTACAACAGAGAAAGTGCAGAGCTGAGATGCTCTTTTTACACAACCATCTACAGCAATAAGACCAACAGCCATAAAAGAATTACACCAAATTAGTGATGTTTTCAGAGTTGCGGGCAGGGGCGGTCGTGGATAGAATGACGTCAGCCCTCTATAGCTCGCAGAACTGAGTACGTCACAAATATGAGGGTTTTCTATAATTTCACTCTCTGCCAATTGGCCCCACTGCTATAGATGGCTGCCTTAAGTTTTCATACAAGAACACAACTACAGGAAAATACTGTAGGCCGAGATGTTATCTTTATATGCAGCAACACATCAAGGCAATTCTGCAAGCCCAAATACTAATGACACGCTCAGACCATGGTACCTAATGCTGACAGATGCAAATCCATGTATGTCATTCTTTGTCTCCTTATCTTTATTAACATCTCACTTTGCATTCAGCTCTATTTTCTCATAATTTCACTTACAATTGAGTTTTCATCGTCAGTTGAACAAACATCTCGCAGTACAAATTCTTTCTTTCAAGTTTCCAGTGCTTCTCAACTTATGTCCTTGTAGTTACTTTTCAAACCATTCCGTGTTTTGATTGGGTCTCTAGATGTTACCGTCTTTACTTTCCTTATCCGTTCCCTCAACAAACCAAACCCCTTACATGCCTCCTCTTAAAAGTATACGAATATGAAATATCAGGCCCCGCGGCTTACACTATGAAATTTAGCTGGTAATTCAAGGAGATATTTTATCTTTCAGTTTGAGAAAATCCCCATTTATGAAGATTTAGTTTCCCCGCTCAACCCAGATCTCCCCCATTTTTCTTCTCACTATTAACGTTACAATGACTTTCTTCCTTCCTGTTGTTCACCTCATAACTATTAAAGGAACTGATGTCCTCATCATCATTAGTTCATAGAAGGACTTTAAGCGGGCGTAGACACGTCGTTTGCAGTATAAATGTAATATTTACCCCTTTAGGCCCAGCATATCCGATTTCAGCATGTTATTTTTTATTAGTACCGGGGTCCCTTCCCTCTTCTATCCATACTAGCTTTGGCAGACGAGACAGTTAGTCTGATTCTGGAAGACCACGGGGAGGTGGAGACGGTAATTCTCCAATTTCTTTCACGGTGGTTAGCCATATTTGTCTTTCGTGTCCAGAATATGCCTCTTGTGTACCGGACACTTTGCTGTTTTGGCTTTCTGAGCTGTTGAGCATTTGCGATTCTTCCGCCCCATCTACCATTACAGACTTTGTATATTAGGGACGGGCATTCCTTTAGGCGTCATTGTTGTCTAAATAGGTGTTCGCATTTCGAACCGCAAACACACATGGCCCTATCGACGGTAGGTCAAACACATGGACACAAGAAGAACAAATAATATTCAATTGAAATATCGATAAAGTTTACATTCCATCCGCTCGTCACAAGTAAACATAACTGCAATGGGGAATAGCAGCACATTATTTCACAAACAGACTTCGCACAAATCATTTAATTGCGTCAGCAAAATAAGCGAATCAGAAAAAAAAAAAAAAAAACTATCTTACACGTAGCTGCCATGATAACCAATAATTATATGTGTGTGTGTGTATATATATATAATGTATATATATATATATATATATATATATATATATATGTGTGTGTGTGTGTGTGTGTGTATCATCATCCAGATATATATCATGGGCGCTAGAGCACTGAAAATCCTATGGCACGCCTACATAATAGAAGAACAATTCATTGTCATTTTAGTGTTGAGCAGTTTTGACGAGGCAATGATACTCATTGTTGTATACATGTTTATGGACTAGAGGCAAAAACGTAAAAGATAAACGAAGACCAATACTGATAGAAAAACGAGTTATGCTCAATATATAATAAATGTAATTGCTACCACTAATAAATGTATTGTGTGACTAATCACCGCAGATAAAAGCTTCAAGATGTTTCATTCAAAAGCAAAATGAAATAGAGAAGAACGTTATAGACATTGAAATGTGGATCTATATAAGAGTAGAACAGCGAGGAAAGAAGAAAATATATAATGCCGTTTTAAAATTCCAAAAAAATTAAAAGAGAACATTATGTCATAATTGAAATACGACAAATGAATTGTGTTCCAAACATAAATATAAAAAAATAAAATAGAATATTCTTTCCTTTATTCGTTCATTCAGTTCTCTCTTTCAAAAGACCTTCGGTACATAAATTGTGGGGTTATGTTGTCGGTATTACACCCGTTCAGCTTTACTTTCCCGGAAAAAGAAAAAAAAACTCAGTACCCATTTAAAGCAGGTTGAATGTGGAAGCCGTCGATCAGGATCTAACCCGACATCTTGTCCTTAGTAGCCCAGCTCACTAACCACTGAGGTATTGCGGCTCCCAGACCTTTCTTAACCTAACCATTATTAGAAGCCACTGGAAACTTTGAAACCACATTTTGACGGGGTCATTTTCCAACACAAATTTCATCATCATCATCGTGTGCCTTCTCCGCAACGAAGGTTGGCTACCATGGATCGCCATTCTACTCTGTTTCTTGCTTTGATGGTGCAGGCTGACATAGATTCACTTGTCCATCTTTTGATGTTACTCGTCCATGTTAGTCTTGGTCTGCCTCTGCCTCTTTTACCTTGTACTTTTCCTTCCAATATTACTTTTAGTAGGCTGTTGTGTCTTTTAACATGCCCCAAAAATTGCATTTGTCTTGTCTTAATTGTGTTTAGTAGTTCTCTTTTTATTTTCAATTGTTTTAAAACTTTATCGTTTGTTATCTTTTGTTTCCATCCAATTCTACCTATTCTTCTATAAATCCACATTTCAAAGGCTTCAATTTTCTGTTCTGTTTTCTTGTCTAATGTCCATGTTTCTGCACCATACAGGAATATTGAGAAGACGTAACATTTTGCCATTCTTAGTTTCATCCCTGCTGATATTTGTTTTGTTGTTAGTATATTTTTCATGGCATTAAAATTACTTTTTGCCATACCTATTCTTTTGTTTATTTCAGGTGTGCATTTTGCATCAATGGTTATAATATATCCCATGTAGTTGTAGCTCTGGACTGTCTCCAGATGTATTCCCTCAACGTGATATTTAATTGTAGGTCTTGAGAATTTTCTTTGTTTATGATCATATTTTTAGTCTTTTTGATATTCATTTTTAGTCCATATTTTTTGCTTGTTATGTTTATCATATTAAGCAATTGTTGTAGGTGTTTAGGATTTTCTGCTAGTAGAACAGTATCATCAGCATATCTTAGGTTATTGACCTTATTATTTTACCGGAACCCAGTCACACAATTGCTATTACTGATCTATTTTTCATATTTTTTGTGCCTATACTGTAATCAACATATTCATAAATTACGGCTTTTGTGATTACGGTAGTATGGAATATCTGCATAAATAAAATGATATGAGGAGTGAACATAATAAAACAACTAATAAGAAAGAAATTTAATTAACGACAAGTTTTAAGCTCTTATCAGGTGAGGTTGTAACAAAAAGGTAGAGAAAATAGGTTTGGGGCGAGGGTGCAGGGGGGGGCTGGATGGTGGATGTCTAGTATGTTTGTATTCCACTCACATTCGTGGCTGCGCCGTGCGCTCCTAAAACCCACAATAATTCAAAGAGATTAATTTTAATCGTTCATCTTTCTCACAACAAATGTGAGCTAAAAATTTTAAAAATTAATCCAACGGCACGCCCATGGCCAGAGTAGAATATCCGCTTAGCCAGTTCAGTCACCTGACTAGGCGTGCGTGAAGCCCCCTGAACATGTGGTGGATGCAGTTGTGGGCGCAGTCAAAAATTATGTGATCACCTACAAAGAATCTCCTTAACGGCAACAGCCGGGGTTCGTAATCCTGGCGAGGACACTGGGTTTTACTAATTCCCTAAAATTAGTAGGAGCCGCGATAGCTCAGTGGTTAGTGAACTGGACTACTACGGACAAGGGGTAGGGTCGATCCCAACCGACGGCTCCGGGTTCACCCAGCCTTAAATGGGTACCGGATTTTTTCTGGGAAAGTAGCACGGGCGTAATACCGACCACATTATCATGTGCTGAAGGTCTGTATAGGGTCACTAACACCATATTTCCCTATACGCCACTTGGCGTGACGTACTTTACTTTTACTACAAAGAATCTAACCAGATGTGTCATCCACCTATTGACTTGTGTTACCAGACATTAAGGCTTGGGCTTTATTATGAAGTGAATGCAATTTTGAGTTTAACGCTCATGAAATTCACGTAAACGGAGTTAGTATCTGAGAACTCAATAAGGACTTACAAGAACCTTAGTAAGAATCAGTGGCGTATACTGATTTTGGGGTCTGGGCTACCGTTGACATAATAAATAAACACATATATTATATTCAGTAGGCTAACATGAAGAAGTATTTGCTAATGACATCACTACATTTTAAATTACTTACTTGTTTATATGTAAACTCTATCCGTCTTGTTTGGGACGAAAATGCCTTGATGACTTTGTCATTGAATGTACTGTTGGGTTGGTTTCTAAGTTTCTGAAGGAATGATTTCTCAATGAACATTATTGCCAAACCAGATAAGCGTTCTTGTGCCTGAGTTGAGCGACAATAAAATTTCATTCTCTTGAGAGCAGAAAAAGTTCTTTTTATAGATGCGGATGCGCATAACGCAGTTATAAATAGGTTAGGAATATCCGGTAATCAGACATAGTTTTACTTTCACTTTGTGACGCTTCTGAATGGCTAGAGCAAAAAATAACTCATGAAACCGAATTTTGTATAGGTAGCTCTCGCCGTATTATTTTGACTGGAATTTTTTTTATGTCAAGTTCATTAATTCTAAGTCGGAGAGCATAGAACTGTACCGCTGCTTATTAGCGGTTTCATTTACTATCTTAGATAGTTTCGGTTTCATTCACAAACGTGTGATTCAAATGTAGATGTTCTTCAAAATAGAAGACAATCAACACCTTTGATAGATATAATATTTTATTTTATTTCAAAGTGAATAAAATGTTCATTTTAAAACAAATTAAACTCTCTTCAAGAAAGGAAATAAACTCTCTTCAAGGAATAAAATAAATTCTCTTAAAATAAAAAAAAAAACTACAATCAAGAAATAGATGAAATAAACGCTATCAAAGAAATAAAATACACTCTCTTCAAGAAAATAATAAACCCGCATCAAGAAATGAAATAAACTCTCTTTAAAAAATAAAAACACACTTCAGGAAATAAAATAATTTTCTTGGCTGTTTGACCATATTGATTCAATTGGATGCAATAATGTCAAAGTCTTTGCTCCATTGAATGAACCAACAAGGGGAGGTTATCAAGTTTCACATCTCCAACGTTTATGAAGACCATGCTGCTGTTCGGGGTTCTGTAATCATCACCAGCTGCTGCTGCCGCATCAGCGTCTGGCTCAATCACCAGCTTCATTTTTGCAAAGATGAAACTCATTTCATGTATTATTTCTTAACCATTCATCTAGAAACCCACTTCTGTGCCTTGTCTATTGGGATTTTGTGTTTGTATATATCCGGTCTCTTGAATACTACAGCCAACAGCAATTGTGTCGTTGGGACGAATGTTTGAAAACATAATATCATTAATCCAGTAGGGTTCAAGATAACTATAAGAATGATACTAGAAACATCAGCTACATAATGATGGGTAATAATTCTATATTTGAAATGTGGATTTATAGAAGAATAGGTAGAACTGGATGGAAAGAAAACAAATGATGAAGTTTTAAAACAACTAAAAATGAAAAGAGCACTACTAAACACAATTAAGACATTACAAATTAAATTTTGGGGGCGCGTTAAAAGACATAACAGCCTACTAAAAGTAATATTGGATGGGAAAATACAATTAAAAGAGGCAGTGGCAGACCAAGACTAACATGGACGAGTAACATCAAAAGATGGAGCAGTCAATCTATGACAACCTTGACCATCAAAGCAAGAGACATAGTGGAATGGCGATCCATGGTAGCCAACCTTCGTTGCGGAGACGGCACTGGATGATGAATAATTCTGTATAACTTATTATGTGCTTGGTTAATTCATACAGTTTTGTTTTCTCATTAAACGTACACGATGTTGTTGAACATAAAAGAGTAGAAACTGTAAAAGATTAAAGTGTTCACCATCATCATCAAGTACCGTGCCTGCTGACGTAGGTGATCATATCTCTCCACATCTTTCTATCTCGGCAGTTATTTATCATTTCCGTTGTTGACCTGCCAAGTCATTCTCTTAAGCTCTCTGGTATCTTTTCTCGTTGCTTCCCTCTATCTCATCGTCCCTCGATTTTCCCAGCTGTAACAAAATATTCCCGCTGCTCCCTTATCATTGGTTCTATTGGTTATGGAAGGTCTCGGTATCACTGCAAACAAATTAAAATCCATAATCGCTCAACCGCCCATGCCAGTGGAATCATCCGAATTACTAACTCATCTCCCAAACAAAGAAAGGTAACTGTAGTCTCCATCATAGCAGTCTCAGCACACGCCAAAAGACATAAGGCGAAACCGCGCAGACAGTGAATACAGCCAACTGTTCCCTATCTTACGATATCATCATTCATCGTAAACAATTGGAATATCAAAACATGATCAAAACGGATGAGACACACAGCTCACGGTGGGCACAGAGCACTTAACTCAGTAGCTCCTGCAACAAGCTGGACTTGGAATATGAGGAAACTGCAACAAGGAACACTTTTCAGACATAGCCTTCAATGGCTATATTGCGGGATTACACCATGTACCGGAAGTTCACGTCCTCCCGAAAATGATGATCGTCATATTGAGAACAAAAAATGTATAGCGCTTGATGATGTTAGGACATCTTTCTTGACTCCAACACACAGTCGTCGCATTATCCCCGTCACACATCAAACAGACCCTACTGTTAACGCACAACGAACGAAACACGGTGCAAATTCCCCAAAGAGGAAAATCTTCTGTCGACTTGACGGAGCAGTCCGCATTAATGCGTTTCAGCATGTAAATAACTTGCGTCAAACAATTCCAACGTCGGCCATTGAACAGCACTCAATGTGACGTAAACCGCATGTCAACACTAGACGGTGAAGGTCGCTTTTACAAAACTTGACTTGTTAAAAAGGAACATTGCTGTGTGTACTCGGCAGCGCAGATTTTCTAAGTAGAACATCATTTTGATTTCAACACAGAAAATTGCATCACACAGCCAAAATTAATCAAACCCCAGATGCATTTTCTACAGCGATAATTTTATCCCTTATCATTACATGCCCTCAAAAAAGATGATTAGTAGTATTTAGAAAGGTGACATTGCAAGTGTAGATAATGATAATGTCTATAAAAATAACATTGCTAAATTTAGATACTACATCAATGTTTTAATTTGTTGGTTTATTAATTATACATGTCATTAATAAACTTTATAGAACTATTTTCTGTATTTTGTGTGTGAATAGATGATCGGTATCTTTTGCTTCTGAAGTAAGCAAGTTTGAAGGATGTAACACTTTATCACAATAAACACGAAAGATTTGTCTTCATTCTAAATTACACATGACAACGGAAACAACATAACAATTAGTCAAAATAATCTAATCATTTATAAAAATCCTCATACAAAAAGATGAACATTATTTCATCGTGTTTGAAATCTAATTAAGAACAATAAAACAAATATGATTGTACTTCTTACGATTATTTCCAAGACCAGATAGTGTTTTAAACGTTGTGTGTCCAGTGTAACATTCTACAGCTTTGCCTTACGAATACAACATTTAGCTGCACTTACAAATAAGATACATTGTTATGATATATGACGGTGTGATTTACCCCAGAGCAAAGCAAAGAGATATCTTTACTATCATGTTTGTCATGTTTGACTGTTCATTTTATTTTTCTTTAGCGTTCAGGTTACTATCATCAGCATATGAAACAGAAAGATTGCATTTAAAATGATCAATAAATTGTATTGAGGAACAAAATTATGAGGAAAACAGTACAGAGTATAACATTTTGGGCGCTGGCCTTCATCGGGAAACATGACAAAATATAACATATTGGGCGCTGGCCTTCGTCAGGAAACAGAACAAAATATAACATTTAGGGCGCTGGCCTTCGTCAGGAAACATGACAAAATATAACATTTTGGGCGCTGGCCATCGTCGGGAACATGACAAAATATAACATTTTGGGCGCTGGCCTTCGTCAGGAAACAGGACAAAATATAACATTTTGGGCGCTGGCCTTCGTCAGGAAACAGGACAATATATAACATTTTGGGCGCTGGCCTTCATCAGGAAACAGGACAAAATATAACATTTTGGGCGCTGGCCTTCGTCAGAAAAAAGGACAAAATATAACATTTTGGGCGCTGGCCTTCGTCAGGAAACATCATCATCATCATCAAGTACCGGGCCTGCTTGCGTTGGTGATCATGTTTCTCCACAACTTTCGATCACGACAGTTATTTATCATTCCTGCTGTTGACCTTCTGCCAAGCCATTCTCTTAAGCTGTCTGGTAACTTTTCTCTTTGCTTCCCTCTATCTCTTCTTCCCTCAATTTTCCAAGTTGTTACAATATATTCCAACTGTTCTCTTCTCATTACGTGGCCAAAAAATGATGATTGTTTCTTCATAATATTGTAAATTAGCTCTCTTTTTGCTTTTGTCTCTTTCAGAACGTTTCATTTACTCTTCTTAGCTGTCCATGGTATTCTCAACATTTTTGTGTAAAAGCACATTTCTACAGACTCCAGTGATTTTCTTGTCTGTTGTCCTATTGTCCATGATTCACATCCATATGTTAGGACTGGCTCTACATGACATTTAAGAACTCTTTTTCTTGTTTCTATTGTCAAAAATGGATTGCATAGTATCTTCCTCATTTTTTGGAAAGTTGTTTTTGCCTGAGCCATTCTGTATCTCACCTCGGTTGTACACCTACCATCTGAGGTTATCATTGTTCCCAGATATTTAAATTCATTTACCTGTATTAATATTGTTACTCTTTTCTTTATTTTGCATTGAGGAGATCTCCTTTTCTTTGTTGTTGCCATTATTTCTGTCTTTTTGCTATTAAGGCTGAGTCCTTTATTTTTGCTTTCTATCATTATAATGTCTATAAATTTAAGGAAACAGGACAACAAATAAACACAGATATATAAAATACATTGCTGTGGTTATGATGAAGTCGTCACGAGTTCCAAGAGAGGAAAATGAATGAATGAGCCTCTGGCCGAAAGTCAAGGAAATGTGTACATAATATTTTGTTGCCTTCTATTTGGATGAAACATGGACTAATGTTCACGAAACAATATAAAAGAAAGGACTTTCATCAGGTGGAATGATTAAGAGGTTGATACGTAGCAGCAAAGGGCAGCGCCTTGAAAGCTGGACATGGAGGTAGCAGAAATAATGGACTGATGAAGAATGCAGGACTAGTTTTTATTTCAAAGTCATCGGAACGATCACTCCGAGATGAATGGACACGGTTTTGGGAGGAAAAATGTCTTTCCATCATTATATCGACCTTCTTGTTACTTAATAATGGACAATGCCTCAAACAACAACGAAGTGGCACAAAAAGACAATGTTACAATATCATCGAGTATAAAAGATGCAATAAAGATGTGGCTCACAAAGAAACATATACCATATAACGATATGAACTTGAAACTAGAATTACTTTCATTTGTAAAGCAGGCAAGGGACAAAAATATTGTGTATACACGAGTTAATCCAACTGTATTTTCATTGATATTTGAGACTGTCACCTTACCATTCACATTTCAATCTAATAGAACTAATATGGACAAAAGTCAAAATTGGCAGCTGAAAATAAAACATTATATTAATGCCATGTTAAAGCCCATATAAATCTTTCCTCTGAAAAGATAGATAATGTTTACTGGGCAACATTCATCACAAGTGAGGAATTTGTAAAATTACTATAATTATATTTTTAAAAATTAAATTTACGAACGGAAGTAAATATTAAGGATAATGGAGAAGGACCAGAAATCCTCAGAGAAGAAGTGGAAGACACCTTGCACAATATGAAAGCAGGCAAAGCTGCTGGACCAGATAATATAATTAAAGAAGAGATTGAAGCCATGGGTGATTTGGAATAGAAATAATAACAAAAATATTGAATGATTTCTACAACAGCGGATATATACCAGACGACATGCTCAAATCAATATTTATAGCCCTACCAAAGAAATCTGGTGCGATTGAATGCGATGATCATCACACAATAAGGCTTATGAGTCATATGACTAAGATATTACTAAGAATCATCATGCGAAGAGTGTGAAACAAAATCAGTATAGAAATTAGCGATGAACAGTGTGGTTTTGTTAAGGATAAAGGAACAAGCAATGCCATTTATATTATAAGATCTTTAGTAGAAAGAGCTATAGAGCTGAAAACAGATCTATACCTATATTTCATAGATTACACCAAGGCATTTGACAAAGTAAAGCACCAAGAAATAATCACAACTTTAGAAAGCATAAACGTAGACAGCAAAGATCTAAAAATAATAAAGAACATGTACTGGCAACAAACAGCGGCCATAAGAACTCGAAACCAATTGGGAATGTTTCAACAAATAAAACGGGGTGTTAGACAAGGTTGTGTGCTGTCACCAGATTTGTTTAATATTTATAGTGAGATTATTTTAAGATTCATAAGGGGCATGCCTGGAATAACAATTGGAGGCTATAATATAAATAATCTAAGGTATGCTGATGATACAGTCTTAATCGCTAAGAGTGAAAATGAGTTACAAGAAATGTTGGACATTATAGTGAAAGAAAGCAAAAATAAAGGACTCAGCCTTAATAGCAAAAAGACAGAAGTAATGGTAACAAAAAGAAAAAAGACATCACCTCAGTGCAAAATAAAGACAAGTGGAACAATATTAAAAAAGGTAAATGAATTTTAATATTTGGGAACTTTATTAACCTCAGACGGAAGATGTACAAAAGAGGTGAGATGCAGAATGGCTCAGGCGAAAGCAGCTTTCCAAAAAATGATGAAGAAACTAAGCAATCCATTTTTGACAATAGAAACAAGAAAAAGAATTCTTAAATGTTATATAGAGCCAGTCTTAACATATGGATGCGAATCATGGACAATAGGACAACAGACAAGAAAATCACTGGAGTCTGGTGAAATATGGTTTTACAGAAGAATGTTGAGAATACCATGGACAGCTAAGAAGAGTAATGGAGATGTTCTAAGAGAGGTCAAAGCAAAAAGAGGGCAAATTTCCAATATTATGAAGAAATTATCATCATTTTTGGCCATGTAATGAGAAGAGAACAACTGCATATATATTGTAACAACTGGAAAAATTGAGGGACGAAGAGATAGAGGAAGCAAAGAGAAAAAATAACAGACAGCTTAAGAGAAAAGCTTGGCACAAGGTCAACAACAGAAATGATAAATAGCTGCCGAGATCGAAAGTTGTGGAGAGACATGATCACCTACGCCAGCAGGCCCGATACTTGATGATGATGATTTTTGATCTTAGACTAAATATTTTGTCACAGTTAACCGTTTTTATGGGTTCAAATTTACTAGATCTTATTGTTAAGTATAACAAAAACACTTATTTTCTTAAAATGTGGTAGAAAATTTGAATCTCTTTTGTCGCTACAAAAAATATATCGAAAGTAAACAGAAAAATAGAGCATATCAATTGCTAATGTGAAACCTAGCTGAGAAATAAATATAAGTATTATAATGTCATCGGAAAAATCCAAAATTATCAATATAACATGTGGAACAGATTTGATCAGCCTGAAACCAGGATTTGAGTCCGTCCAGACCTTCAGGTCAGCACTTTGCCAAAAAAAGTAAGTGTAGCATGAGTTACAGTAGCTTTCCAATGTTAACACATGGCCGAAGTCTCATTCTTTGTCACCAGGAGGTTTACTCAACACACTGGCTGGTTTAATCAACACACTGGCTGGTATACTAAACACACCGACAGGTTTACTCAACACGCTTGCTGGTATACTCAACACACCTCATGTTTATTCAACATACCGGCAGGTTACTCAACACAGCAGCAGGTTTACTCAACACACCGGCACGTTTACTCAACACATTGGTAGGTTTAATCAACACAACGGCAGGTTTACTCAACACATTTGTAGTTTACTAAACACACCGGCAAGTTTACTCAACACACCGGCAAGTTTACTCAACACAACCGTTAGTTTATTCAACGCACCGGCAAGTTTACTCAACACATCGGAGGGTTTAATTAACACACTGTCAGGTTTATTGAACACACAGCCAGGTTTAATGAACACACTGCCATGTTCATGAACACACAGCCAGGTTTAATCAACATACCGGCAAGTTTAGTCAACACAACGGCAAGTTTACTCAAGACAAAGTCAGGTTTAATTAACACACTGTCAGGTTTTTTGAACACACAGCCAGGTTTAATGAACACACTGCCATGATTCATGAACACACAGCCAGGTTTAATCAACATACCGGCAAGTTTAGTCAACACAACGGCAAGTTTACTCAAGACAAAGTCAGGTTTAATTAACACACTGTCAGGGATATTGAACACACAGCCAGGTTTAATGAACACATTGCCAAGTTAAATGAACGCACAGCTAGGACTATTGAACACACTGCCAGGTTAAATGAAGACACAACCAGGTTTACTGAACACACTGCCGGGTTTAATGAACACACAGTCAGATTTAATGAATACACTGCGAGGTTTAATAAACACACTACCAGGTTTATTGAACACACTGCCGGGTTTAATGAACACACTGCCAGGTTTAATGAACACACCACCAGGTTTAATTAACAAGCTGCCAGGTTTAATGAACACACTGCTAGGTTTAATTAACACACTGCCAGGTTTAATTAACACACTGCTAGGTTTAATGAACATACCGGAAAGTTTACTAAAAACACCGACAAATTTTCTCAACACATAGCTAGGTTTAATGAAAACATAGCCAGATGTAATCAACATACCGGCAAGTTTACAAAAAACACCGACATGTTTACTCAACACCTAACCATGTTTAATGTACACACAGACAAGTTTAATGAACACACAGCCAAGTTTAATGAACACACAGCCAGGTTTAATGTATACACATCCAAGTTTAATGAACAAACAGCAAGGGTTAATGAACACACTGCCAGGTTTAATGAACACACTGCCAGGTTTAATGAACACACAGCCAGGTTTAATTAAAACACTGCCGGTTTATTGAACACACAGCCAGGTTTAATGAACATACAGCCAGGTTTAATTAACACACTGCTAGGTTTATTGAGCATAACGTTTAGCTTACTAAAAACACCAAAAAGTTTACTCAACACATAGCCGGGTTTAATCAACAAACAGACAGGTTTAATGAAAACACTGCCAAGTTTAATCAACATACCGGCAAGTTTACTAAAAACACCAACATGTTTACTCAACACATAGCCATGTTTAATGTACACACAGCCAGGTTTAATGAACACACAGCCAGGTTTAATGTACACACAGCCAAGTTTAATGAACACACTGCTAGGTTTAATGAACACGCTGCCCGGTTTAATGAACACACTGCCAGGTTTAATGAACACACTGCCAGATTTAATGAACACACTGCCAGGTTTAATGAAAACACTGCTAGGTTTAATGAACACACTGCCAGGTTTAATGAACACACTGCCAGGTTTAATGAACACACTGCAGGTTTAATTAACATACTGCCAGGTTTAATGAACACACCACCAGGTTTAATGAACACACTGCCATGTTTAATTAACACACTGCCAGGTTTAATGAACACACTGCCAGGTGTAATTAACACACTGCCAGGTTTAATGAATACACTGCCAGGTTTAATTAACACACTGCCAGGTATAATGAACACACTTCCAGGTTTAATTAACACACTGCCAAGTTTAATGAACACACTGCCAAGTTTAATGAACACGCTGCCCGGTTTAATGAAAATGTATAAAATAATCAAGTGTGTGTGCATTTGTGTATGCGTGAGTGTTAATGAGTATTTCCACAAAGGTTTTTATTTTTTTTTAACGCATTCCATAGAAAATAATTGGAAAATCACTGCTTTAAAGGTTTGTTTTGTCTTGTTTGCCAGGAGCAATGTATACCTTGTCTTATTCAATCTAAGCAGTGTACTTCACTTTTTGAAAATGTAAATACCGTTGTTGTGTTTGATTTCTCTGAAATATGCGAATAGGATTTATTTCTTTAAACTACTACTATCTATCTATCTATTGTCCTTTCGAGCCGAAGGCGGCACATAGGGCAGAACCACAATCTCAAAAACATAAACCTTGCATGGCAAAATGGCACATATTGCAGAGATCACTGCTTCTAAAATCTATGGCTCTGTTTCCATAACAATACTTTTTACAATGACAGCTTCTCAAGACATCGATCAATCGCCTCTTACGATATGCTTGGAAGGACACAGTGTCACTATTCTTTACTCATAATGAGGCCCCGGTAACACACGGGAAACTACTACTGCACACATTTTATTTATTTCTAAAAATTAATATAAGGTTGAAATTATAATATCTAGAACAGATATGAACTTCTTGAATACAATTTCTATTTATCTATTGACCTTTCGAGCGGTAGCCGGCCCATAGGGCTTAGACCAAGATACTCCTTCTCTTATCTAAATTTTTGTTCTAGCAGTTTTCTTTTAAAGATATTTTATCAGATCTCGCCATTTGTATCTGTTCTGTGCAAGCAGCTCTATCTCATTGGGGGGGGGGGGGGGGGCGATTCCTACTGCCCTTGCCTCTCCCATCAATGTTATTCTCAGTGTTTCTCTGGGTCTTCCTCTTTTTCTCTTACCTGTTGTTTCCCACATGAGGGCTTGCTTTGCTATTCGGTTATTATCTCTTCTCATCACATGTCCAACATATGACCATCGTCTTTTTTTATTACTGAAGATATTAGTGGTTGATTGGCGATTTCTCTAATTTCCTCGTTTGTTTTGAATTCGTTCCACGCTATACCAAGTATTTTCCTTAGACATTTATTTTTGAAAGCGTTCAACTTTGTTCCTATATCTCTTGTTGTTTTCCAGCTTTCACACGCATACGTAAGGGTTGATAGTACATTTGATTTGAATAGTCTAAGTTTTGTGTTTGTGCTGATAAGTTTTAATTTCCACAACTTTTCAAGGATTCTGAAAGACATTACTGCTTTAGCTATTCTGATTCTAATTTCTTACATTATACAATTTGGTCAGTCAGAATTGTTGAGTGTCTTCGTGCGACTTGTTTCTTGACGTCGTTGATAAATTATCTTGAAGGGGTCTATTTTTCGTCTCTGGCAGTGTCAACATTGCTAGAATGAAGATAAGCTGAAGGAAACCAAGAAGGAGAAACGACCCAAACAAAGGGAGACGATCTCTCCGGATCAGAAAAGGACTAATCATCGCACCTATTCTTGCCAAGATATTACACAATCCGTATGACATATTTCTAATTCCAGTTGGATACAGCTCAATACCCATAACAATTACGACTCCCCAGGAAGCTTCCATCAACATGTGTGCCCCAAACGCAAGCACGAGAGTAGGAATTGCTTTACTTGCATCGGACGCCAACAATTGTACAGCAACTAAAGTAAACGTACACATACCGGACATGGAGACGAGTGTAATGGAAAGCCACTTTCTACCAAACCTGATTGCGAACACTGAGATAAACAACCTTATAGGGAAAGAAATAAATGAGAACACAACAAAATTGATAAAAAAATCACCAAAAAGGGCCTTCAGGCCAAACCCAACCATGTAGGTTTCCACAGCAAGAATGAACCAGGCCAATCCCAGAACAATGGAATATTTACGGTTGTTTTTGTTAAACAAATCCCGGTAGGTGTATTTAGACCGTTCCTTCATGTTTTCTTTCTCTGTCTCTGCTATTACAGCCATGATAGCTGTATCTGGCACAGGTCTTTTGTTTATTCTCGCTATTTTCCGAACTACCTTATGTCCTTTCTTCAGTTTTCCATGAATTGTCAAAAACCTTAAACTCTCTGGGAGCCAAAAGAAAGGCAAGAAAGCGAGGAATGAAACAAACGCAGTAGCAATGTGGACGTGCTTCCAGTTCTTTAAAGCAAGCACGCACAGGCTTAAGGTAAATGTTCCAACATTCCAGAAGGGAAATGTCGCAATGAAGGCTCTCCACCAAGCCGAGATAAATTCAAAATTATAAACAGCAACAGAAGAAAGAATACCGCCAGAAGCAAATCCAATGAAGAATCTCATGACAGCGTACATCTGCCATGAAACTGAGAAGATGGCAATGATGTTGGTTATAGTCAGCAAGGCTGCACATCCATGGATGCTAAATTTCCGACCATAATTATCTCCTAAAATGCTACAAATGCTGGATCCACACACTAGCCCAATCATATTGATAACGAAAATAAGATTATACTTCCACGCGTCATCACAAACCAGACCCCACTCAGTAACAACCGTTGAAGCCTTGTCATTAAATACAATATTCGCACACAATCTCTTAGCTTCACATGAAGAAAACATTGAACTATTTCCAATGAGACTCTGTCCATCTTGTGCTGCTATCAAGGACAAGTTTCCAGAAGGTTCCAGAAACTCGGTAACATTGACAGTTAATGGATCTTGACATGTCCACCCGGGGTTGTAGCTCGCAAAAATCACAAACATTAATGACCAAGCGCAGGAATTTACGAGAAATACCCCAACGAAACGAAGATTACTTGGAAAAGTCCACAGTTTCCCAGATTCTTGAAAAGTGTGTCAAGTGTGTACGTTCTGCGGAGAAAGAAACAATATTTTTGTTTAATGTAAATTGCTATTTATAAAACATGGGACAACTTGTGGCTGTGAAAGAGAGTGATTTTTTGTTGTGGATACTTTTATTTATTCATTACACTGAGAAAGAAAGAAAAACTAATCATCATAATAGATAACACAACTATGAAGCAAGTAGACAATTTTAAATATCTGGGTAGTACGTTAACACAAGACAATAACCAAGAGACAGAGATAGATATAAGGTGTAACAAAGCATGCCAAGTTATAGGCCAAGTATCAACACTTTTAAAAACAAAGCAATAACTACGGAAGCAAAAAGGGCAATATACAAATCAATTGTTCTACCAACTCTGTGCTATCAGTGCCAGAATTGGACGCTGGACTCTAGAACAATAAGAAAGATAATGACCACCGAAATGAAATGTGTCAGAAGAATGACAGGAAACAGCTTAAGGGACAGAGTAAGAAACACTGACCTGAGGAAGAAACTCGAAATTGAACCAACCATCGATTACATAAAGAAACAACAGATAAATTGGTTCGGCCACATAACAAGACAAAAAGAACTAACAATGACTCAAAGAGCCTTAAATAAACGCTACGAAAACGCCAGATTAAGAGGAAGACCGAGAAAGAGATGGATAAAGGGAATACTAGAGTCACTAGGAGGAATAACATCAGAAGAGGCCAACAGAAGAGGAAAGAATCGCAGATTGTTTCTCCCCTCGACGCCAACGGCAGCAGAGGAAGGATAGAGGTAGAAGAAGAAGATTACGCTGTTTCAAGTACTTTTAACTTCTTAGAACAAAAAATTGTAACAGCTTAAAAATGAGACGTGTCCAATGTTGAACTACTTGTGAATATAGATATTATACTGTAAATTGTGGACTTCAGTACGAAACAAGTAGATGTAAATAACAAACTTGGTCTTAGGATAATGTATATACCAGGTAGACCTATATGTACAATGAGATGAAAGTTGAACCAACAAGCCGTACTGAAAAAGAGACTGACCCTTAATGAATCAGGAAATACGGTTAGAGGTGATGATTACAAATTTATAAATACTTCTGACATATATAGAAACATGTCACCCAGTGACTGCTTCACCTGTAGACTAGGTAGGCATTCGGAAACATAGAGTCTCAAAATGTAGGATCATCGAGTCATTGTGTGTAATATTGTTGGTGCTGTCATAGACCTCTGATCTGTAGCTCTGTAATTGGTCTTAGCCTTTTTTCTATAATTTTAGCACATAACTTTTCGACATGATCGAGAAGAAAGATAACTGTATTTGCTGCAGTTTCCTGCTACCTTATTTTCATATTGGTACGGTAATTGTTTATTATAAGTTTTCTGCATTGCCATGTTATACATTTTTCTTCTTCAATTATTTCAACTGGTTATTTGTCTATCCTGTGGGCTTTAATTCTTGGTGCGTGTTTTATGATGTCTTACTTTCTTCCATTACGATGTTGAGTTCATTGTTTGCTTTTTAGTGAGGTTTGGCATTTATATATTTGTCTTTCAAATATTCTTTCCATCCCTGCTGCATTTTTTTGTTGTTTGGTGTTTGGCTATTCTTCTTTGTTATTTAAGAGTTCTGTTTGTAACTCTAGTCGCATTTCTAAACAATGAATGAGATAATGGAAGTGGGGAGGTAGAACAAGGAATGACCTAGAGGGAATGAAAATTAGCAAATTCAAATGAGAAAGAATTATAATAAAAGTGGTAAAGTGACACAGTTAAAAACTACAAGTAACAACAAAGAAATTAAGCACTGGAGATACCAGAACAAACAGACCATGTGTAATGCATCGGAATGAAAACAATATAGTACACATCAAAACAAATAAACATGTTTGAAAGACACAAAATAAGAAATAAACATTAATGATATCGTAATGAAAAAAAACGTGCAACACATTAGAAAAAAGAAATAACAAAAGAACACAAAAAACGAACAACAGAATGAAAACACTAAGTTAAAAATAAAATAATAAAAAAGGCTAATTCTAGAAAATAAACTACAATACTGGAGAAAATAGCTATAGACACAAAACCATGTGGGAAATATATTTTAACATTAGGTGATTATTTAAAAGAAAGAACACGAAATAAATATGATGTAGAAAATTGATCATAGATATAACCATAAAGACACATCCTAGCAGTGAAATGACAATACCAACAACAGAGCATATAAAAAACGTTTTGATATTTTAAAAAAAAGGCTAGTGCTCATA
The DNA here is from genome assembly GCA_032433765.1 of Megaustenia siamemsis. NCBI lineage: Eukaryota > Metazoa > Mollusca > Gastropoda > Stylommatophora > Ariophantidae > Megaustenia > Megaustenia siamemsis. Next base: position 56,956,434 of record JAVIAB010000008.1, read on the forward strand.
TAAAAAGGAAAAATAATAAAGTAGAAAAAAATGGTATGTTAGAAGCTTTAATGGACGATTAGTGGACGACACAGATAAAACGACGTTTCGGCTCAATAGGCCTTCAGCAGGAACAAACAAAAAAAAACACACTCGGATATGTAAGTAAAACTAATCCTACATAGCTAGCCAGTAACGAAACATTCAAAACAAAAATAATCGAAATATGTTAAAGAAAATAAAAATGTCTTCCCTGTGCGTCAGGCCGATGTCAAAATGAAAAGGAAATGGTAACCTGAGTGTGGCTGTCGTGAATGTGCAGAAATGTGCACAAATGCACACAGAACCAGAGGAGTTCACACAGGAGTCAGTGTGCAAACACAAAGGAGAAAGAATAGAACAGTAGACTAACAGGTGCTCAAAAGGCGGTAATTGCTCATATAAAAAATAAGATTAAGGACAGACACACAAACATTACTGAGACAATGAAATGAATGAAATAAGATAGATTTATTAGAAATAAAGAAAGACCATGAGAAAAAGAGTTGAACTTAATTAAACGTATCAGAAATTAAAAAAAAAAACCAACAACACAACATTAGAACAAAAACAGGAAAGTTCAAATTATTCCAACACGAGAAGACAAATCTCTGCAGGTGAAAGCTTTCCCTAACCAATAACAGACCTGGGAAGTTCCCGTGAGTTGCCATTGGTCTCAAGAGCAGCTGCTTCGTTATCTTCTGTGTCGACCATTGTTGATTTTTATTTTGCTTTCTTCCAATAGGAACTGTGGTGCACAGAAACATACATTTTCTTATTGTCATTAAGATACTCATGAAAATAATATTGCAGAAGCAAAATACACCGAAACTATTTGCTGGTTTTTGTCGGATTTCAAGCACACAAACTTAGATAACCACAAAAAAAAAATAGAGAGATGGGCTAATTGATAATTTTATTGATACAATTAAAAAATAAAGAAGGGCTAATTGGATAATTGTGCTGCTTGCACAGAACATAGACAAATGGCGAGATTTGATAAAAGATCTTTACAAGGATTGAAAACTGCTAGATTATAAATTTAGACAAGAGAAGGAGTACTGGGTCTACGCCCTATGGGCCGGCTACAGCTCGAAATTTCAATAGATAGAACTGATAATTGAAAGTAGATAGAGTAGAATGCCTCTAAACCTAAGCAATTTTTCTGAGAAATATCATCATCATCATGTACCCTGCCGGTTGGCGTAGTCGATCATGTCCCTCCACAATCTTCTATCTACAGTGCATCGTATCAGTTCTGTTGTTGAATGTTTTCCATGCCATGACACCAAGCTATCCAGTATTTTCTCTGAGAAATATATATATGGATTAATTTGCTCTATACCGCTAGTGATTGTTTTATGAAACCCCTTTAATACAAAATACATGTTGGCACACACACACACCAAAGAAACCAATAAATGTACGTGAATACTTCAAATGGAAATTTAATGGAACTTGACCAGTACTGATGACAGCCGATGGTGTTAGTGTAATCTGGAGAGGAGAGGGAATATTATGTTTGATTGGAGTCGCGATGGATACAAATATCAAGATGTTTGGGCAGTTTATTTTTCATTTTTCTAATTTATGTTTATTTCCCCACAAAAATGATGCTTGTAATTATGATGGCTCTTGTCCTAGAAGTCTTTAAGTTGTTGTTGTTGTTGTTGTTGTTATGGATCCAGTAACCTTTGAGCTGATGCCCTTCGGCCAATGCCATGTAATAATATCTGCAGGTATTTTTAAGTTCTGCTGTTGTTCCGTACAGAGTATTCCATTTGGAGGGTCTTTGAGGAAGTATTGTTGTTCTAATGTCAGTGAGCTCTGGACATTGAAACAGGTGGTGTTCTACAGTTTCTTGTGGGTGATTACAGAGTGGACATACTGGGGTATGGTTTTGTTGTATTCTATTAATGTGGTTATTTAGCATAACATGTCCTGTTCTCAGTCTGAAGATGGTGGTTTGGTCTCTTCTTGTTAGGTTGTTGATGTTGTCTTGTGGATTTGGTCTTGCCATATATTTAAAAAGCTCTCTCCCTGTTTTCCCTAAGGCCCATCCGTTCAGCCACTCCTCCTTACTGTTGGATTTTATGACTTGTTTGGCTGTGTCAAGTGTGATGGATGTATGTATCTGTGTCTGTTTGGATCCTCTCTTAGCTAATGTATCTGCCTTATCATTTCCTGGTATATTTGAGTGTCCTGGGATCCATTGCATTACCAATCTTATGTTATGTGTTTCAATGAGTTTGTCTGTGTCTATGATAAGCTGTGTGAGTTCTGTTTTGTTCGTGTTGTTTTCCAGTGCTTGCAGAGCCGATTTGGAATCCGTAAATATAACTGTGTTTTTCTTTGATGGTGTGGTATCGAAAATCATATTTAAATGATAAATTGCTGTTTCAATAGCTGTTATTTCTGCTTCATAATTGTTACAGACTTCACCACAAGGGCCACAAATTTCTTCTGCTGTTCCATCTGGATAATGTATTAGTATTCCATATCCAGCTTTTGAAGTAGCGTTAGTGGCTGCACCATCTGTGTATATATGTATCCAGTCATCTGGATAAGTATCTATTGTTTTCCTTGCTGCTAGTGTTACTGATACTGGGTCTGCTTTTTTACCTGTTCTGTTACATATCTCTACATTATTTCAGGTTTTTTATAATTCGTACTTGGTGGCATTTCTTTGATGACTCTTGATGTTTGTAGTCGTTTTTCAGGTAGGTGGAATTTCTTTTGTATATTTCTAACATGTTGTAATACTGACACCTGTTTAATTCTTTGTTTTGGAGTCCATGTATCTACTAATTTTCTGTTAGGGTGGTCCTTCTCCATTCTTTTTTGTCTTTCATAGAGAACCATAGCGGCTTTGTTTCTCCTCAACTCTAAAGGTTCCACATTGCAGTGGATTTCGCAGGCTGCAACTGGAGTGGACCTCATTGCACCGCTGATGAGCCGTAATGCATTATTTGTATCTTGTCCAGTGCCATGTAGTTGTTTTGCTGCATGTCACTAGGAGCGAGCTACCATGATCCAAAACAGAGCGAACATATCCCAGATAGAGATTTCTAAGTGTTTCTTATCTGCTCCCCATAAGGTGCTGGAAAGCATTTTCATTAGTTGAAGTCTTTGTGTTGCTTTCTTAGCGAGATTCTCTACGTGTTTCTTCAGGTTCAGTTGCCGGTCTAGTTGTATTCCTAAGTATGTAGGGTGTACCTCTTTTGAAGACTATTGTGTTGGAGATTGAGTTTGATGTTTGCCTTAGCTATTTGTTACTTCTAGTAAATACTGTATATACTGTTTTCTGTACATTTATTTTTATTTTCCAGGTGTTACAGTATTCTTCTAGGTGTCTCAGGTCTTTGTTTAGTTGTGCTTCAGCTGTTCTAATATTTTCGTTAGTACTCCACATGACCAGATCGTCCGCATATAGAGCTTTTTTATTTATCAAGGTTTTGGTCAGATCATTGATATATATCAAAAAAGGGTACAACTGAGTGGTGATCCCTGTGGTAATCCTTCTTCTAGCACCTCTTTGTCTGAAATGGATTCATTTAATTTAGTTTGTATTGTTCTGTCAACTAGGAAATATTTGACCCATTTGTACAGTTTCCCATGTATTCCGGCATCTCTCATCTTCAATAAAAGCCCCTTACGCCAGACTCTATCATAAGCCTGCTGCAGGTCTACTAGGATGGCTAGAGTATGTTGTCTCTTCTGAAATCCATCTTGGACCTGTTGTATTAACCTGAGGATTTGGTCTTCTATGTTATTGCCTGCCCTGAAACCAGCTTGTTCGTAGCCCAGAGTATTAGAGGTTTCCAGATACCAGTATAGTCTGCTATTGACCATACTCTCAGCTATTTTACCTATGCATGATATTAAGGATAGGGGACGATAGCTTCTGGGGTCATCTGGAGGCTTGTTCTTTTTGAGCAATGGCACTATATATGCATTTCTCCATATCTTGGGAATTTTGCTTTCTTTCCATGACTTGTTGATCAGACTGAGTAATGTTTCTTTCCCTGACTTGCCGAGATGCTTTATCATCTCATTGTGTACCTTGTCAGGGCCTGGGGATTTTCTACATTTTAATTTTCTTAATGCCTTTTCTAGTTCCCTCATGTTAAAATCTTCTTCAAATATTGCAGCATTGTTATTGGGGCTCTTTCAATTAATTTTAAATTATGTAGCTGAATTTTATCGCTATCTGTAAGTTTGTTCGCTCTGTTGACTGAAGCAAAGTAACTATTACATTTTTTAACTATATTTTTTTTAGAGTTGATGATTTCATTATTAAATTTGATTGGTTTAGGATTTGGTTCTCTTTTATCACCAGACAGATGTTGCATAAGTCTCCATGCTTTATTTCCTTCATGTCGCAAATCGAGTTTACTGCATGTTTCTTGCCATTTCTCTTTCTTTGCTTTTTTAGCAACTAGTTTGACCTTAGCACTAGCCTTGTTATAGCTTATTTTATTATTCAAAGTTGGGTTCTGCTCAAGTATTGTTCTGGCTTTCTTTCTTTCTGATACTGTTGTCTCCAGTTCTGTGTTCCAAAATGGTCGATATTGTGTTCTACATCCTTTGGGTATAGTTTGTTCTGCAGTGTTGTGTATTATTTGTGTGAACATCTCGTTTAATTTTTCTACGCTGTTTTCTGTCAGATTGTTCAGGAGTTGGTCGGATTTTTCTTGATATAGCTTCCAGTCAGCTTTCTTGATATAGCTTCCAGTCAGCTTTCTTGAAATTCCATCTCGTTCTCTGTTTTGTTTGGATTTTTGTTGTTTTTGTGTCTACTATGGTGACTATGGGTCTGTGATCACTGCCTATGTCATCAATAACTTCAATGTGGCAGTAGTTTATGAGATCAGCAGAGCAAATGGTCAGATCAGGTCTACTAAGGGAGAGATGAGCTCTATGTAGGAGAGTTGGTGTTGATTCTGTGTCCTGCATGATTGTAAGATTAGTTGATTGGCAAAGATCTTCTATGTATTTTCCTGTGGGATTTGAGTTAGAATATCCCCATTGTGTTGAATGTCCATTAAAATCTCCAGCCAAGATAGTTCTATGGTAGTTGACTTGATCAAGTTCTGTTATGTTACAATTTGTGCCTGGTGGGTTGTAAACATTATAAATATTATATTTGCTGGATGCAAACCAAATTGTGGCTTTCTGAACATCTGTTAGTTCTGCATTATTTAGTGGAACTACATCTCCCTGTATATTGTTTTTGATGTAGGTGATTATACCCTGCAGTTGTTGGTGCACTTACATGGATAGCTGGTGTAACCTGTTATATGTGTGTCTATGTTCTTGTGTAGTGTTTCCTGCAGTAGGACAATATGGATCTGGTATTTGTACATGATTTTGGTTAGTTCTGTTTTCTTGTTTTGAGGCCTGAAATATTAAGTTGTAGTATGTTTAATTTATTTGTTTTTTCTCTCTGACCAATCTTCATGCTCTTTCTTCCCTTAAAATATTTATATATTGAACTTTGTTGGATCCGAGGTTTCTGGTTATTATATGAGTTGTTTGTGTTTCTTCCAGTAGCTAATTTATCGCACAGTCCAGCCTGGTCGCTCACTGTCTGGCGCGGACCTTGTTGACCGAGGCGGCGTCCGAGCTCGTATTGATTTATATTCTTGTTGTACATGGCATTGTTAAAACTGGGGGACCTGTGGGCTATCTTCCTACCCCAGGGTGAAGGTTTTGCAAATCCTCGCCTCAATTCCATCCATGGCATGTATTGTGTCTCTGTCTCTGCTGACATATCATCCATCCATTTGTTCACTTTCTAGGCCCTGTATTCAAGCAGGATTCACAACAGCCCATTCCCCGCCACCTACTGTCACTGGCACTTACTCCGTTCATTCAGGCGTATCTCATGGGGGCCAAATGTATCGACAGAGGATCGTCACGTCCTGGGTCACTTGTGTCTGTGCGATGTACTACAGGACTGTTGAAGGGAACATGATGGACTCCTTGTCAGTACTAGAGTCATTTGTCTTCAAGTATGTCAGTAGATGGTCTCGAGGCGGTTTCGCTGAAGCTCTCACCCTGTCCACAGGGGGTTCCTATAGAAATAGTAATAAGATAGAAGACAAGACACTCACTCAAGGGAGAGTGAGGGTGATTAGATGAGGGCAATGGCGTATACCACATGTTGGTTGGCTCTAGCCCTGCATCTATAGGGGCTCACCTTCTCCCGACCCAGTTATACCACTGGGAACTCGGTCGCGCCCAAGACAACTTTGCGATAACAGAGGGACCACGTGTAGGTGTGGCCTTGGGCACAGTGGCCCAGTGGAGTTGAATTTAGTCCATCAAAACCAGAGATGATTTTGTCAAAACAGAGAGTTTTGTCATCCGACATCCACTGAGCCTGGCAAATGAGAGGCTATGAACGCTTCAAATACCTTTTGGTGATGTCAAGTGCGGACATCACACACCCCCAAGTCTTTAAGTTAAAACATTTTCAATGCTGTCTATTGTTTACGATTTATTTTTATAATTTCTAAAAATGATCAGTAATTGTTTTTCCATTGAACGATTTCCATTCACGTTCTAACTTGGCCACATCTTCTTCTTCAGCGGTCAAGTATTGCGATTCATGCGACTGGCCCCATCAACGCTGTATTTATTTCAATGGTGATTAAGTTATTTAATTCTGTTCTGGGAATACACCTCCTGTTCGATCCCGCCTTATCTGAATAAAAGGAAAATTTATCAGCTTTTTCTCGCTGGTATTTATGCAGGTCTTGAAGTTCCTCTGTGACCATTTGGAGACAAAGTTAATCTTATGTTTAAAGAAAAATATTTCACAAGAATACATAATTTTACTTATGCACAACGAATACTTTTACAGACAATAACTTAAAGACACACATTTCTAAAAAAAGAACAAAAAAATTAACAACACTTACCTGACCAGATAATAGTCGCGATGCTACTACAACAGCTCGATTCCGTGATAAGTGTATCTGGTCTTATTTTTGTTCGCGAAGGTTGTGTGAATTCCGAGTTGAGGAGAAAAGAGATCTACGAATACCGGAGTTCTATTATTGGATGAAGTCTGGGTTGCTGCGGTTAGTGCGATCAAGGGCTGGGTTTGATTTCCAGATCTGGCGAATTTATTTTCGCTGACCAGCTAGGTTTTCGGCCTCGAGAAATAGATAATAAATATTCTTGTGCAAAGTAAATGCGGCTTGGCGTGATAGCGACCACCAAAAATGTGCGGTTGGTCACTGAGAATTATTATTGTTCGCTAGCACCACAACTCCCATACGCCTATCTAAGCTTGTAAGGAACCTTCACTTTTCTTTCGGTAGGTCGAAGTTAGGACACAATGACAGCAAAGCTAATGAAGAACATTATTTATAACAAAGAGTTTAATTTAGTCAACAGATCGTCTTATTTGCACAACGGACATCTCCATAGTGTCCATACACCATCCTCGGCATGTTCCCCAATATGAAGCACGCCAGCCACACACTAGCGAAATCAGAGAACATGATTTCAGGTAAGAAAAACAACGATATCAACGAAGCCAGTAGCACCGATGAAAACCTTGACTCGATCTCTTTAGTCGGCTTGTATGACGTATGTGGCAGGTGACTGTGGTTCTTTTCTCATAACCGTGGTCAAGACCCCTGTAGCCCCAGCTCACGACAGTAGAACAAAGAGTTCTCCAAGTTAATGTAATTACATCTACATTGTCCTAACTCAGTATCAATCAACAAAATATCAACAAAGGATATGCATGTATATCAGTAAAAGCGATATTGGGAAAGTTAAAATTGTTATTATAACTGATAAAGACAAAATTACCGATTACTGGACACGACAATGGTAGAAGCAGTCACAAAAAGAATGCACTAACACATGTTTCTCCTTTTATATGTTCGCCAATATTTAAAAAATACCATCTGTTATAGATGAACAGCCTCCAAAAAATGCAAACTGTTATACTTATTTTAAGATAAACGAAAAAAACTGCTAAAGTAACGGTTTTGAAATAAACTAGCGGTTCTTAAATTTTACTTACCATGAACCCCCTTTGGGCCATTGAGTATATTTTGTATCCCCGAACCCTCAAGACTTAAATATTTTGAATCTCTAAAGTGCATTAACTATTTCGTTAACGTTTCTTTAAAATAATGTTCAAATTTTGAGATAAGTAAGAAATTAGCTATTGAACACACTCCTACTATATTTTTATTTGAATAATTTCATATTAAGTAATAATATGAACAAATACTAAAGACAAATCCTTAAGATACCTTGGATAATGAAAATAGCAATGAAGACATATTAACAGATTTAAACATTAAAAAGAATTGGCTTATAAACACCATTCTACAGTGGACATTACTATGTTATTGCTATTTCAAAAGACACACTAGGCCGTAAAGAACAATTGTAAAAGTGTTGGCTCATGTATGACGTAAAATGACAAAAAAACAACTTATGCTGTTTCGTCCTATAACTGTCTGTCTGCAGCACAATTATTCAGCCCTACCTTATCCGGGAGATTCTTGTCTAAATAGGAAAATACAGATACACAATTTATATCCGAGTTGTGATCGTAACCCTATGCTATTGTCATGAGTACATCTGCGTGAAAGACATCGCCAATGATAGATTTATTTATTGATAGCTGAATTGGTCATGACCTGTAGTGTTTGGTTTCTCGTGGCAAGGCGCTGTGACAAGGAGTATGGGTTCGATCCTGCTTAGGACCACATACTGTTCTTTGTTTTATTTTCCTATTGTTGATTATTTGTGATTTGTTTCCGAGTGGTCTAAACATACCTCCTCCACTGAAATAGCTCGCCAATCTATCGCCTCGGAAGTTGTCCACTACAATAATATTCATTTATTATTATATTCTCTGGTTTCAAGAAATCAAAGAGACACTGAACATGACGACAGAAGAAGTGGGAGACCTGACTAGAGACTGGGATTCTTTTAGACGGGCTGTGGTGAATGCAACATTCTGCAAAGGACATGCGACCTGATAATAAATACTATTAACAGTTTAATAGTTGAATAAACTGAAATTACATACACATAAGATTATTAATATGCACGCCGTTTGGAAAAAGTCACATGAAAATGAAAGCTAGAAAATGTCAGAGATATGATTGGTATCAAATTGTACCTTATTCATCACAAGAAAGGTGGTAGAAAATGGACCATTTTATACGTACATACATACTTACAACTTTTGAGAAGGGCAGTGATTAGTTTTACCTACAAGTCTCGTTACATCGGATTCTGACTTTAAGTTCTTAAACGATTACCATATTTTGTTAAAGATGAACGGAAACATAGAACGATGTGTCACACATTGTGTTGTTACCAAATGCAGAAATATTCTCATAGACCTCTTCAATAGTCCCGAAATATCTTCTTCTAATTGACATTAGTAATATAGAAGGGATTGTTCATTGAACTGCAATTTCAGAGCGCCATTCGTGGATATTTCTATGAGCGTGTGTTTCTCTGCTGCAGTGAACCCCTCTTGTCCATCGGAACATCCCCATATCCCTTCCACCACCCGTGTCAGCATTTATCGAAACGTATGCAGACTGATTGCTAGTGCAAGATGTTGCTTATAGGTACATCTACTTTTGCCACTAAGCAGTCTGGATCGATCAGATACCTTTTCCACCTTTAGACTTTCCAATTCTTCAACAAATACATCATTGTCCCACCAATTCTCCCCCTCTTCTCTTAAGCAATAAAAAATAAACGTAACGATGTCTTCTTTGTCCAGAGTAAGGCCCCACTCAGTGCTAGAGCTTCCAGCGAGCTTGTCAGCTTTTTCATTGTCGTATACACCACTAGAATGCCCTTCACAGTACACCCAAGTTAACGGGCTCACTTTAGAGTCATCTAAGAGCTGCATCCATTCCTGACGCAAACATTGTCTGTTAATCTTCTGTAGCATACTTTGCGAGTCTGTCTAATTCGCAAGACTGCGTGATTCACGTTCTGTGTAACATACCATGTTATCACCGCCGTTACTGCTTCATTCTCATGCTGGGCACAGTAATTCTACATTTGCCCGATTCCCTAGCCAATTCTCTACCATGATGGTATGCCATAAAACCTCAAACAGTGCACTGTAAGTGGGATACAGAACCATCAGTATAGACGAAATGATCCTGAGGTGACGATAATATTTCGATGGATTCCCTTATTACGACCTCGGTAGCTCCATGGACCTAATTGCGGCACTCCCTGTCGAGCTGAATGATTACTTTGGTTATTCTACTGTTAATTCTATTCAAATTTTGTCAGCCTTAATGTCTTTCAGATTGCATACTTCCCTTATGGACTTCTGCTTGGACATCCATCCAGAATTTTCCACGCCTGAGGTGCCTGCCCTTCTGAATACAATTGATAATTTATGTTCCTTAATACATGCAAATAATCCCGTATGTAGAGATCACATGTGAGACTTTAGTGATCATACTTGTAGACTTTAGCGATCATACTTGTAGACTTTAGCGACCATAAACGTTGGGGAAACATCAGCCGGGCTAAACCTCCAACGTTTGTGTTTTCTTAAGTTAAGCCCTTAACTTACAACGGACTCAGCAGGTCGATAAGGGATAAATGTTTTATGCTCAGAGAAATACACAGAAGATGGAGATAGATAAACATAAAGTAGCAGCAAAAGGAAAATTAAAATAATAGGATTAGCGAACACCAGAGTAAAAAGGACAACAGATAAAAAGAACACACACGAACTACATGATAATATTCTCAGGAGTCGACAACACAGAAAGAGCAACACACGGAGTAGGTTTTAACACGCAAAGAATATTTTACAAATAAAATAAGACTCATGTTAGTGATGGGAGATTTTAATGGAAGGCTTGTGAAACGCAACAGTGAGAACAAAGATATCTTAGGACCCTTTGACGATAAAACAGCTGAAATAAACGAAAATGAAAGCAGACTGCTTGAAAAATGTAATTTAAATGATTTATTTATTACCAACACATTCTTCAAACACAGAGAGTCGCAAGTATACACCTGGTACAAATGGAACGACACAACATGCAGAAGCCAAATAGATTATATACTAAAAAGACAACAGAACAAGAAAAGAGTAACCGACTGTAGAGCAATCCCTAATATTACAGATGACACGCATCACAAGATGGTTATGATCACACTAAGACAGACAAAAACAAAGATAATATACGAAAACGAACAAAAGAAGCGAAAAGAACAGACAAACAAATAAAAATAAAACAGTAAAAAGATCAAGAATCAAGGAAAACCCTAGAAGAAAAACTAACAGAAAATTTCAAGAAACTCCCTAACGAAGTATTCGCAGTAGAAGAAGAGTGGAAACAATTTAAGGAAACAGTAACCAACATCTCTAAAACAGTTTGTGGAACGAAGCTAAGAACAAGAGAAGAGAAAAAGAGCACCCCGTGGTTGAACGAAACAATCAGAGAAGCAATTAGAGAAAAGAAGAAACTGTTTAAGAATTGGATGGAGAACAAGAACAAAGAAAATATGAAAAATATGCCTTAGTTCGAAAAAGAGTTAAAATTTTGATCAAAGAAACTAAGCAAAAGAATTTGACAGAATTCGGAGAAAACATGAGTAGGGACTTCAAGACAGCCACAAGAGATTTATACAAAGCAGTAAAAACCACAAGAGCGAGACAAAAAAACCATGATCCTACTGGCTCATAAATGACAAAGACGGACAGCCAATATCAAATAACCAGCATATGCAACAGAGATGGAAAGAATATTTTGAAGATCTGTTAAACATAACAACTACCAATAAGGCAACAAAAACCACGCTAAAACTCACAAATACTGAGCCCAACATCATGAAAGACAAAATCGAAGAAGTAATCAAATATGCACCAAGAAATAAAGCACCAGGGATAGATAACATACCAATAGAAAAATAGCAGCAGCAGGAGAAACAGGAGTGCAATGGCTGCATAGAATATTTAATGTAGCATGGCACCAACAACAAGCCCCAGAAGACTGGCAACAGGCAATAATCAAACCAATATGGACAAAGAAAGCTAACAAAAGAGACTGCAATCAATATAGAGGTATATCTGTTCTCAGCCATGTAGGAAAGTTATGCGATAAAATCTTGGAAAAAAAGGCTGAGAACAATAATAGAACGACAGTTAAGAGATTCTCAAATGGGGTTCCGAAAAAAAACAGAGGATATACTGACGCTCTGTTCACATTAAAACAGCTTGCAGAAAAAGACGACAGAGCACAATCAAAATTTATACATAGCTTTCATTGACCAGGAAAAAGAAAAGAATTCGACAGAGTAAACGGAGAACAACTGTGGGAGATACTAACAACATAGGAGTAAGCCAACATCTAACCAACATTATAAAAGTCTCTACATCAACATCAACTTCAGGGTCAGAACAGCAGCAGGCTACACAGACCACTTGAAAGTTAGATCAGGTGTAAGACAGGGGTGCGTTCTTATCCCCCTCCCCCCTCCTGTTTATTACATACATGGACCATATATGCAAGCTAGCCAACCCATCAGAGACAGAAGAGATCAACGAGCTTTTATTTGCAGATGATCAGGCACTAATACATGAAACAATAGAAGACCTACAAGAGCACTTAAACAAACTCAACAGCTCAGGCATAAGATACAACATGAATATCAACATCAGCAAAACAGAAGTCATGAATGTCGCCAAAAATAAACAGAACATCAACATAACTATAGAAGGCAGGCAACAAGTAGAGGAATTCAAATACCTAAGAAGTTTAGTGACAAACGATAATTCACAAACAGCAGAGATAGAATCAGGATGCAACAAAGCTTGTCAAATCATCCGACTGTTATCGCCACTATTGTCCAAGAAGGAAATAACTCTGGAGGCAAAACGAGCACTATACAATACAATCTTCATCCCAACGTTGTGCTACCAATGCAAGAACAATAAGAAATAATAACCTCTACAGAGATGAAATGTGTTAGACGAATGACATGAAACAGTCTGATAAGATCAGAAATAGAGAACTGAGAAAAAGGCTAGGAATAGCACCCGCAAAGAATATATAAGGAAACAACAGATAAAATGGTTTGGCCACGTGACAAGGCAGAAAGACCAAAACACAACACAACGAGCCTTCAGCAAACATTTTGAGAACATCAGATCCAAGGATCGACCACGAAACAAGAAAGAAAGGTATACAGGAAAGATTTGGCTTCATTCTAAATTACACATGACAACAGAAACAACATAACAATTAGTCAAAATAATCTAATCAATTATAAAAATCCTCATACAAAAAGATGAACATTATTTCATCGTGTTTGAAATCTAATTAAGAACAATAAAACAAATATGATTGTACTTCTTACGATTATTTCCAAGACCAGATAGTGTTTTAAACGTTGTGTGTCCAGTATAACATTCTACAGCTTTGCCTTACGAATACAACATTTAGCTGCACTTACAAATAAGATATATTGTTATGATATATGACGGTGTGATATACCCCAGAACAAAGCAAAGAGATATCTTTGAAAAAGGGGAGGTAACAAGGCTAGGGAAGAGAGGGAATTTAATAGAGGTCAAGGGGAGATAAAGCTGAGGAGTCCTTAAGAGCGGGAGCGAGAGAGGCGTGTTGCACGGGCAGGTTGTGTGGTTAACTTATTCGGGAATAACGAGTTTTGGAGATAAGGGGAGCGAGGTAAGTGAGAGAAAGGACAATTGGGAGAGTCATTCGATTCAGGGCGTTGGTTCGGTGCGGGCGGCTTTGAGTATATACAGCCGATTACTGTGAAAAGGGGGGGGGGGACGATAGGAATTCAGACAGTTGTCCAGAACAGGTCAGTGTATGATGTGGTAGGGAGCTAGGTAATAGTAAGTCCTTGGAGAAGGATTAGAATAGAAATAGTCTTGAAGACACTTTATTACGAAGCTGGTAGCTTCTAACAGTGCAAAGACATGTGTAATATTGTGAGTGTTCTCACCGTCTTAGAATAGAAATAGTCTTGAAGAGAGACTTTATTATGAAGCTGGTAGCTTCTAACAGTGCAAAGACATGTGTAATATTGTGAGTGTTCTCACCGTCTTAGAATAGAAATAGTCATGGAAAGACTTTATTATGAAGCTGGTAGCTTCTAACAGTGCAAAGACATGTGAAATATTGTGAGTGTTCTCACCGCCTTAGAATAGAAATAGTCATGGAGAGACTTTACTACGAAGCTGGTAGCTTCTAACAGTGCAGAGACATGTGTAATATTGTGAGTGTTTTCACTAGCATAAGAACAGAGACTTTTGAATTAAGGTGAGTGTTCTCACTAGCATAAAAACAGAGACTTTTGAATTAAGGTGAGTGTTCTCACTATCATTAGAACAGAGACTTTTGAATTATTGTGAGTGTTCTCATTAGCATAAGAACATAGACTTTTCAATTATTGTGAGTGCTCTCACTAGCATAAAAACAGAGACTTTTGAATTAAGGTGAGTGTTCTCATTATCATTAGAACAGAGACTTTCGAATTATTGTGAGTGTTCTCACTATCATTAGACCAGAGACTTTTGAATTATTGTGATTGTTCTCACTAGCATTAGAACAGAGACTTTTGAATTATTTGTGAGTGTTCTCACTAGCATTAGAACAGAGACTTTTGTATTATTGTGAGGGTGTCACTCATGTTGAGGAGGCAAATGATATCATGCATCGAATGTAGTGTCAGTGTGAGAATCAAGCCGGAACGAGAGGCCACCTGGAGAGTCGCCTTCGTCAGGAAACAGGACAAAATATAACATTTTGGGCGCTGGCCTTCGTAAACAAATATCATCATTATCATCATCAAGTACAGGGCCTGCTTCCGTTGGTGATCGTGTCTCTCCACAACTTTCGATCACGACAGTTATTTATCATTTCTGTTGTTGACCTTCTGCCAAGCCATTCTCTTAAGCTGTCTGGTAACTTCTCTCCTTGCTTCCCTCTATCTCTTCTTCCCTCAATATTCCCAGTTGTTACAATATATTCCAGCTGTTCTCTTCTCATTACATGGCCAAAAAATGATGATTGTCTCTTCCTAATATTGGAAATTAGCTCTCTTTTTGCTTTGACCTCTTTCAGAACATCTTCATTACTCTTTTTAGCTGTCCATGGTATTCTCAATAATCTTCTGTAAAGCCACATTTCTACAGACTCCAGTGATGTTCTTGTCTATTGTCCTATTGCCCATGATTCACATCCATATGTTAAGACTGGCTCTACATAACATTTAAGAACTCTTTTTCTTCTTTCTATTGTCAAAAATGGATTGCATAGTATCTTCCTCATTTTTTGGAAAGCTGTTTTTGCCTGAGCCTTTCTGCATCTCTCCTCGGTTGTACACCTACCATCTGAGGTTATCATTGTTCCCATATATTTAAATTCATTTACCTGTATTAATATTGTTACTCTTTTCTTTATTTTGCATTGATGTGATCTCTTTTTCCTTGTTGTTACCATTAGTTCTGTCTTTTTGCTTTTAAGGCTGAGTCCTTTATTTTTACTTTCTTTCATTATAATGTCAATAATGTCAGGAAACAGGACAACAAATAAACACAGATATATAGAATAAATTGCTGTGGTTATGATAAAGTCCTCATGAGTTCCAAGAGAGGAAAATGAATGAATGAGCTTCTGGCCCGAAAGTCAAGGAAATGTGTACATAAAGTTTTGTTGCCTTCTATTTGGATGAAACATGGACTAATGTTCACGAAACAACTGGCAAGAAAGGATTTTCATCAGATGAAATGATTAAGAGGTTGATACGTAGCAGCAAAAGGCAGCGCATTGATAGCTGGACATGCAGGTAGCAGAAATAATGGACTGATAAAGAATGCAGGACTAGTTTTTATTTCAAAGTCATCGGAACGATCACTCCGAGATAAATGGACACGGTTTTTGGAGAGTGGATTGAGGAAAATGTCTTTCCATCATTATATCAACCTTCTTGTTACTTAATAATGGACATTGCCTCAAACCACAACGTAGTGGCACAAAAAGACAAACTTACAATATCATCGAGTATAAAAGATGCAATAAAGATGTGGCTCACAAAGAAACATATACCATATAACGACATGAACTTGAAACTTGAATTGCTTTCATTTGTAAAGCAGACAAGTGACAAAACTATTTTGTATACACTAGTTAATCCAACTGTATTTTCATAGATGTTTGAGACTGTCACCTTACCATTCACATTTCATTCGAATAGAACTAATTGTGGACAAACGTCAAACGACAATTGGTAGATGAAATTAAGACATTCAATTAATGCGATGTTAAAGCACATATAAATCTCGTCCTTTGATAAGATAGATAATGTTTACAAGGGAACATTCATCACAAGTGAGGAATTTGTTCAATTACTATAATTATATTTTGTAGGGAAACAATATTTGATTTTCATTTTTAACTTTAGTGATGCTATATGAATATAGTGACTGCATCTCATAATTAGTTTTCTGTCCCTTTTTCTTGTCAATTTGATAACTACTAATTATATTGTGATAACAAAACCATTCATTCGATAAAGTGTAAGTAGATCAGAGCTTTAGAAGCCTGGTAGATATTATTTTCTATTTCTATGGAATCCGATGATCATCATCATCAAGTACCGGGCCTACTGGCGGAGGTGATCATGTCTCTCCACAACTTTCGATTTCGACAGTTATTTATCATTTCTGTTTTTGACCTTTTGCCAAGCCATTCTCTTAAGCTGCCTGTTATTTTTTCTCTTTGCTTCCCTCTATCTCTTCGTCCCTCAATTTTTCCAGTTGTTACAATATATTCCAGTTGTTCTCTTCTCATTACATGGCCAAAAAATGATGATTGTTTCTTCCTAATATTGGAAATTAGCTCTCTTTTTGCTTTGACCTCTTTCAGAACATCTTCATTACTCTTCTTAGCTGTCCATGATGTTCTCATCATTCTTCTGTAAAACCACATTACTACAGACTCCAGTGATTTTCTTGTCTGTTGTCCTATTGTCCATGATCCATATCATCCACATATTAAGACTGGCTCTTTTGCTGCTTTTGCCTGAGTCATTCTGCATCTCACCTCTTTTGTACATCTTGTTTTACCATAAAATGTATATTTTATTTATGTTTTTTTAGGGGGGGGGGGGTGCGAGAGGAGAATCATAAGTATTATTATTATTATTGTTATTATTATTATTGTTATTATTATTGTTAATATTTAATAATTGTTCTAATTTTTATTATTTATAAAAGTAAAGATCCCTGTCACGCCAAGTGGCGTATAGAGAATATGGTGTTAGAGACCAAAATTTTTATAGCTCTTCGGCACATGATTTTTGGTGTAATGTGGTCTATATTACGCCCTTGGGGGAGCATAAGCGCCTGCGACCTGCGGTCGCAATAGCAGGGCCGGCGCACCATCAGCTGGCCAAGACCTAGCAGTTCTGCCTCCTCGTGGTCTCCCCCGGTAACAGTCTGCGTCAAAACAGACTGGCTAACAGAAGCTAGGATCGACGTGTTCCCTGTAGTGGTGGCTGTTACTGATTGAAGACCCAGTATTGCAGTACCTGGTGATACTAAAAAAAGGAAGAAAAAAAGTTGTATGGTGACAGCTTTACGTGGTAATGGACGAAACAAAAGTCGACGTTTCGGCCAAGTAGGCCTTCATCTGGACGAACAACAAACACAAAAATTATATATAACGATATATTAACAAATCTAACTACATGGCGATAATATGCTAGATACTAAAGAGAGGAAAAATAAAAAATGGTCACTTCCTTGTGTTCCTGAGCTGGGTCAGTCTTCAAATGGACTGAATTGAATTGAATTGATACGGCAGGACCGACTATAAATCTCTCTAGCCAGGAAGTCAGGTGAGAAGACGGAAAGGAAGGGTTCTAAAAATATGGGGAGGTGGGTACAGGATATGTGTAAACTATGCACGTCTAACTCTGTGTATGCAACCCAAACCGATGTGTAAACATGCGTATGTGTATGTAATAATGCATGCGTACAAGCATAAGTCGGCACATATATTGCCGCAAGGCCCACAAAAGAAAAACCCAAAGGGGCCCAAATGTGCCAATACAATTGCAGACAACTACATTCACATATATAGGTTAAGTAGCGAATGGGGGTATGAAATATGTAGTGGGTGTCCTGTGAGAGTGATATGTTCATTCCTTGGGGGACAGCGAACCCAACTGGGCAATAAGGCGATTCTCAAGGGCGAACCTGCTGCGATTGCTGGAGTGACATGAGACAATGCCAGTAACTTGCATGTCGAGTTTACCACTATCTCGTCCATTACCACGTAAAGCTGTAACCATACCACTTTTTTTCTTCCTTTTTTTAGTATCGCCATTATCATCAGCTTTACAGCAGCTTCGCATCTCTACGCATCTTGGTGCATCTTGATGCCTTTACCTCTACTATTGCAGTACCTCTGGGCTGGACTAATAGTTTCCCAGTGTAGCCTGGGGCAGACGACCTCCAACCCCCAGTAAGAGCCGGGAATGTCAAGAAAGCCATTACGACCCGCCACATCTTATGAGTCAAAGGGCAAACATGCTCGTATCAACTCGTGACAATCAATCAACCATCAACATATTATGCCCTTGCCACTTTACTTTTGTAGAAAAAAAAACCAGTGCCCATTAAAGGCTTGGTGAACTTGGATGTCGTCGATCCTGAACTAACCCGACCTCTTAATCCAGTTCACTAACTACAGAGCTATCGCGGCTCCGTCGATTATTTATACTTTTATTAATTTTGATCTTTTGAGTATTTTAATGTCATCGGAAAAATCCACAAATATCAACATAATATGTGGAACAGACTTGATTAGCCTGAAACCAGGAGTTGAGTCCGGACCTTCAGGTACAGAACTTTGCCACACAAAGTAAGTGTAACATGAGTTACTTTATTTTTCCAATGTTAACACATGGCCGACGTATTATTCTTTGTCACCAGCAGGTTTACTCAACACACCGGCGAGTTTACTCAGGACACCTGCAGGTGTACTCAGCACACCGGCAGGTTTGATCAACACACCGGCAGGTTTAATCAACACACCGACAGGTTTACTCAACACACCGGTAGGTTTAATCAACACAAGACTGCAAGTTTACCCAACACACCGGCATGTTTACTCAACACATCGGTAGGTTTACTCAACACACCGGTAGGTTTACTCAACACGCCGGTAGGTTTAATCAACACACCGGCAGGTTTAATCAACACACCGGCAGGTTTAATCAACACACCGGCAGGTTTATTCAACACACCGGCAGGTTTATTCAACACACCGGCAAGTTTACTCAACACACCGGCAGGTTTATTCAACACACCGGCAAGTTTACTCAACACACCGGTAGGTTTATTCAACACACCAGCAGGTTTACTCAATAAACCGCCAGGTTTACTCAACACACCGGTAGGTTTATTCAACACAACGGTAGGTTTAATCAACTCAAGACTGCAAGTTTACCCAACACACCGACAAGTTTACTCAACACATCGGTAAGTTTACTCAACACATCTGTAGGTTTACTCAACACACCGGTAGGTTTAATCAACACACTTGCAGGTTTAATCAACACACCGGCAGGTTTATTCAGCACACCAGCAGGTTTACGCAGCACACCAGCAGGTTTGTTCAACACACCGGCAAGTTTACTCAGGACATCAGCAGGTTTAATCAACACACCGGCAGGTTTACTCCGCACACCAGCAGGTTTACTCAACACATCGGTAGGTTTAATGAAGACACCGGCAAGTTTAATCAACCCACCGACAGGTTCTATCTATCTTTCGTTCGCCTGAAGTATTGTCTATATCTGCAATGTCGTTTCCTGTATAAATTTTACTGTCTTTTGTAATTCTTGCAGTGGCCCATATAGTTTTGTCTGTAGTGTTGTATCTATGGGCCAATGGATTTTCCTCAGTCTACTATATTCAGTGCAGTCTTGAAGTATGTGTCAGCAGTCTGGGGTGCCTGTCCACATGTACAAGTAGTTGATGTGCCGATCTTGAATTTTGTATACATGTGACTATGGAGTCGATTGTGTCCTGTTCTTAGGCGTATAATGATAACTTGTTCATATCTATTCATATTATGAAAGGCATCCTGATTTGGGGCTTGTGGTCCTCTGATTGATTTGATTATCTGTTTCTTATGATGGTATGTAACTGGTGTATCTAGTTGTGTGCCTGTTGAACCTTCCTTTGCCAACTGATCTGCTTTCTCATTTCCTGGTATTCCACAGTGAGACGGGATCCACTGCAGGGCAACCCTGTGGTGCTTGCAGAGTTCAGTCAATAAGGTCTGCAGATGTGGTAATTTTCTGGATTGTAGTGCCTGGAGTACTGATCTTGCATCTGTCAAAAACACTACAGGCTGTGGGCTAAGATTACTGTTCAGCAGTTTTTCTATTGCCAACTTTATTGCTTGTATTTCTGCATCATAATTGTGACAATATTTCCCTGTTGCTATTTTATTCATATCCCTAGTGTTATTTGGGTACTCTATATATGCACCTGCTCCCCCATTCTTTACTGCATTCTGTGCTGATCCATCTGTGTACACACGAATCCATAGGTCTTTTGGGTATTCTTCATCCAGGAAACTGAGAGTTATTGTTTTTCGCTGTAGACTATTTTGTTCCTCTTTGTCAACTATTCCTTTCACTTCTGTCCGTATTTGAACTGATAATCCTGATTCATCTGTCCAGGGAGTCTGTTCTGGTATGGGCAGAAGGGGTTTAACAACTCTTGGCATGTCTGGCGTTTGTCTACTAATACGCTTGGCTTGGTGGATAAAGCTGCTTCTCTTAAGTCGGCCCAATGCAAGATTTTGGAATCTGTCCTTCATTGGATGTCTCGGCATGCATACAAATTTGTCTGCCTGTATCAGCACCTTTGTGTCTCTCCGTTCTCTCAGTGGTGGTATCCTCCACAATTTCTCCATCTCCAATATTGGTGTTGATTTCATTGCTCCTGTGATGACCCTAAGTGCCTGGTTTTGTACTTTATCCAGTTCTTGCAATGTGGTGTTTGATGCTGAGCACCATGCGGATGATCCATATTCTAAATGTGGGCGTATACTCTGTTGGTAAACTTTACTGAGTATTTTCCCACTCGCACCCCATGTGGTTCCACACAACTTTCTTAGAATAGCCAATTTCCTCCTTGCTTTTTGGGTTGCCTTATTTATCTGCTGTTTCCAAGATAGTTTGTTATCAAATGTAACTCCGAGATATGTAGCTTGTATGTCTTCTTTCACAGGCTCATTGTTTATGTAGATGGCTCCTGCTTTTTGTTTTGGGGAGAGTGTGAAAAGTGTAGTACTGCATTTGTCTGTATTGATGCTGATACACCATCTATTTGTCCATGAATTCAGTGCATTCATAGCTCTTTGTAGCAATTTGGAGGCCACTGTTGCATACTCCTCTGTGCACCACATTACCAAGTCATCTGCATACATTGTCACTTTGATGCCATGTGGTAGTTCAGTAACTAGGTCATTGATGTAGATCAGAAAAGTGTTGGAGATAGTACCCCTCCTTGTGGAACGCCCTGGCGCAATAAGACCTTCTTACTCTTAAGACCATCCAGTTGCACTCTGGCTCTCCTGTTATGCAGGTATGCTTTGACCCATTTGTACCTCCTGCCATTTACTCCATAATTTCTCAGTTTCTTCAAAAGCCCTTCCTTCCATACCTTATCAAATGCTTTCTTTAGGTCTATCCATGCTGCTAGTACCAGTTTCTTTTCTTGAAACGCATCTTCAATTTCCTGGGAAAGATAGGTTGCTTGATCTTCGGTAGAGTAACACTGTCTAAAGCCTGCTTGTTGTGGGACAAGGAGATTTTCACTTTCCAGGCACCACTGCAGTCTGAGATTGATTATACGTTCCCTTGTTTTACACAAACAGCTTGTAAGGCTGATTGGTCTATAGCTGGATGTCATTGAACCATCTTTCCTGGCTTTAGTAATGGTATCATAATTGCTTCTCTCCATGCCTGTGGCACTCTACCTGTGGTCCAGCAAATGTTGTAGATCTGCAGTAGTTTTGCTTTAGCTGCAGTTCCCAAGTTCTTAATCATTTCATTGGACACTCCATCATTGCCTGGTGACTTTTTCATTTTTAATTTGGATATTGCCAGCTCTAGCTCTCTTTGTGTAATTGGTGTTTCCATTACTTCATGTGTGGTCTCTTCTTGTCTTGCATTTTGTTGTTTTAAACGGGTCTCTTGTCGTTTTTCAAGGCTAATTTCAATATTATTGTCATTTGCAAAGGAGTCTGCAAAGTAATTTGCTGCATGTTTACCTGTTAGAATGTTTCCATCCTTCTTCAGTGTAATTTTGGTGTTCCTTTCTGTACCTTCATCATTCAGCTGTTTTACAAGCTTCCACACTTTTCTTGTGTCTCGTTCAAGATTCAAGGACTCTGTTTTCTCTTTCCAGCTTCTCCGTCTGGCTTGTAGTTTAGCCCGTTGAAATTTGGCTTTAGCATGCTGGTAGTTGTTGTGGTGTTCTTGGCAAGGGTTATTTTCTGCTGCTTTCGAGATGTTTCCATGTCATTGTGCAGTTCCTCTAGTTCACTACTCCAGTATGGTTTGTAGTGTTTCCGTGCCCTCTAGGTATTGTTTCACTGGCAGCTTGTATTATTAGTCTACTGAATTCATCAACTATTTTGTTGATGTCTCTATCTGTATTTATATCTTTAGTCAGTACACTGGTGTAGTGTTGATACATTTTCCAGTCTGCCTTTGTGTAATTCCATCTGGAGAGAGTGCTGCTCTCCCTGATGGCCTCATTTTGCACCACTAAAAAGACTGGTCGGTGGTCGCTGCCTCCAAGTTGTTTCCCAACAATTCGTGTGATATTCCAATCCAGGTCTGGTGAATGGAAAGCAAGGTCTGGTGTAGATGTGGTATGCCATGATCTGGAGTAGAATGTTGGTGGATCTGTTGTCTGGTTTAATAGTATAAGCCCATTGTCATCCTGCCAATTTTCAAGCTCTTCACCTCTCTTGTCCATATGTTCATAGCCCCAGCTCTGTGAGTGGCTGTTAAAGTCTCCACATACAATTATTCTTTCTTTTAATGTAATTGTGTCTAGTGCTAGTGGGCGGTCACTCGGACAGTAGTAGTTAAGTAGGTGGAAGTCTGTATTTCCTGTCCTGAGGTGCAGTATTTGATATTCCGCCCCATCCATATACACTTCAATCTGACATGCATTAATGTTGTTCCTTACAAGAGTCAGTATTCCACCCTTTTGTCTATTTATTCTGTCAGATCGGTAGCACTGGTATCCCCTAATCTTCAAGGCTATGTCGTTGTTTAGATGGGTTTCCTGCAAACAGCATATGCTTATTTGTTCTTCATGCAGGATATTTTCTAATTCTATCTTTTTACTGTACCCATCTCTTTTGCTGTTGATGCCTTCAGCATTCCAGTGCATTATTTTAAGTGGTCTTATTTTGGATTGGCCAGTAGCTCTATTCTCTCGCCCCCTGACTCCACAGAGCGGTTGAGAAGGACATCCAGTAATAGAGGTTGGGCCCTTTCGAGGCTGAGGGCCCGGCGCTGCACCTGCCTGAGTGCCCATCACAGGGCGAGTGCCATATCGATTTGCGGTTATAGACATACTTCCATATGCGTTGAGTGCGTGGCATCCTGATTGTTGTGCGCCTTTTGGCTGGTTGCCTCCGACTTCAGCACTTGAACTTGCTAGAGCAGACTGTGGTCTTGCTCAGTTGTAGGAAGGCCTGGCCAGTCTTAGTTTTCAGTCCCTGGTGACTGTTAAGCCCCATCCCCACGACAAGGAGCTGGCCTTGATGAGGCACCGACAGGTTTATTCAACACACCGGTAGGTTTACTCAACACACCGGTAGGTTTACTCAACACACCGGCAGGTTTACTCAACACACCGGTAGGTTTACTAAATAAACTGGCATGTTTACTCAACATATCGGTAGGTTTAATCAACACAACGGCGAGTTTACTCAACACATCGGTAGGTTTATTGAACACACTACCAGGTTTAATGAACACACAGCCAGGTTTAATAAACACACTGCCAGGTTTAATGAACACACAGCCAGGTTTATTGAACACACTGCCAGATTTAATGAACATACCGGCAAGTTTACTCAACACACCGACAAGTTTACTCAACACACAGCCAGGTTTACTCAATACACCAGTAACAAAAAAGGTCTAAAATAATCAAGTTTGTGTGCATCTGTGTATGAGCGAGTGTTAATGAGTATTTCCACAAAGAATTTTATTTTTTTTTAAACGCCTACCATAGAAAATAATTGGAAAATCAATGCTTTAAAGCAGTGGTGGCCAACTTGAGGTTGCCCGAGGGCCGGATTAAAGCCAAGGCCAAGACCCGCGGGCCACACTAAGAATATCGTCAAAAATGACAGTAGTGACCTATGCGATATAGTAATATATAAATAATGCTTGCACTTTGACTACATATTTGATTTGTAACAAATCCATTAATTATTCTTTTTAAAATTACCTTTAATGTCTCAGTGCGACGATTGTGACTTGTCACAGCTTTCCACCAGAGATTTGAAGTCCACTTCCATTTGAGACGTGGCGATTCGGAGAGTATGGGACAATGTCGAATCGGTCATTCTGTTCCTGGTCTTAGATTTAATTAACTTCATGGAAGAGAATGTTGTCTCGCAGAGATATGTGCTGCCGAATATAGAGCACATCTTTAGTGCCCATTTTCTCAGACACGGGTAACGTTCATTTGGTAGCAATTTCCAGAAGTCAGCTCCTAATGCCTTTACAGTACTGAGGAAGGGGTCACACTGAAGGTCACACAACTCTAGTTGAAGATCTGATGGCTGGCACTCCACTGTGTACTTAATTGGGTTATTAAAAAGTTCCGTTTGCGGACGAAACATTTCAAAATCTTGAAATCGTCGATCAAATTCACAAATCAAATGTTCAATGTCAGCTGCGTACTTACTGAAGTTTGCACTTTCTATCTCTGACAACAACTGCTTACAACTTGAAAAATGGAACAGATCATTTTTTTGCAAAGAAAGTCTAAATAGATTCAGCTTCTTTTTAAAACCATCAACATATCCCATCAATTGAAAAATGGTTTGCTTTTCCCCTTGTAGCTGCAAATTCAATATGTTCAAATGTTGTGTGATGTCTGTGAGATATGCCAGATTATGAAGGAAATTAATGTCTTTGAGTGCATGTTGAAGATCAATGGAGCATGGTAAGTTCTCTCGCAGGAAGTCATAAATGTAATTCTTCAGTTCAAAAAAATATTATTAAACATTTCCCTCGACTAAGCCATCTTACTTCTGTATAAAGCAGGAGATCACCGTAGCTAGAATCTACTTCCTCTAAAAATGATAAAAACTTCCTGTGATTTAAAGACTGGTGTCCTCCTCTTATCAAATTTGTTATTTTCACAACAGTAGCCATGGTGTCTTTTAGATTTATGGACTTTGCACAAAGGGCCTCTTGATGAATTATGCAATGCAATGTAGGTACGTTAATTTTGTTTTGCTTTAGAAGTCCAACAAAACCAGTATTTGAACCAATAAAAGCTTTGCAACCATCAGTACACACTGCAGACAACTTTCCAAAACCACCTACTTCATCTACGGCACTATGAACTGCAGAAAATATGTCTGTCCCTCTACAAGTGTCATGCAAAGAGCAAACTTTCAACAGTTCTTCAATAACAGTAAAATCCTCCTGGATAACTTTAACAAAAATAAGAAGCTGGCAAGTGTCAGTGATGTCAGTACTTTCATCAATCGCGAGCGAAAAATATGAGCAGTTTTCAATACAAGATTTTAAACTTTGAGACAGTTGCAGACTGATGTCTTCTGTTCTTCTGGCTACAGTTTGTTTTGAAAGAGGCACAGATTCAAATTCTTTGGCTATTTTTTCTTGACCGAATGCCTTTGCCATTTGAATCGCACATTTCTTCACAAAATTTCCGTCAGTAAAGGGTTTTTTAGATTTTGCAAGCTCATAGGTAACTGTATATGATGCAATGATCGATGACTCTTTAATTTTATTGCCCTTTGTATACATACTTTGCTGTTGATTCAACTTTGTCTTCAGCTGTTCAACCAAAAGCTTCCTAGCTTCAATGCTATGTTTCTCATACATGTTTTGATGATGTGTGGCATAGTGCCGTTTTAAATTATATTCCTTCAAAACGGCTAACACTTGAACGCAAATTAAGCACTGAGGTTTACTATCCTTATTGAAGATGAACAAATAATCTAATTCCCATTCAGGTTTAAATATGCGATTTTCACAATCAACTTTTCTACGTTTTAACATGATTTAATACAAAATCTCACATCAAAGTTAAAAGTCACAGAATGTTGGTCCACTATCGAAAATAAGTCCAGATTTGACAGTATACACAGACTTGTGTTTGACAATGAAATCAAAAGATTGTGACCAAATAAACACGTTGCAGTCATTTTATGGACAAGACAAGACGATGGGATCAAAGGGAATGAAGGCGAACAGTGAAACATTTTGAATGTAACTTCAAAGACAGAATTAGAGCTACGAAGTCCCTCACCCCTGTCCCTCCCAACCTCATTAACCCCTTACCGCGAAATGAAAGAGCCACCACAAGTCCAGACGACAAATGTTGAGCCAAAGATCTGACGCTATCACCGCACTGACAATAAAGCAACTTTGCGGTACCAACTCGAAGCAAAGACTTTGAATATTGTCGGCACCATTAGTTGTGCAGTGTGTGTGTGTGTGTGTGTGTGTGTGTGTGTTATTTGAAATTATGTTGCCAATCTAGCTGTTGCGAGAAATTGACAGAGATTTTCAAATTGTGTATTCTTGAACGATAGAAGAGTTAACTCCGACACGGATTAAAACCAGGAGAAATCCGCTATTAGGGGTAAAAAATGAAGTAAGTCCGTGGAGCTTCGCGGGCCAAGAAAACTAGGCTGGCGGGCCGGATCCGGCCCGCTGGCCGCCATTTGGCCACCCCTGCTGTAAAGCCTTAGTTAAACTATTTTCGAGTGTTTTGCGTATTAAGTGTAGTTATTTTGTGCTGAACATACTGTGTAAGCCTTAGAGGCAATGCAGCAGGAGGTCGACGCCTGGGAGTTATGACCCAAGTGTGATTACCCCTGGAGTGTCATGAAGCTAAAGGGCCGAAACATTTGCTCGACGGGGGTTTCCTTCTAATGATCAGACTGCCTCCTGCTGTGAGGGGGAGTACAAAGAGTTTTCTACTACTGGGATGTGATGTTCGTGAAGTAAGCTTACATAAGTGTGGCAATCATACGTCAGGTGTAAATGCGATAACCCGTGGAGCGTAAATGTTGTTCTATATCTTATTTCAATACATCGCCATGTAGGTCAAAATGATTTTAAGAAAATGTGTCATGAGGACAAGGGGACAACATTGTTATGTGTGCTGGTTAACTCTAGATCACGATACCTATCTTACCAGCTCACACGATTAAATAAACAAAATCATCAAGTACCATGCTTGCTGGCGTAGTTGATCATGTCTCTCTGTCTAGTATCTTTTATATTTGATTCCCTCTATCTCTTTGTCCCTCAATTTCCCAGTTGTTACAATATATTACAGCTGTTCCCTACTCATTACATGGTCATAAAATAATAATTGTTTCTTCCTAATATTGGATACACGTTTCTCTTTTTGCTTTGGCCTCTTTCATGGTGTTTCATTACTCTTCTTAGCTGTCCATGGTATTCTCAACATTCTTTGTAAAACTACATTTCTACAGCCTCCGGTCCTCCTACAGCCTTATTTTTTTGGGTCTTTTGTCCTATTACCGATGATTCACATTTATATGTTAAGACTGGCTCTACATATAAACAATAAATAAACAATACATCACATATAAAGTAATGCTTCAGAAATATATTATAAAGAATAGGACACCAAAAATTCTTATTTGAACAGATGATATGATCATGTCACTGCGGAGGTGAAAATGTGTAACAGTGAGGGTGAGAAGTGAGGTGAGTGAGTAATGGGGTCACGTGGCCACTTCACGGGAAGAACGTGAAGAGGTGAGCTCAGAGAGAAAGTGTAAACTCTCGGGACTGATAAGAATGTAAACTTGGAGGTGAGAAGTTGACGTAGGGGAGTTTTTGATTGGTCAGGGAGACAGAGCAGGAGACGACATAGTGTACTTTGATTGGTTGAGAGACGAGATACTTAAGGCATGTACGGCTGGTACGAGACTGGTAGGGGGTGATATTGAGACATAAGAATTCAGACACATGAAGAAGGTGGCAGACATTAGTTAGAATACTGAGGGCTAGACATGTAGACATAAGATTCAAACACATGTGGGATAGGACTAGGAGCTTAATATAGGGAGTATAGATTAGGATCCAGACTGGAAGGATTCAGTGTTTGGATCGATTGAGTGTGAGAGTTGATTTGAGGTATTGCAGAGTGAAGAGGTGCCTGCAGTACAGTCGTGTGTGTGAACAGCCGAGCGCAGTGTAAACCGCTGGCTTTTACATATTGTTTTATGAATCAGTTATATGTCAACAAACTCACTGTTTACGTTTACAAGAGGACTTTGTGTACAGTGAATTTCCACCATTACTTGTCGTGTTGTCCCCCTTCTCTCGTGATCTATTTATGTGGTGTACTTTGCGCTGTTGTCTGATTGTACATGTACTGCAGAATCTGATAACAGTCTTTCACCCCGTCAAAAACACTTGTGCTGTTTTTTGTTGGGGGGCAGTGTGTTGAGCATGACAGATCTGTATGTCTACCTTCTGTGGAGTGTGTATTTCTAGTGTATGTTGTAACGCCGTTCTTGCTGGTATGATTGTGTTGCATTCGTAAAATGTGTTCTTCTGTTTGTTGTATATTTCGTCTGCAATGTTGGCACTCGGCTGTCTGTCCTGATATGTGAACTTCTCTTTCTTTTGTGGGTGTCATGCTGTATATGAGTCTGTATGTGACTTCCCTTGCTTTGGGATCGATGTGTGGATTGTGGAGGTTTGAGAAAGTGCTGGTGTAGTCTGTAAGAAAGTATGTTTGGCCCCTCTTGATTCTGTGCTGTAGTGGAGGTGCTTGCTGTTTAATGAGGTGTTTGTAAATGTAAATGATGTTTGTCTTTCTCTTGATGTTAATAAGTTGTCGTGTCCTTGGATGGCTTGAATGCAAATTTTGTAGAATGTGATGAGAGGCACGTTCTCGTGTATTTTCCACACTCGACAGGAAATGTGAGGGAACAGAAGTCAGGGGGATAACCATTCATGTCATTTGTGTAAATGGAAGGGCTGCTGTCCCCAGGATCCCCACCTCACTAGGACTGATGCTCTATGCTAGAGCTGCCTAGCTAGTGGAAACTAGCCCAGCTTCAACAGCACACAGCCGTGCGCGATTGCAATCTCGGCACTAAGGACATGAGGTGTTACCTTGGTCCGACCACGCATCTTCCACCCCTCTGATGTTGCGTTCAAACAATGACATAATGGGAGGTATCAGCACAGTACCCAAAGACTACTATGCCATGTAGCCGACATGACACAGTCTGTGCTGCTAGAGCAGGCAACACAGGAGCTGAACCTAGGATGACACGAGCAGTCACGTCTTAATCATTGGCAACAATCAGACAGTTCCTTCTCAAAATATACACTAGTATTTCTGAGAAAGCGGCCACTAGAAGGTCATAAAACTAATAAATATTATATAACACACTTTGCTAGTGTAATATTATAAGAATAAGTAAGTTTGCATATCACTTAAAAAAAAACATCTTCTTATAAGTACGTATGTATAAATATTAAAAAAGAGCTATATACAATGTATCTCAAAATGCACTAGGATTAAACATTATCAATCAAAGTTTATATGCCTTTAATTTACGACGCAATGAGAAATATTATTTTATATGCATTTTTAAAAGTATTCTTTTCCTTGTTTATTAAGGGAAGTCACTGCAAAAATGTATTTTTTCGTTAAGTACAAGTTATTGTTCGTAGGGGTAATTCCTTTAACTTTTTAGACAGCTCATAACATTCTGTAATATATTAATCATTAGACATATTTAGCAATGCATATAGATTTAAATTAATGCGATAAATAAATGTACTTCGAAGTTTTGTGCAAATTATATGAAATTAATTTGTTTTAAATGTTAGCAATTATAAATTATCTAGTATGCATAAAATTCAATTAGAACTCCACGATTGTCTCAAAATGGCGCCGATGTAAACAAAATATTAATCATTAGTCATGTTTAGCAATGCATATAGATTTAAATTAATGTAATAAATAAATGTGCTTCTAAGTTTTGTGCAAATTATTGAAAATTAATTTGTTTTTAAATGGTAGCAATTTAAAATTATTAAGTATGCATACAATTCAACAAGAAATCCAGGATTTTTCTTAAAATAGTGTTAATGTTATATGTAAACAATATAATATAAATTATAAATATATATTTTATTTTCATCATATCCCACAAAATGCAGAGTGGGTAGTCAAAATTAAATTATATTTTCAGGAACATGAAGGCCATATCATTTCAGGTTCTCTAACAGAATAACTTAGAATGTGTTCAAGTGATGATTAAGATGAATTTTATAATAAAATGTAAACAGTTCAAGGTACTTCAATCTTTCTATTGAAAATGAATTAATATTCATTCATTATTAATCATTCTTTATTGTCATGATTCTAACTTACAAAAGAATTAAGCAAGTTTGCTGCAGGCAAAAGTTATAATATATATATATATATATATATATATATATATATATATATTATATATATATATATATATATATATATATATATTAATACGATTATAATATCATTCTAATATTACAAATAATAATGAGAATTACCTTATACTACCAATTGTTATTTTTAAATTAATCAAATTAAATGAAATCAATAATATATTAATAGCTCTCTCACACACACATTATTTTTGCAGTCACAATAAAGTACAGTTCTGGATAAAAATGGATTACAAATTGTGCCTTAATAGACATTCTTATTAAGTTATAGTTAGAGTATAAATAATAAAGAAACCTTTCTTGTAAAATTAAGATAAAATAATTTTAGTACAAGACAATAAACTGTTCTCTTTGTTTGTTGGTTAAAAACAGACAGTATGTTAATCTAATTATTCATTTTAAACGTTTTTTTATACAGTTTCTCACAATCATATTTGGTTTGACAATCACACAGTGGATTGATTAAGGACAGCATTATTAAAAATAAAATGAAAAACAAGAAAGGTGTTCCATGTGGAGTTTACTGAGAGCTATAGAGAATCTAAAACAGAATATAATACAAACTGTTAAATTTAAAGTTTTAAACTTCACCTTATATGTGTGAAATTAACAACCTCCCATCAATTACATTAAATTGATAGTTTAAAAGATGAAAGAGTTCAAATATTTGGGAACAATGTTAACTTTTGATGGTAGATTGACAGCAGTGATGAGGAGCACATAAATGGAAGCTAAGGTTGAATTTGAAAGGGAAGAATATATATAATTATGCCAATGTGAAGAGAAAAAAGGCTCTACAGATGATTTATTGAAATTGTTCAATAGGTATGTTTACTCTTTCTAAAAATAAGTATCCTGAAATTGCAGAAAATTAATCTATCCTGAAATTGCAGAAAATTAATCACCTGCTTTGTTGAAGAGCTGCGTAGTACTTTTTAAAACTCTCTTCTGTAATAATTCCATTCATCATTTATGATCTTCTTTTAATTTCTAGAAATCATATCAGGGCCTTCAAAATTGGTTGATGAGATAAAGAAGCTACCATGATCTCTCACAACTTTATGCTATATTTCTCACATCATTTATGATCTTTTTATTTCTAGAAATCATATCAGGGCCTTCAAAATTGGTTGATGAGATAAAGAATCTACCATGATCTCTCACAACTTTATACTATATTTCACTCTAAAGAGTGTCAAATTAGTGATTCTATAAATGTTATGTTACACATTAATTTGTTACAAATATTAGTAATATATAAGTGTGTATGTCTCTCTGATGGAGATTCCCAGCAAACTATGTGTAATATTGCTGTTTTTGTCTTGCAGGTTTTGCCCACTTCTTGGCCAGGCACAATCAGTTTAGCCTCCGACTAAGTCTTTCAGGTTATATTAGACCGTGATTGTCATCCAAAATTAAAAGTGTAAGTTACTTTTGCTTCATAAATTGAACATATGTGTAATTGTTGTTGTCTTCTTGGATTTCCAGTTCTATGGCCGCTGTTTGTTGCCAGTATATGTTCTAATTATTCTTTGATCTTTGCTGTCAATATTTATGCCATCTACAATTTGTATTATTTCTTGTGCTTTACTTTATCAAATGCTTTGGTATAATCTATAAAACATAGGTGTAGATCTTTTTAGATAGTTTTAAAAGTAATTTTCTTTGTTTATTATATGAAGTCTCTGCAAATTTACTTTTTCTTTAAGATATTGCTCTTAGGGGTATTTTCTTTAACCTTTTAGACAGTTCATAACATTCTGTAAAATATTAATTATTAGACATATTTAGCAATGCATATAGATTTAAATTAATCAATAAATAAATGTGCTTTTAAATGTTTATGCAAATTATAGGAAATTAATTTGTTTTAAAATGGTAGCAATTTACAGTTATACAGTATGCCTAAAATTCAACAAGATCTCCACATTTCTTTCAAGATGGCTTTCTATATAAACGAAATATTTTATTTTCATCTTATCCCACAAAATGCAGGGTACGTGGTCACAATCAAATCATATTTTCATCTTATCCCCACAAAATGCAGGGTACGTGGTCACAATCAAATCATATTTTCATCTTATCCCCACAAAATGCAGGGTACGTGGTCACAATCAAATCATATTTTCATCTTATCCCACATAAAAGGGTAGGTGGTCACAATCAAATCATATTTCATCTTATCCCAACATAAAAGGGTAGGTGGTCACAATCAAATCATATTTTCATCTTATCCCCACAAAATGCAGGGTACGTGGTCACAATCAAATCATATTTTCATCTTATCCCCACAAAATGCAGGGTACGTGGTCACAATCAAATCATATTTTCATCTTATCCCCACATAAAAGGGTAGGTGGTCACAATCAAATCATATTTTCATCTTATCCCAACATAAAAGGGTAGGTGGTCACAATCAAATCATATTTTCATCTTATCCCCACAAAATGCAGGGTACGTGGTCACAATCAAATCATATTTTCATCTTATCCCCACAAAATGCAGGGTAGGTGGTCACAATCAAATCATATTTTCATCTTATCCCCACATAAAAGGGTAGGTGGTCACAATCAAATCATATTTTCATCTTATCCACACAAAATGCAGGGTAGGTGGTCACAATCAAATCATATTTTCATCTTATCCCCACAAAATGCAGGGTAGGTGGTCACAATCAAATCATATTTTTAGGAATCATATGTGATTGGACACCATCACATTTCAGGTTCTCAAACAAAATAACTTATAATATCCTCAAGTAATGATTAAAATGAGTTCTGTAAATAGTATTGCCATAGTTTAAGTCAAGGTATTTCAAATAGGGAAAATGAATTAATATTTATTCATTATTATTCATTGTCTTATTGGCATGATTGTAATTAAATAAGAATTAAGTTTACCGCAGGTAAAAATTATATATTAATATGATTATAATGTCATTCTAATTTTACAAATAATTATTACCTTAAGTTACTAAACTTTGCTGTCAAATTATTACCTAACGCCTACTTACGCCTACTAAAATTTTGTTTATTTTATGGTGCATTACTTTATCAAATGCTTTGGTATGGTCTATGAAACATAGATCTGTTTTCAACTCTGTGGCTCTTTCTATTAAAGATCATTTGATGTATATAGCATTGTTCATACATTTACCTCCAAACAAAATCACACAGTTCATCACTAATTTTTAGACTGATTTTGTTTCGCACTCTTCACATCATGATTCCTGGTAATATCTCAGACGTGTGACTCATAAGGCTTATTGTGCGATGATCATCACATTCAATCACACCAGATTTCTTTGGTAAGGTTATGAATATTGATTTTAATAGGCCATCTGGTATATTTCACCTGTCATAGATTTACATTCAGCTGGAGCATAACATAAATAAATATTCAGTGTATTGGTCTAACTGTTTAAAACTTGTTTTCTTTGTAATTTTAATTAAAGCTTCTTAATGTCAGGTCATTAAACAATTTAAAAATTATTTCTTCAACAGACTTACGTGAACTGAGACAGAGTGATTAAAAAGGTACACTGATCTAGGCATGCGAGAGCGGCCAAATTATGTGAGACTCTACGTTACCTCAGTGTGGCCAAATGTAAAAAGGTAATGGAGGTTTATACATTCTAATGCCTCTTTATTTTTAAAAGTCGTGGGTATTGGGAAAAGTATATTAGTACCCATATATTTCTATTACTGTCTTACTTCTAATGCCCTGCAGTGCCATCAGATGCCACACAGGGTTTTCGGTGTACCTTGTCATATGTCCTTATTCTGGCCGAGCTTCTCAATCTTCACTAAAATTCTACCTTACTCAACTTTGAAGGAAAGTGTAAACCCAAGGTAGTATAGCAATTATTGAAAAGACACTGCCTTGAATAAAACCACTAGTCCTGAATTTAATGTGAGTAAGCAGCCATCTTGTACCAGCTCCCCAACCACCTGCATTCACAAGATTTGAAAGCCAAATATTTGTAATAAAAAATGTTGATCTATGTGTAATGTGTATTATGCTATTTTATCACCGCAAACATTTGTACTCAGATTTTTTCTTTAAAATGATTTATTACATTAACCCAACAAGTACAGTATAGACTAATATTTTTACTATAAAATGATTTATTACATTAACCCAACAAGTACAGTATAGACTAATATTTTTACTATAAAATGATTTATTACATTAACCCAACAAGTACAGTATAGACTAATATTTTTACTATAAAATGATTTATTACATTAACCCAACAACTACAGTATAGACTAATATTTTTACTATAAAATGATTTACTACATTAACCCAACAACTACAGTATACACTAATATTTTTACTATAAAATGATTTATTACATTAACCCAACAACTACAGTATAGTACTAATATTTTTACTATAAAATGATTTATTTCATTAACCCAACAACTACGATATAGATTAATGTTTTTACTATAAAATGATTTATTACATTAACTCAACAAGTACAGTATAGACTATTGTTTTTACTATAAAATGATTTATTACATTAACCCAACAACTACAGTATAGACTATTGTTTTTACTATAAAATGATTTATTACATTAATCCAGCAACTACAGTATAGACTAATATTTTTTCTTTAAAATGATTTATTACATTAACCCAACAAGTACAGTATAGACTAATATTTTTACTATAAAATGATTTATTACATTAACCCAACAAGTACAGTATAGACTAATATTTTTACTATAAATGATTTATTACATTAACCCAACAAGTACAATATAGACTAATATTTTTACTATAAATGATTTATTACATTAACCCAACAAGTACAGTATAGACTAATATTATTTTCTCTGTGTTCGCCACCTTTCACTTAAGGCGAAGTCCCTGTAGCCTAGGAACTGAATTGTGCATGTTAACTCATTTTACCCTGGCAGCCATGTGCACAGGGGCCCCTAGCCACCCAGGCAGATAACTTCATCTTCGGAGGTACTCATATTTTTTTCTGTTGATGTGTAATTGATGTTTCAAGCCAGACCTTACTGTTGAGACCAGGGGTGGTTGCTGCAGAAAGAAATCACAAATAAAAATCCCAACTGATGCAGCCTGATTTAAACTCACAACCTCTCTGTCTCGAGACTGCCATAACTTGAGATTGAAAACTTCCTCTTCAAGCACATTCCACAAAGAATTGTGAATTGCTTTAGGCTCAAAACTTTCCACTGTGAGAATTTCAATCACAGCTTATAGCTTCTGACACATATTCAGTGCATCTACCATTTTGATAACTAACACAAGGAAGCATGTGACACCAAACTGTGGACATTTGTTTTTGGAAGAGAAAAAAAAAATTGCTTTACATTGGAAACAATACATTTGATAAAACTTTTGCAGTGCAGATACAGACTTTCACAGCTTATAAGTTTAAAATAGTTTCTTTAGAGAGTTAGGTATATATTTTATATGGTATTTTCATTTATGCCATTCATTCATTCATTGAGTGCTGTCTTCGCATCCAAAGTTGGCTACCATGGAGCACCTTTCTGCTCTGTCTTTTGCTTCGATGATGCAGATTATCGTAGGCTGACTTGTCCATCTTTTAATGTTACTCATCCATGTTAGCCTTGGTCTACTTCTGCCACTTTTACCTTGCATTTTCATTCCCAAGATTACTTTTAATAAACTGCTGTGTCATTTAACCTGGCCCAAAAATCTCATTTGTCTTGTTTGAATTGTGTTTAGTAGTTCTCTTTTCATTTTTAGTTGTTTTAAGACTTCATCATTTGTTTTCTTTTCTTCTTTCAATTCTTCCTATTCTTCTAGAAATCCACATCTCAAAAAAATCTTCAATTTTCTGTTCTGTTTTCTTGTCTAATTTCCATATTTCTGCACCATACAAGAATGTTGAATTGATATAATAATTTGCTGTTCTTAGTTTTAGCTCTAGTTTTATTTATTTTGATGTTAGTATATTTTTCATGGCATTAAAATTAATATTTTGCCATTCCTATTTTGTTTATTTCAGTTTTACATTTTCCATCACAGGTTATAGTATGTCCAAAGTAGTTGTAGTTCTGAACTGTCTTCAGGTAGTGCAGCATTGATTCTGGCCATGACATTATATAAAAGCCATGATGGTCATAAAAAAAAATATCATCACTAACACCATTATTCCTCCATTTATCAAAAGGGATGATGAGTTTAATTTATACATGTTTACTATTGTTGTTATGCTTATGTACAATGTTGAAATATTGACAGAAGCATATTATAATTGTTGACAGATATTTATATATCTACCATTGTTTTTAATTATTTACACATTTTAGAAAGTATGTTAGTACTATTTACAAACATTTACATATATAATTGCTCACAAAGGCCTGTTATAAACTTTTTACAAATTTTTCATGTTTACCAAGGTGTTAGACCAAGGGGTCATCCACATTACTAAGAACTACAGCAAGCTATGCTACCTCAACGTTCAGGGCTGTGAGGCTATCTCAGACACTGGCTTAGATTTTCTGGCACAAAACTGCTCAAGACTTCGCTCATTGGACATAGGTAAATGTGACATAACAGACGGACTGTATGCCTTATTTATGCACTGTCCAAATCTACGCAAACTTGGGATAAAGTCATGTGATGCGACAATAGACAAAGGAATAGTGATGATTCACAGCCGAACTGTCCGTCGTCATACAATATCATTCATTGTAAGTATCAGAATATTGAAACATGATTCAGATGAAAACTGCAGTTACCAGTGTGCACAGAGCACTAAACTCAAAAGCTCCGGCATCAAACTGGACTTGGAATATGAGGAAACTGCAACAGGGAACACTTTTCAAACAGAGCCTCAACAGTTTTTGCCACTTATCGGCCATATTGACCAGAAGTCCTCATTTGACATAGTAAGATCTAGAAATAATCATTTTAAGTAATTCATTTCACAAAGTAAGATCATCAAAGAAATAATCAACACTTTAAACATGGGTAGCAAAACTTTCATAAAAGTATATAAGATGTACCGGCAACAGAAAACAGTCATGAAAAATGGAAACAGGAATGTTTCAACAAATAAAACAATGTGTTAGGTAAATGTATGTGTACTCACCAGATTTATATTAATATGGTGAAATTGCAGCCACTTAAAGAATTAATAAGCTAAAAATGTCATTTTTCAATTGCGAGATTTTCTGAGGTTTCCTTTCAGCACCCAGGTTTACTTCTATAGATGGTGATGGATTATACCACAATCCATTAAGGTTATGCAGCTGGCAATAACCAAATAACAATAGGAGAAATACATCTAC
This sequence comes from Megaustenia siamemsis, assembly GCA_032433765.1. Taxonomy (NCBI): domain Eukaryota; kingdom Metazoa; phylum Mollusca; class Gastropoda; order Stylommatophora; family Ariophantidae; genus Megaustenia; species Megaustenia siamemsis. Next base: position 56,994,579 of record JAVIAB010000008.1, read on the forward strand.
TAGACGTACAATCTTACATATATCTATTAAGATCATGCAGCTGGCAGTAACCAAATAGCAATAGGAGAAATACCTCTACTAGACGTACAATCTTACATATATCTGGGCTGTAATATAGACAAAGTGGGAGATACTGAGAATTATACCAAAATAAGTATAATTTTAAAAAATCAAAAGCAAGAGGAGCATTCATTGCACTGGGAAACATATGGAAATCCAAAGAAATTAGGTTAAATACAAAATAAAAATTTTCAACTCCAATGTTAGGTCAATCCTATGATATGGCTGTGAAACATGGAGAACAACAAACATGACAATCATGAAGATACAGGCTTTCATTAATGAATACTTGCACAGAATAAAAGGATAGAAATGGCAGGACAAAATCACTAACATAGAATTGTTGAAAAATACCAGTGAATACAGAGATATAGCAAAGACGATGGCACTGGATAGAACATTTATTGGTGAAAACAACTGAGAGTTACACAACAGGCTCTTTTTTTGGAATCCCCAAAGGAAAGAGACAAAGAGGAAAACCAGAATATTCTTGGAGAGGACAGTTGGAAGCAGAGATGAAGATGGTGGGGAAGACATGGAATGATCTTAAAAGAATGGCAAGAAATAAGTAGTCTTGGAAAATTTTTGTTGAAGACCTTTGCTCCACAGGGAGTTGAAATGTATAGGAAGAAGAAGATAAAGGTCATAGCTGAAGTTGCAGTCATGGCCATAATATAAACAAAATAAGATATGCTGATGACACAATCTTAATCGCTAAGAGTGACAATGGGTTATATATAAATAATTCATATTATGATAGAAAGCAAAAATAAAGGCCTTAGTCTCAATAGTAAAAAAACCTCATAAGGAATTATTGTAACAGTGAAAGAAACATCTAAACTACAATAACATATACTTAAATGGGTTCATGAATATAAATAGCTGTGGTCGACATTATTTGATGCATGGATGTGAATTGTGGACAATCTGACAACAGAAAAGAAAACTATTAGAGGTCGCAATAATGTGGTTTTACAGAAGAATGTTGAGAATACCAAGGACTGCTAGGAACGAGTAATGAGGCTGTTCTAAACTAAAAGAGTAATGAGGTTGTTCTAAAAGAGTAAGCAGGATGTTCCAAAAGAGTAATTAGGATGTTCTAAAAGAGTAATTAGGATGTTCTATAAGAGTAATTAGAATGTTCTATAAGAGTAATTAGAATATTCTAAAAGAGTAATTAGAATGTTCTAAAAGATTAATTAGGATGTTCTATAAGAGTAATTAGAATGTTCTAAAAGAGTAATTAGAATGTTCTATAAGAGTAATTAGAATGTTCTTAAAGAGTAATTAGAATGTTCTAAAAGAGTAATTAGGATGTTCTAAAAGAGTAATTAGGATGTTCTAAAAGAGTAATCAGGATGTTCTAAAAGAGTAATTAGAATGTTCTAAAAGAGTAATCAGGATGTTCTAAAAGAGTAATCAGGATGTTCTAAAAGAGTAATCAGGATGTTCTAAAAGAGTAATTAGGATGTTCTAAAAGAGTAATTAGGATGTTCTAAAAGAGTAATTAGGATGTTCTTAAAGAGTAAATAGGATGTTCTAAAAGAGTAATTAGAATGTTCTAAAAGAGTAATTAGGATGTTCTAAAAGAGTAATCAGGATGTTCTAAAAGAGTAATCAGGATGTTCTAAAAGAGTAATCAGGATGTTCTAAAAGAGTAATTAGGATGTTCTAAAAGAGTAATTAGGATGTTCTTAAAGAGTAATTAGGATGTTCTTAAAGAGTAATTAGGATGTTCTTAAAGAGTAATTAGGATGTTCTTAAAGAGTAATTAGGATGTTCTTAAAGAGTAATTAGGATGTTCCAAAAGAGTAATCAGGATGTTCTTAAAGAGTAATCAGGATGTTCTTAAAGAGTAATCAGGATGTTCTTAAAGAGTAATTAGGATGTTCTTAAAGAGTAATTAGGATGTTCTTAAAGAGTAATTAGGATGTTCTTAAAGAGTAATCAGGATGCTCTAAAAGAGTAATTCTTCTACCTTCTTAGCTCCCTTTGGAGCATAGGTCTTCAGCAAACACTTTCTACATCATTCTCTTTTTTTGCCATTCTTTTAAGATCATTCAATTTTTCCCCACCAACTTCATCTCTGCTTCTATCTGTCTTCTCCAAGAATTCATTGATCTTCCTTTTAGACAGAGAGCTTTATCTTTCCTGGATGGCGGATTTACTTTTATTCTTTTCTTTTACTTGTCCATATTTGTGAAGTTTTTTTGGCTTAATTTTTATTTACAGTATGGGATAGCCAGTCCCATTCCCAACCCTCCTTTCTTGTCTCTTACATTACAAGGGTAGGTTACAGCGCCGTTATTCTTTACTCCCCTTTCGGGCCCCGCAGCGCACAGGCGAAAAGAGTAATTAGGATGTTCTAAAAGAGTAATTAGGATATTTTAAAAAAGTCATTAGGATGTTCTAAAAGTGTAAATAGGATGTTCTAAAAGAGTAATTAGGATGTTCTAAAAGAGTAATTAGGATATTTTAAAAAAGTAATTAGGATGTTCTAAAAGAGTAATTAGGATGTTCTAAAAGAGGCCAAATTAAAAAAAATGAAAGGATATTTTGTGGTGACTATTATATTTTGTAGAAGGTGTATCTTGGTCTACGCCCTATGGGCCGGTTATGGCTCGAAAGGTTAATAGATAGATAGATTATATTTTGTAACAAATGTGATACTTTGTGACAGCTGGAAATTTTGTTATAGCTGGGTGGTTTTGTGACATCTGAGATAGTTTCTTACAGCTTGGATGTTTTGTGACAACTGAGATAGTTTCTTACAGCTTGGATGTTTTGTGACAACTGGGATATTATTTTTACAGCTTGGATATTTTGTGAAAGTTGAGATATTTAGTGACAACTGGGATGTTTTGTGACAACTGGGATATTATTTTTACAGCTTGGATATTTTGTGAAAGTTGAGATATTTAGTGACAACTGGGATATTTTGTTACAACTGGGGTATTTTGCAACAGCTGTGATATTTTTGTGACAGTTTGGATATTTTTGTGACAGTTTGGATATTTTTGTGACAGTTTGGATATTTTTGTGACAGTTTGGATATTTTGTGACAGTTTGGATATTTATTTACATCAAGGATATTTTGTGACAGCTGGGATATTTGATGAATACAGGGATATTTCGTGACATGAAATATTTTCTGAAAGCTGGGATATTTTGTGTGACAGATTTGATATGTTTTGACAGCTAGATTATTTTATTACAACTGAGATAATGTGTGACTGCTATTATATTTTGTTACTATTAGATATTATGTGACAGCTGGAATATTTTTGTGATAGCTTTGATAATTTGTGACAGCTGGGATATATTGTTACTGCTGGGATATTTTGTTATAGCTTGGACATTTTGTGACAGCTGGGATATTTTGTGACAACTGAGATATTTTGTGACAACTGAGATATTTTATGACAAGTGAGATATTTTGTGATAATTGGGATATTTTGTGACATTTTTAGTGAAAACTTGGATATTTTTTAACAGTTGAGTTATTTTGTGACAACTGAGATATTTTATGACAGCTGGGATATTTTGTGACAACTGAGATATTTTATGACAGCTAGGATATTTTGTGACAACTGAGATATTTTATGACAGCTAGGATATTCTGAGATATTTTATGACAGCTAGGATATTCTGAGATATTTTATGACAGCTGGGATATTTTGTGACAACTGAGATATTTTATGACAGCTAGGATATTCTGAGATATTTTATGACAACTGAGATATTTTATGACAGCTAGGATATTTTATGACAGCTAGGATATTCTGGGATATTTTATGACAACTGAGATATTTTATGACAGCTAGGATATTTTGTGACAACTGAGATATTTTATGACAGCTAGGATATTCTGAGATATTTTATGACAAGTGAGATATTTTGTTACAGCTGGGATATTTTGTGCCAATTTATATATTTTTTGCCACTTGAGATAAATTGTGACAGCTGAGTTATTTTGTGACAGCTGGGATATTTTAAGACAACAGCAATATTTTCCTTCTCCTGGGATTGTTTTTTGCAGCTTGGAAATATTTATATATCAGGGATACTTAATGACAATTGGGATATTTTGTGACATATGGTGTATTTTGTAACAACGGTGATTTAATGACAGCTGGGGTATTTTGTGACAACTAAAATATTTTATGACAGCTAGGATATTTCTATTGGTTATTGGTTATTGGTTATGGAAGGCCTCGGTATCACTGCAAACGAATTAAAATCCATAATTGCTCAACCGGCCGTGCCAGTGGAATCATCCAAATTACTATCTCATCTCCCAAACAAAGAAAGGTAACTGTAGTCCCCATCGTAGCAGTCTCAGCACACGCCAAAAGACATATGGCAAAATCGCTCAGAAAGTGAACACAGCCAACTGTTCCCTGTCATACGATATCATCATTCATCGTAAACAAGCGGGATATCGAAACAGGATCAAAACGGATGAGACACACAGCTCACGGTGTGCACAGAGCACTTAACTCAGTAGCTCCTGCAACAAGCCGGACTTGGAATATGAGGAAACTGCAAGAAGGAACACTTTTCAGACATAGCCTTTGACAGTTATATTTCATGACAACTATGATATTTTGTGACAGCTGAAATATTTTGTGATGGCTTTGATAATTTGTGACAGCTAGGATATTTTTTGATAGCTATATTTCATGACAACTATGATATTTTGTGACAGCTGAAATATTTTGTGATGGCTTTGATATTTTGTGACAGCTAGGATATTTTTTTATAGCTGAGATTTTTTATGACAAACTGGAATATTTTGTGATAGCCGGGATATTTTCTGACAACTCTGATATTTGTGAGAGCTGGGATATTTGGGATATATAACTGAGATATTTTGTTACAGCTGGGATATTTTATGACCTCTGGGATTTTGTTGTGACAGCTGAGATATTTTGTTACAGCTGGGATATTTTATGACCTCTGGCATTTTTTGTGACAGCTGAGATATTTTGTGACAGCTGAGATATTTTGTGACAGCTTGGATATTTTATGACCTCTGAGATTTTTTGTGACAGCTGAGATAGTTTGTTACAGCTTGGATATTTTGTTACAGCTTGGATATTTTATGACCTCTGGGATTTTTTGTGACAGCTGAGATATTTTGTTACACCTTGGATATTTTATGACCTCTGGGATTTTTTGTGACAGCTGAGATATTTTGTGACAGCTTGGATATTTTATGACCTCTGATATTTTTTGTGACAGCTGAGATATTTTGTTACAGCTTGGATATTTTATGACCTCTGATATTTTTTGTGATAGCCGAGATATTTTGTTACAGCTTGGATATTTTATGACCTCTGAGATATTTTGTGACAGCCGAGATATTTTGTTACAGCTTGGATATTTTATGACCTCTGAGATTTTTTGTGACAGCCGAGATATTTTGTTACAGCTTGGATATTTTATGACCTCTGAGATTTTTTTGTGACAGTTGAGATATTTTGTTGTAGCTGAGATATTTTGTTGTAGCTGGGATATTTTGTTGTAGCTGGGATATTTTGTTGTAGTTGAGATATTTTGTTGTAACTATAAATTTGTTGGAGGTAGCCATTAGAACTGAAACAGAGAAAAGATGCAAGACATTTTAAGAGCTTTTTAAAAGCATTTTAATGCTTTGTTAGTTAAAAAAAAAAAAAAAAACTATAGAGATAGAAAGTTATGGAGAGACGTTATCACCTACCCCAGCAGGCATGGTACTAGATGATGATGATTACAATTTTGCAGTAATAATCAATGACACAAAAATGGTATGGGCACAAACTGTATCTTTCCTCATTGGTTAAATCAAATGTGGAAGGAAAGAAGAACTAACCTGCCACTCTCTGACACAGCTTTCTTCTGTTCTTCTTTATCTGTATTTCAGAGTTTTAATGGTAAAGAATGTTCTTGACAGGGATTTTTAGTTTGCTTCATTTTAGTAAGTAGTTTGTTTCTTCTACTACTTCTTTATCTGTATTTGACAGTTTTGATGGTAAAGAATGTTCTTGACAGGGATCTGTAGTTTACTTCATTTTTAGTAAGTAGTTTGTTTCTTCTACTTCTTCTTTATCTGTATTTGACAGTTTTGATGGTAAAGAATGTTCTTGACAGGGATCTGTAGTTTACTTCATTTTTAGTAAGTAGTTTGTTTCTTCTACTTCTTCTTTCCTTCCTTATTTACTTTTGACATTGAGGTGAGAAATAGTTTACAGAGTTTTGCTCTTTGATTTCCTGTTCTGCTTTCACATTTCTTTTTAGTATTCTATTTACTCATCATTTTTGTGAGTGTCTCTTGGTGTTTTTTGTTTTTATAGTATTTGTTTATAACTGTATGGATTGTGTTTGGTTGTTTCTGTCTTGTTTCATGGCCTATTTAATTCATTGTTTATTTATATATTCTTCTGTGGAGGTGTTCTTAAACCTAGTTCTTAGTTCTTCACTTTTGATTTTGTCTGTCAAGCTGGCTCCCATTATTTATCTGACTCATTTCACTTCTGTGACAATTAACTTATTTGTTCCAAAATTTAGCTATCAAGTAAAACATTGATAACTCAACATTGATAACTCAAAATTTGATAACTCAACTTTGATATTGTGCTTTTTTTTTTTTTTAAATATGTTGTGATTTCATTCTTTGTCGATAATGATACCATTTGGCCAAAATTTGGCTTTCAAGAAAAACATTGATAACTCAACATTGATATTGTTTTTGTTTTTTTCAATATGTTGTGATTTATTTCTTTGTCAATAATGATATCATTTTGCCTAAGATTTGGTTTTGTTTTCTGCATCATGAGTCCACTCTTTCATTGCTTGGAGATAGGGGACAAATATAAAATATACAATCAATTGAATATCACATGGAGACTGAAGCAGAGTTACAGAAAACATGTAAAATAAACCAAAAATTGTATTAAGTACAATCTATAAGTAAACCTATAGAAAGATGAGACAAACAACTACATTTTGGCAAAAGCCTTCATCAGGTACAAACCAACAGATAACATTATGGGAATACAGTACAAAAAGCTGGCAAGTACTAATTTTAAAATGGAAAGTGGACTAATTATACCATTTTTTTTTTTTAGTTTACACATCTTCCACTGCTTGCTTGTTGTCATGTCACAAGACAGCAATGGTATTTGAGATCTTCTGTTTTCTTTAATTATTTGCCATTTATCAACTTGTTGAAATAATTTGTTTCTTATTTTAAATTTCACTGAACCATCTTTTTCTGTTTCTGCTGTTTCATCTGATTGCTGTTGGATGCTCTTTTCTATTTTTGCTGTTTCATCTGATTGCTGTTGGATGCTTTTTTCTATTTTTGCTGTTTCATCTGATTGCTGTTGGATGCTTTTTTTTCTATTTTTGCTGTTTCATCTGATTGCTGTTGGATGCTCCTTTCTTTTTCTGCTGTTTCACTTGATTGCATTAGGATGCACTTTTCTTTTTTTGCTGTTTCTTCTGATTACTTTTGGGCGTTTTGTCAAAATTATTACATTTCTTGTTTCTGAATTTAAAAAAAAAAATCGTTACGACACATAATACCATTGCTGGTGTATGTCAGGGGGGGGGGGCAACGATAGAACCAGAGGGATAAAGGCTGCTTGGTCAAGCAGTCACCACGACGTGTGCGACTCAGGATTTTTATTTCACCCCCGATAGAAAAAATCCTTTCTGCCTACCACGGGCTTCGAACACCGTACGTCAGCTTTGCAGCCAGCAGAACATTTAGCCGCATGGTCATGCGCACCTCCAGAATGGATCTGATGTCAACCGTGGGAGTATTTTTTTTTCTTTTTTTTTGTCCAACCAAGAGTACAATTCACACTGCTCCCAGTGGGAATCGAACACGGGTTGTCCGAACGTCATTAGTCCAGTCGGGTGGTTTTCCCAACTCGGCTACAGGCTCCTCTACCACTAGAAAGCTCTTGGGGATATGGGCATACGTGCTCCTCTACCACTAGAACAGCTCTTGGAGATATGGGCATACGTGCTCCTCTAACACTAGAACAGCTCTTGGGGACATGGGCACACAGGCTTCTCTAACACTATAACAGCTCTTGGGGATATGGGCACACAGGCTCCTCTACCACTAGAACAGCTCTTGGGGATATGGGCACACAGGTTCCTCTGCCACTATAACAGCTCTTGGGGATATGGGCATACAGGCTCCTCTACCACTAAAACAGCTCTTGGGGATATGGGCATACAGGCTCCTCTACCACTAGAACAGCTCTTGGGGATATGGGCATACAGGCTCCTCTACCACTAGAACAGCTCTTGGGGATATGGGCATACAGGCTCCTCTACCACTAGAACAGCTCTTGGGGATATGGGCATACAGGCTCCTCTAATACTATAACTGCTCTTGGGGATATGTGTGCGTGCGTGCGTGCGTGTGTGTGTGTGTGTGTGTGTGTGTGTTATTTGAAATTATGTTGCCAATCTAGCTGTTGCGAGAAATTGACAGAGATTTTCAAATTGTGTATTCTTGAACGATAGAAGAGTTAACTCCGACACGGATTAAAACCAGGAGAAATCCGCTATTAGGGGTAAAAAATGAAGTAAGTCCGTGGAGCTTCGCGGGCCAAGAAAACTAGGCTGGCGGGCCGGCCCGCGGACCGCCATTTGGCCACCCCTGCTTTAAAGGTTGGTTTTGTCTTGTTTGCCAGGAACAATGTATACTTTGTCTTGTTCAATCTAAGCGTGTACTTCACATTTTGAAAATTTAAATACCGTTGTTGTGTTTGATTTCTCTGAAATATGCGAATGGGATTTGTTTCTTTAAACAAACTACTACTGCACCAATTTTATTTATTTCTAAAATTAATATGAGGATGAAATTATAATATCTAGAACAGATATGAATTTCTTGAATACAATTTGGTCAGTCAGAATTGCTGAGTGTGTTCCTGCGACTTATTGTTTCTTGACGCCCCTGATTTATCTTGAAAAGGCCTATTTTTTGTCTCTGGTAGTGTCAACATTGCTAGAATGAAGATAAGCTGAAGGAAACCAAGAAGTAGAAACGACCCAAACAAAGGGAGACGATCTCTCTGGATCAGAAAAGGACTAATCGTTGTCCCTATTCTTGCCAAGATATTACACAATCCGTATGACATATTTCTAATTCCAGTTGGATACAGCTCAATACCCAGAACAACCACGATTCCCCAGGAAGCTTCCATCAACATGTGTGCCCCAAAAGCAAGCACGAGAGTAGAAATTGATTTACTTGCATCGGACGCCAACAATTGTACAGCAACTAAAGTAAACGTACATATGCTGGACAAGGAGACAAGTGTAATGGAAGCCCACTTTCTACCAACCTTTGTTGCGAACACTGAGACAAGCAACCTCATAGGGAAAGGAATAAATGAGAATACAACAAAATTGATAAAAAAATCACCAAAAAGGGCCTTCAGGCCAAACCCAACCATGTAGGTTTCCACAGCAAGAATGAACCAGGCCAATCCCAGAACAATGGAATATTTACGGTTGTTTTTATTAAACAAATCCCGGTATGTGTATTTAGACCGTTCCTTCATGTTTTCTTTCTCTGTCACTGCTATCACTGCCATGATAGCTGTATCTGGCACTGGTCTTTTGTTTATTCTCGCTATTTTCCGAACTACCATATGTCCCTTCTCCAGCTTTCCATGAATTGTCAAAAACCTTAAACTTTCTGGGAGCCAAAAGACAGGCAAGAAAGCGAGGAATGAAACAAACGCAGTAGCAATGTGGACATGCTTCCAGTTCTTTAAAGCAAGCACGCACAGGCTTAGGGTAAATGTACCGATATTCCAGAAAGGAAATGTCGCAATGACAGCTCTCCACCAAGCCGAGATAAATTCAAAATTATAAACAGCAACAGTAGAAAGAATACCACCACAAGCAAATCCAATGAAGAATCTCATGACAGCGTACATCTGCCATGAAACTGAGAAGATGGCAATGATGTTGGTTATAGTCATCAGGGCTGTACATCCATGAATGCTGAATTTCCGACCAAATTATCTCCTAAAATGCTACAAATGCTGGATCCACACACTAGCCCAATCATATTGATAACGAAAATAAGATTATACTTCCACGCGTCATCACAAACCAGAGCCCGCTCAGTAACAACAGTTGAAGCCTTGTCATTAAATACAATATTCGCACACAATCTCTTAGCTTCACAGGATGAAGAAAACATTGAACTATTTCCAATGAGACTTTGTCCATCTTGTGCTGCTATCAAGGACAAGTTTCCAGAAGGTTCCAGAAACTCGGTAACATTGACAGTTAATGGATCTTGACATGTCCACCCGGGGTTGTAGCTCGCAAAAATCATAAACATTAATGTCCAAGCGCCAGGAATTAACGAGAAATACCCAAACGAAACGAAGATTACTTGGAAAAGTCCACAGTTTCCCAGATTCTTGAAAAGTGTGTCAAGTGTGTACGTTCTGCGGAGAAAGAAACAATATTTTTGTTTAATGTAAGTTGCTATTTATAAAACATGGGACAACTTGTGGCTGTGAAAGAGAGTGATTTTTTGTTGTGGATACTTTTATTTATTCATTACACTATTTCAAGTAATCTTAACTTCTTAGAACAAAAAATTGTAAGAGCTTAAAAATGAGACGTGTCCAATGTTGACCTACTTGTGAATATAGATATTATACTATAAATTGTGGACTTCAATACCAAACAAATATATGTGAATAACAAACGTGTTCTTAGGATAATGTATATACCAGGAAGGCATAGACCTATATGTACAATGAGATGAAAGGTGAATCAACAAGCTTTATTGAAAAAGAGACTGACCCTTAATGAATCAGGAAATACGGTTAGAGGTGATGATTTAAAATTTATAAATACTTCTGACATATATAGAAACATGTCAGCAGGTGACTGCTTCACCTATAGACTAGGAATTCGGAAACCTAGGGTCTCAAAATGTAGGAACCTCGAATCATTGTGTATAATATTGTGGGTGCTGTCATAGACCTCTGATCTGTAGCTCTATAATTGGTCTTAGCCTTTTTTCTATAATTTTAGCACAGAACTTTTCTACATTATCGAGTAGAGAGATAACTCTGTATTTGCTGCAGTTTCCTGCTACCTTACTTTCATATTGGTACGGTAATTGTCTATTATAAGTTTTCTGCATTGCCATGTCATACATTCTTCTGCAATTAATTCAATTGGTTTGTTGTCTATCCTGTGAGCTTTAATTCTTGGTGCGTGTTTTATGATGTCTTACTTTCTTCAATTACGATGTTGAGTTCAGTGTCCGCTTTCTAGTGAAGTTTTGGATTTATATATGTCTTCGAAATATTCTTTCCATCCCTGCTGCATTTTTTCGTTGTTTGGTATTTGGCTGATGTCTTTGTTATTTAAGAGTTCTGTTTGTAACTCTAGTCGCATTTCTAAATAACGAATGAGATAATGGAAGTGGGGAGGAAAGAAGAAGGAAGGACATAGAGGGAATGAAATATAGAGGGAGCAAATTCAAATGAGAAAGAATTATAATAAAAGTGGTAAAGTTACACAGTTAAAAACTACACGTAACAACAAAAAATTAAGCACTGAAGATACCAGAACAAACAGATCATTTGTAATGCATCGGAATGAAAACAATATATTACATATCAAGACAAATAAACATGTTTGAAAGACACAAAATAAGAAATAAACATTAATGATATCGTAATGAAAAAAACGTGCAATACATTAGACAATAGAAGTAACAAAAGAACACAAGAAACGAACATCAGAATGAAAACACTAAGCTAAAAAAAAATAAAAAGGCTACTCTAGAAAATAAATTGCAATACCGGAGGAAATAGCTATAGACACAAAAACATGTGGAAAATGTTTTCACCATGAGTTGATTATTTAATAGAAAGAACACGAAATAAATATGGTGTAGAAAATTGATCATAGATATAACCATAAATACACATCCTATCAATGAAATAACAATACCAACAATAGAGCAAAGAAAAAAACGTTTCGATATTTTTTTTTTAATGCGACTGCTGATACAAAAAAAAGAATAAGTGCAGACACACAAACATTACTGAGGCAAAGAAATGAATGAATTAAAATAGATGTATTAGAGATAAAGAAAGACCATGGAAAAAGAGTTGAACTTAATTAAGCGTATCAGAAATACAAAAAATCAAACAACAAAACATTAGAACAAAAACATGAACGTTCAAATTATTTCAACACGAGAAGACAAATCTCTGCATGTGAAAGCTTTCCCTAACCAATAACAGACCTGGTAAGTTCCTGTGAGGTGTTATTGGCCTCAAGAGCAACTGCTTCATTATCTTCTATGTCGACCATTGTTGATTTTTTTTTTTTTTGTTGCTTTCTTCCAATAGGAACTGTGGTGCACAGAAACAAACATTTTCTTATTGTCATTAAGATACTCATGAAAATAATATTGCAGAAGCAAAATAAGCTGAAACTATTTGCTGGTTGTTGTCGGGTTTCAAGCACACAAGAAAAGCCATTCCGTTCTAAAAGCAAAGTCAAAAGGTCCATGTTCTGCAAATTTTCTTAACTTAATTTGTATTTGTCCATGTTGCTATGATCTCATTGAGGAACAAAACCAACAACACAGTTTGAAGACACTTACAGTTGACAAGATCACGTCTGATAACCAGCCGTACGCTAATCTTAAGGTCTGTTGTTTGAAGTGCGACAAGGATAATCTAACGATGAACTGTGTGTCTATATGTTCGTAATTGGAGTCAACAACGATGGCCTAACATCATCAAGCGCTATACATTTTTAAAAAACACGACGATGATTATTTTCAAGAGGACGTGAACTTCCATGGTATGTGAATAGGCGGGGGGGGGGGGGGACAATTGAAGGCTATACATGAAAAGTGTTCCTTGTTGCAGTTTCCTCATATTCCGAGTGTGCACACTCTGTGAGCACCGTGAGCTTGTGTCTCATCCGTTTTGGTCATATTTCGATATTACAATTGTTTACGATGAATGATGACATCGTATGACAGGGAACCGTTGGCTGTGTTCACTTTCTGCACGGTTTTGCCTTATGTCTTTTGGCGTGTGCTGAGACTGCTACGATGGGGACTACAGTTACCTTTCTTTGTCGGGATATGAGATATTAATTCGGATGATTACGCTGGCACGGGCGGTTGAGCAATTATGGATTGTAAATCGTTTGCAATGATACCGGGGCCTTCCATAACCAAATAACCAAATAATCAAGCACACAAACTTAGATAACCATAAAAAATAAATAAATACAGAATGTCTAATTGACAATTTTATTGATAAAATTAAAAAATAAAGAAGGGCTAATTGGATAATTGTGCTGCTTGCACAGAACAGAGACAAATGGCGAGATTTGATAACAGATCTTTACAAGGATTAAAAACTGCTAGATTATAAATTTAGTCAAGAGAATGGTTTTCTGGGTCTACCCACTATGGGCCGGCTACAGCTCGAAATGTCAATAGATAGAATTGATAATTGAAAGTAGATAGAGTAGAATGCCTCTAATCCTAAACAATTTTTCTGAGAAATATATATATATTGGATTAATTTCCTCTATACCGCCAGTGATTGTTTTTTGAAAACCCCTGTAATAAATACAAAATACATGTTGGCACACACACACCAAAGAAACCAATAAATGTACGTGAATACTTCAAATGGAAATTTAATGGAACTTGACCAGTACTGATGACAGCCGATGGTGTTAGTGTAATCTGGAGAGGAGAGGGAATATTATGTTTTGATTGGAGTCGCGATGGATACAAATATCAAGATGTTTGGGCAGTTTATTTTTCATTTTTCTAATTTATGTTTATTTCCACACAAAAATGATGCTTGTAATTATGATGGCTCTTGTCATAGAAGTCTTTAAGTTAAAACATTTTCAATGCTGTCTATTGTTTACGATTTATTTTTATAATTTCTAAAAATGATCAGTAATTGTTTTTCCATTGAACGATTTCCATTCACGTTCTAACTTGGCCACATCTTCTTCTTCAGCGGTCAAGTATTGCGATTCATGCGACTGGCCCCATCAACGCTGTATTATTTCAATGGTGATTAAGTTATTTAATTCTGTTCTGGGAATACACCTCCTGTTCGTTCCCGCCTTATCTGAATAAAAGGAAAATTTATCAGCTTTTTCTCGCTGGTATTTATGCAGGTCTTGAAGTTCCTCTGTGACCATTAGGAGACAAAGTTAATCTTATGTTTAAAGAAAAATATTTCACAAGAATACATAATTTTACTTAAGCACAACGAATATCTTTATAAACAATAAACTTTTTAAAGACACACATTTCTAAAAAAAAAAAAAATAAACAACCCTTACCTGACCAGATAATAGTCGTGATGCTATTACAACAGCATCGATTCCGTGATAAGTGTCATCATCATCGTGTGCCCTCTCCGCAACGAAGGTTGGCTACCATGGATCGCCATTCTACTCTGTTTCTTGCTTTGATGGTGCAGGCTGACATAGATTGACTTGTCCATCTTTTGATGTTACTTGTCCATTTTAGTCTTGGTCTGCCTCTGCCTCTTTTCCCTTGTATTTTTCCTTCCAATATTACTTTTAGTAGGCTGTTGTGTCTTTTAACATGCCCCAAAAATTTAATTTGCCTTGTCTTAATTGTGTTCAGCAGTTCTCTTTTTATTTTCAGTTGTTTTAAAACTTCATCGTTTGTTATCTTTTGTTTCCATCCAATTCTACCTATTCTTCTATAAATCCACATTTCAAAGGCTTCAATTTTCTGTTCTGTTTTCTTGTCTAATGTCCATGTTTCTGCACCATACAGGAATATTGAGAAGATGTAACATTTTGCCATTCTTAGTTTCAGCCCTGCTGATATTTGTTTTGTTGTTAGTATATTTTTCATGGCATTAAAATTACTTTTTGCAATACCTATTCTTTTGTTTATTTCAGTTTTGCATTTTCCATCATTGGTTATAGTATGTCCTAGGTAGTTGTAACTCTGGGCTGTCGCCAGATGTATTCCCTCAACTGTGATATTTAATTGTAGGTCTTGAGAATTTTCTTTGTTTATGATCATAGTTTTAGTCTTTTTGATATTCATTTCTAGTCCATATTTTTTGCTTGTTGTGTTTATTACATTAAGTAATTGTTGTAGGTCTTTAGGATTTTCTGCTAGTAGAACAGTATCATCAGCATATCTCAGTTTATTGATTATATTTCCATTAATGTTTAGGCCTGGTATCTCTGAGATGTTTTTAAAGATTTGTTCAGTGTATAGATTGAACAAGCCTGGTGATAGGATGCATCCTTGTCTTACTCCTCTTTTTATGTCCATGGGTGTTGAGTTCTCCTTGTTATATCTTATTATTGCTGTTTGCTCCCAGTACAAATTACATATTAGTCGTATGTCTGCGTCGTCTAGGTTTATATCCTTTAGGCAGTCTATAAGTTGGTTATGGTGTATTCTATCGAAAGCTTTGATGTAGTCTATAAAGCAGGCATATATTGGTTTGTTTACTTCTGTGTAGTTTTCAATCAATGTTCTCATGCTGAATATGGCTTCTTTTGTCCCACTGTTTTTCTTGAATCCAAATTGTTGCTCCTCTAATTCAGTATTGATTTTATTCTGAATCCTTCCCTGTATAACCTTTAGTAATTTTTTTGTTACCTGGCTCATTAGGCTTATTGTTCTGAAGTGTCACTGCATTCAACTGCACCATTCTTTTTAGGCAATGCAATGAAAGTTGTTGTTTTTAGATCATTTGGTATGTATCCTGTATGGTATATGGCATTGCACATGTCTGTGATCACTTCGACGCCGAACTCTTCTAGAGCCTGTATCATCTCTATCTGTTTATTGTCAGGCCCTGCTGCTTTTCCCTATTTCATTGTTTTTATGGCTTTTTCTACTTCGGATTTCAGGATTTTATAGTTGTATGTACATTTTATGTCTGGCTTTTTGTCCCTTTCGTCTTGAAATAATTCTGTTATATATTCTTGCCATCTATCTATTATATTGTTGTTGTCTGATAGCATTCTTCCCTCTTTGTTTGTTATACATCCGATTCCTGCAGCTTTTTTGTCTTTATTCGTCATTCTCTTTATTTCTGTGTGCATCTCTCTTGGGTTTTGTTTTCTTTCCATAGTTTCGATTTCTAGACATCTTTGGTTGAGCCAGTCTTCTTTTGCCTTCTTGCACATTCTCCGTATTTCATTGTCTATATCCTTGTACCCGGCAGTGTTTTTCGCTTGTCTTCTTTCTTCCATTTTTTCTAATATTTTGTCTGTTATCCATTTTTTTTATTTTTGTTACTTTCCTTTTTGGACAAGGTGTTGCAGGATTCTTGCGTGCTGTTTTTTATGCATTGCCATTTTGTTGTGACTTTTTCCTCAGGATTTTCTCTTCTGTACTGCCTAATCCCCTCTTCTAGTAGCTTCTGTTATGTGTTCTTTACTTGTACAGTATAAGTTTCTTGGACATCTTTCTGGTTTAACGCTGTTATATCTATAGGTGTTGTTGCATTAGTTTTTTGTTTGTTTCTCTTTAATTTGATTTTCATTTTTATCATTACAGGATTGTGGTCTGAATTTATATCTGCTCCTGGGTAGGTTTTGGCTTTCTTGACGCTGTTCCTGAATCTGTCTTCTATCATTATGTAATCTATTTGATTTCTCTTCTTGTCTCCAGGGCTTTTCCATGTGTATAATTTCCCTTTCTCTTGCTCAAAGAAGGTGTTGCATATTAGCAGTCTGTTTTCTTCGCAAAATTGTATTAATCTTTCTCCTCTGTTATTTATTTTTCCTAGACCATGATTTCCTATTATGGTCTTATATTTCCCTTTTCCTACTTTAGCGTTCATATCACCCATTATAATCAAGATGTCTGATGATTTCACTTGCTTCATAACTGTGTTTAGATCTTCATAGTATGCCTCTATTTGTTCGTCTGTATAGTCTTGAGTAGGTGCGTATGTCTGTAATATTGCTATGTCGAATGGTTTTGCCTTCATTTTTATTTGTATATTCCTATCATTATATGTCAATTGAGTATTTATATATTTTTGTAGTTCTCGTTTTATTAGAATGCCTACTCCTCTTTGATGTTCTTTTGTGTTTCCTGAATATATAAATGTATATTTATCGTCTTGTATGTATCCACTTTCCTTCCATCTTGTTTCCGATATTCCTAAGATATCTATGTTTAGTCGTTCTGCTTCTACCATAAGATTTTCTAGTTTTCCTTGTTGGTATAAGGTCCTAACATTCCATGTAGCTATTTTTAATTCGTTCTTAATACAGTTGTTAGAATTTCTCTCCACGGCTTTCTTTGGATTGTTACGTGATGAGGCTCCAATCTCTTTCACGGTGGTCTGCCATTTTCGCCTTTCGTGTTCTGAAAATGCCTCATGTGTACCACACACTTTGCTGTTTTCGCTTTCTGGGCCGTTGATTATTTCAATTAATTCTTCCGCCCCATCCACCGTCGCAGACTTTTCACAACGGGTTGAACACACCCGACTATCGACGCCATTGTTGTCGAACCATGTGCTTGCCTATCAAACCGCGAACACACGACACAAAGAAAGAATAAATCCACTTAAATATCGATAAAGTTCGCAGTCCATCCTCCAGTCAGAAGTAAAACATTACACCAAGTGGGAATAGCAACACATAAATTCACAACTAGACGGTCGCGTAAATCATTTAAATATCTCAGCAAGAGCCGAATTATAAAAACGACAACACATGATAAGTGTATCTGGTCTTATTTTTGTTCGCGAAGGTTGTGTGAATTCCGAGTTGAGGAGAAAAGAGATCTACGAATACCGGAGTTCTATTATTGGATGAAGTCTGGGTTGCTGCGGTTAGTGCGATCAAGGGCTGGGTTTGATTTCCAGATCTGGCGAATTTGTTTTCTCTGACCGGCTAGGTTTTCGGCCTCAAGAAACAGGTATCATCATCATCAAGTACCGGGCCTAGTGCCGTAGGTGATCATGTCCCTCCACAACATTCGATCTCGGCAGCTATTTATCATTTCTGTTGTTGACCTTCTGCCAAGCCATTCTCTTAAGCAGTCTGTTATTTTTTTTATCTTTGCTTCCCTCTATCTCTTCGTCCCTCAATTTTTCCAGTTTTTACAATATATTCAAGTTGTTCTCTTCTCATTACATGGCCAAAAAATGATGATTGTCTCTTCCTAACATTGGAAATTAGCTCTCTTTTTGCTTTGACCTTTCTCAGAACCTCTTCATTACTCTTCTTAGCTGTCCATGGTATTCTCAACATTCTTCTGTAAAACCACATTTCTACAGACTCCAGTGATTTTCTTGTCTGTTGTCCTATTGTCCATGATTCGCATCCGTATGTTAAGACTGGCTCTACTTAACATTTAAGAACTCTTTTTCTTGTTTCTATTGTCAAAAATGGATTGCATAGTATTTTCCTCATTTTTTGGAAAGCTGCTTTCGCCTGAGCCATTCTACATCTCAATTCTTTTGTACATCTTCCGAAATTTAAATTCATTTACCTGTTTTAATAGTGTTCCACTTGTCTTTATTTTGCACTGCGGTGATGTCTTTTTCTTTGTTGTTACCATTACCTCTGTCTTTTTGCTATTAAGGCTGAGCCCTTTATTTTTGCTCGGAAATAGGTATAGTCCGTTCAGAAATTCATAATCACACCTGAATTAGCTTTGCGTCATAACCGCTTGTTATTTTGGTTTCAAATTTTGCATGCAATCTTAGAATATTGATGACGCAAAGATTTTGTTATGTTGTATTCCATAAACACAACATATTTTGCACATCAGCGAATTCCTTTGATCTTTTATGACGATATCATACAAGTTGATTCCAATTTTAGAGTTTACAGTAATCGTGTTAAATTTTCCAGTTTACCGTAATTCTTGTCAGAGCCGTATCTACATAGTGCTTAATTGTGGGTGCTGTTCGTTATGTGTATTTGCAAACATGAATTCAATTGGTTACAATTAGTCTTGTCCTTCGGTCACCATTAGACCCCAGGACATCCTAACTGCGGCTGGAATTGAATTCATCTTAATTTTAATCATTCCGAATCTGACGATTCCAAGAGGTTGATATCATTACTGGCTGGACAAATAGTAATCCATCTCGTTTCCAGTACTCATCTTCCACCCGCAGCACATGTTCAACACACTTCTTCCAGAACGGAATGTCTATTTTTGAGACTCGCATGTCAGAACTTCAACATCACACATTCTAAACGTCCTGTTCTGTTCTGCAACTTGTCCTTTGACGTGAGCCCAGATAATTTCGATTGGATTAAGGTGCGCATGATAGCAGGGAGTCGAAGAGAGGTGTGGCCGTATTTCTCAATGATTTTGTCAAAATGGTACACCTTTTTCTTATTCGCATTCTTCACAAGTTGTAACAATTCGGGTTTTAAATATGTGTCGTCAAATTTGACATTTTCATTCGCAAGCCATGTCCTAATTTGCTCTTTTGTATTTGATGCAGTAGGCACTTCGTCTTCCTCTGATACGACATTGTGGTATGATGCATTATCCTTGACTATGTATGAAGGTCTCTCCAGAATTGGTAAAAGATCGTTCTCCAACCAGTGCCTGAAAATGTTTCCATTCATTTCAGTATGGTAGTCCCTACCGTCGGTCCTTTGTGATTGGAAAATCAAAAGCTGTCGACTTTCCTTTTCCTTCCTTGATTGACATGAGTGCACTCTGAGTCTTGTTTAATCCAACGAGAAAATGACGATTTATTAAGACAAAGCGCGAGTTGCGTTCGTCTCTCTGTGTCATGAATATCACAATATAAATGCCCCATCTTGGATTCCCTAAGGAAGTGCTTATATAGTAAAACAGTAACCTTTTGCATAGTTATAAATTTGCATTTCAAACTCATTGTAATTTATATATAAATGTTGGTATTTAAAGTCAACAAATTGTCTACTGAGTCTTCACAAAATTAATAAAGATACGCCTTCCCTTCGGTAATTAATGCCAAGGACGTGGTGCGTCATGTCGTTCAATAGCAATTAAGTTTTGCGCACTGGATTTTCCTGAAGTTAGTGTTTCTGCAATAGCCAAACTATTTTACGTGAACGACCGCACCAAATTAATTTATATATCCTAAAATGGTGTCAAATTCGAACAGGGTGAATTTAATATAGCATAAAGAAGAAAACTTTTAACTAGATCAAATTTCTCAGATCAAAAAATATTTCTATAACATCATCAATATTCTAAGATTGCATGCAAAATTTGAAACCAAAATAACAAGCGGTTATGACGCAAAGCTAATTTAGGTGTGATTTTGAATTTCTGAAAGGACTATAGCAAATATTCTTGTGCAAAGTAAATGCGGCTTGGCGTGATAGCGACAGTAGTAGAGCAGGAAGGATTTGACCCGAATTTAGGTGCTAAATTAACAAAGATATATAGTAGGTGCGCGGCGCACCTAATGTACCGTAGGTGCAGGGGGAGTTAACCGTGACCTCTAGTCCCGGTGACCCCGGAAGTGCCCTGTTTATGTCTGGTGTGTGCTGACTTTGGAGTGCTTGGTGTACTTGAGCGATAGTGATAGGTTAGTAGATTATACAACATCAATGAAAAACATTAAATTTAAAACAGAAGACGAAGATATATTTTTATTCTTTTATTATCTCAATAGGTGTATAACATACATTGATATTATATAACATTACAAAAATATTTAGTACACAAAGTCAATATATAGTACAAGGAACACATTTATTTATAGCTATGTAGTTGGATGTCTGCTTAGCTATGTGTCATCGATGAACCATAAGGGGTGAAACTGTTAGAGGTTGCTGGGTAGTCTAAGCTGGTAGTGTAAAGAGTTAAATATCTAGAGGCGTAGTCGAGACGTTATCATCAGCTACCTTTCTTTTTATATAGAAGTAGGAAAGAGCATTTCTTGTTTGACTGTAGGAAAATATGGAATTATTTAAGACTTTGAAACCTACATTTTTCCCACCCTTAGCCTTTTGCGTAGCGAGAACCTCTAAAAACATATCTTTATCTAATTTGTTGTGTTGCTTGCTTAACCCCTTACAACTGATTTTATCGTAATCCCCACTACAATGGTACGTCTTACTACATAAGCTAACAAGAGCTGTCCCTTCGTACTCTAATTTAAAAAGCGTTCGTTTGGTGTACGCTTTAACACCCTTACAGTTTATACAGTCTGTCTTGCTAATATGTTCATCGCAGCGATGGGTGTTGGAGGTCGTCTACTGTATCGTGACGGGTGTACGGATGTCGTCTAGTGTGTCGGGATGGATGAATGTAGATTGGTTAGTATGTCGGGATGGGTGTACGGAGGTCGTTTAGTGTGTCATGATGGGTGTATGCCGGTCGCCTAGTGTGGGATAAGGGTTGTATGGCGGTTGTCTAGTATATCATACTTTAATCAATCAATAAGAAAAAACGAAGCAACATTACATTCAACACTACTTATCTTAACTATAGCATACCTACTTTAAGCACATCAATAAAATTGAATAACGTGTTATCGTTAAGTCTTACCATACTTTAAGAGAAAACATTCAATCTTACAGTATAAAATATAGTCTCAATCATCTACAATGAATATAACCTATTATCGATAGCCCTTAACATACTTTAAGAGAAAACAACCCAACTTACTGTGCAAAACTCAGCTAGACTGAAGTGTAGTATGACCTTCCTTGAATCAATCAAACTTATAACGCCGTCTAGTTTAAATATAGCCTGGTAAGAAATAAATAAATTAGCCAATAAGCGAGTGACTAGGTCAACATCGACTGATATCTGGATTAACCAATCAGAGAAGAGTATTAGTATAGGAGGCGGGGCAAAGAAATGACTGACAGGTGGATTAACCAATCAGAGAAGCGCGTTAGCCGAAGCGTAGGTAGGGGCTGTCGGGTCAGTGGTGGGGGAAAAAATGCGGGTTGGTGGATTACTTGAACTCATTTTGACCCCTGAGCCAATTCCAGAAGAGTTCTATGACCTCATTTTGACCGCTGAAGGCTTTAATACCAGTGTTTCCCACGTCAACGAACGACATACATCATTAAAGGTGATTACTTCAGCTCTTAGACTTTGGAGTTCCATATCTTTATCACTTGATTGAATGACAGACAACAGTAAAGATGATCATTTCAGGTAAGAAAACTTAGTTCCAAACCCTAAAATTTCTACTCATAGTCACAAACTTTGATGCAAAACCCTAACAATTTAGTCCCAAAGTGAGACTAGCTCGACACGAAAGTCGTAAATGTTATATGCAAAGTCCAAAAGTTTGTCAAAAAGACAACCTAAACTCAAAATAGTTAGACGCAAAGCCCAATAATTTATATGCAAAGTCCAAAAAGTTACTCCAAAAGACAACTAATGTAACACTTAACCCCAAAATTTCGTCTCGTAACCAAAAAGTTGCACTCAAAACCCTAAAAATTTAGTCCCAAAGTGATACTAGTTCACCACAAAAGTCGTAAATGTTATATTCAAATCCAAAAGTTTGTCAAAAAGACAACCTAAACTCAAAATAGTTAGACACAAAGCCCAATAATTTATATGCAAAGTCCAAAAAGTTACTCCAAAAGACAACTAATGTAACACTTAACCCCAAAATTTCGTCTCGTAACCAAAAAGTTGAACTCAAAACCCTAAAAATTTAGTCCCAAAGTGATACTAGTTCACCACAAAAGTCGTAAATGTTATATTCAAATCCAAAAGTTTGTTAAAAAGACAACCCAAACTCAAAATAGTTAGATGCAAAGCTCAAAAATGTATATGCAAAGTCCAAAAAGTTACGCCAAAAGACAACTAATGTAACACTTAACCCCAAAATTTCGTCTCATAACCAAACAGTTGAACTCAAAACCCTAAAAATTTAGTCCCAAAGTGATACTAGTTCGACACAAAAGTCGTAAATGTTATATACAAAGTCTAAAAGTTTGTCAAAAAGACAACCCAAACTCAGAATAGTTAGACACAAAACCCAACAATTTATAGGCAAAGTCCAAAAAGTTACTCCAAAAGACAACTAATGTAACACTTAACCCCAAAATTTCGGCTCATATGAACAAAGTTGAACACGAACTCTACAAATTTAGTCCCAAAGTCGTAATTGTTAGACACGAAAGTCGTAAATGTTATATTCAAATCCAAAAGTTTGTTAAAAAGACAACCCAAACTCAAAATAGTTAGATGCAAAGCTCAAAAATGTATATGCAAAGTCCAAAAAGTTACTCCAAAAGACAACTAATGTAACACTTAACCCCAAAATTTCGTCTCATAACCAAACAGTTGAACTCAAAACCCTAAAAATTTAGTCCCAAAGTGATACTAGTTCGACACAAAAGTCGTGAATGTTATATACAAAGTCCAAAACTTTTGTCAAAAAGACAACCCAAACTCAGAATAGTTAGACACAAAACCCAACAATTTATAGGCAAAGTCCAAAAAGTTACTCTAAAAGACAACTAATGTAACACTTAACCCCCAAATTTCGTCTCATAACCAAAAAGTTGAACGCAAAACCCTACAAATTTTGTCTCAAAGTGATACTAGTTCGACACAAAAGTTGAAAAAGTCATATTCAAAGTTCAAAAGATTGTCAAAAAGAAAACCCAAACTCAAAATAGTTAGACACGAAAGTCATAAATGTTATATGCAAAGTCCAAAATTTTGTCAAAAAGACAACCCAAACTCAGAATATTTAGACACAAAAGACCAAATAGTTACATTCAAAGTCCAAAAGTTTGTCAAAAAGACAACCTTAACTCAAAATAGTTAGACACAAAGCCCAACAATTTATATGCAAAGTCCAAAAAGTTACTCCAAAAGACAACTAATATAACAACAAGCCCTAAAATTTCGTCTCATAACCAAAAAGTTGAACTCAAAACCCTA
Organism: Megaustenia siamemsis; assembly: GCA_032433765.1. Lineage (NCBI taxonomy): Eukaryota > Metazoa > Mollusca > Gastropoda > Stylommatophora > Ariophantidae > Megaustenia > Megaustenia siamemsis. The sequence continues at coordinate 57,018,589 of JAVIAB010000008.1, forward strand.
AAAAGTGTCCACTTATCAACCAAAGTCTTTAAGACAGCTGAGAAAACCCTAATAAATAATTACAATTTACTAAAAATGTTGCACTTGATGATAGTTGCGACTGTGTCTAAATCATTATTGAAAATATTCATAGAACTCTAGTAAAAGCCAAACACACTAAAACACCACATTGAAAGAATGAACTTAAAGTTCACGCCCCTGTCACAACTCTGCTAAGAAAAGTACTGCAAAGCATGAAAGTTATGTCCCCTGATATAACCTCACCAAAAGACAACAATTTGTTTAAAAACACATTTATGATTGTTACGCCCCTTGACCCTTTTTGAGGGGTACGCCCATGAAACTGTTAGAAATAGTAAATTTACACTCTAGGGTTACTCCAAACTTCACATTAGACATCCCCATAGCAAAAATTTACTTAAAACTCACTTTTATGGTTGTTACGCCCCTTGACCCTTTTTGAGGGGACGCCCATGAAACTGTTAACAATAATAAATTTACACTCTAGACATACCCCAAACTTTATATTAGACATCCCCGTATCAAGAATTTACTTAAAAACCACTTTATGATTGTTACCCCCTTGTCCATTTTTTGAAGGCTACGCCCATGAAACTGTTTGAAATAGTAAACTTACACTCTAGGGTTACTCCAAACTTTACATTAGACATCCCCATAACAAAAATTTGCTTAAAAAAAACACTTTTATGGTTGTTACGCCCCTTGACCCTTTATGATGGCTACGCCCATGAAACTGTTAAAAATAGTCAATTTAACATCTAGACATACCACAAACTTTATTTTAGTCATCCACATAGCAAAATTTTACTAAAAAACCACTTTTATGAGTTTTGCCCCCTTGATCATTTTTGGCGGTTACGCCCATTAAACTCTTAGAAATAGTAAATTTGACCTCTAGACATACCCCAAACTTTATATTAAGCATCCCCATATCAAGAATTTACATAAAAATCACTTTTGAAATTACTATCCCTGCACCCATTTTTGGCGGTTACGCCCATGAAATCGATAAAAAATTGAAATTTAACCTCTAGACATACCCAAACTTTATATTAAGCATCCCCATATCAAGAATTTACATAAAAACAACTTTTGAAAATACTACCCCTGTACCCATTGTTGGCGGTTACGCCCATGAAACTGTTAAAAATAGTAAATTTACACTATAGGATTACTCTAACCTTTATTTTAGAAATCCCCATAGCAAAAATTTACATAAAAACAGCTTTTGAAATTACTACCTCTGTACCCATTTTTGGCGGTTACGCCCATGAAATCGATAAAAAAATGAAATTTAACCTCTAGACATACCCCAAACTTTATATTAAGCATATATTTATATATATTTCATATATATATTTATATTAAATTCTTGATATGGGGATGCTTAATATAAAGTTTGGGGTATGTCTAGAGGTTAAATTTACTATTTCTAAGAGTTTCATGGGCGTAACCGCCAAAAATGATCAAGGGGGCAACACTCATAAAAGTGGTTTTTTAGTAAAATTTTGCTATGTGGATGACTAAAATAAAGTTTGTGGTATGTCTAGATGTTAAATTGACTATTTTTAACAGTTTCATGGGCGTAGCCCTCATAAAGGGTCAAGGGGCGTAACAACCATAAAAGTGTTTTTTTAAGCAAATTTTTGTTATGGGGATGTCTAATGTAAAGTTTGGAGTAACCCTAGAGTGTAAATTTACTATTTCTAACAGTTTCATGGGCGTAGCCTTCAAAAAATGGACAAGGGGGTAACAATCATAAAGTGGTTTTTAAGTAAATTCTTGATACGGGGATGTCTAATATAAAGTTTGGGGTATGTCTAGAGTGTAAATTTATTATTGTTAACAGTTTCATGGGCGTCCCCTCAAAAAGGGTCAAGGGGCGTAACAACCATAAAAGTGAGTTTTAAGTAAATTTTTGCTATGGGGATGTCTAATGTGAAGTTTGGAGTAACCCTAGAGTGTAAATTTACTATTTCTAACAGTTTCATGGGCGTACCCCTCAAAAGGGTCAAGGGGCGTAACAATCATAAATGTGTTTTTAAGCAAATTGTTGTCTTTTGGTGAGGTTTTATCAGGGGACATAACTTTCATGCTTTGCAGTACTTTTCTTAGCAGAGTTGTGACAGGGGCGTGAACTTTAAGTTCATTCTTTCAATGTGGTGTTTTAGTGTGTTTGGCTTTTACTAGAGTTCTATGAATATTTTCAATAATGATTTAGACACAGTCGCAACTATCATCAAGTGCAACATTTTTAGTAAATTGTAATTATTTATTAGGGTTTTCTCAGCTGTCTTAAAGACTTTGTTGATAAGTGGACACTTTTTAGGGTTTTGAGTTCAACTTTTTGGTTATGAGACGAAATTTTAGGGCTTGTTGTTATATTAGTTGTCTTTTGGAGTAACTTTTTGGACTTTGCATATAAATTGTTGGGCTTTGTGTCTAACTATTTTGAGTTAAGGTTGTCTTTTTGACAAACTTTTGGACTTTGAATGTAACTATTTGGTCTTTTGTATCTAAATATTCTGAGTTTGGGTTGTCTTTTTGACAAAATTTTGGACTTTGCATATAACATTTATGACTTTCGTGTCTAACTATTTTGAGTTTGGGTTTTCTTTTTGACAATCTTTTGAACTTTGAATATGACTTTTTCAACTTTTGTGTCGAACTAGTATCACTTTGAGACAAAATTTGTAGGGTTTTGCGTTCAACTTTTTGGTTATGAGACGAAATTTGGGGGTTAAGTGTTACATTAGTTGTCTTTTAGAGTAACTTTTTGGACTTTGCCTATAAATTGTTGGGTTTTGTGTCTAACTATTCTGAGTTTGGGTTGTCTTTTTGACAAAGTTTTGAACTTTGAATATGACTTTTTCAACTTTTGTGTCGAACTAGTATCACTTTGAGACAAAATTTGTAGGGTTTTGCGTTCAACTTTTGGTTATGAGACGAAATTTGGGGGTTAAGTGTTACATTAGTTGTCTTTTAGAGTAACTTTTTGGACTTTGCCTATAAATTATTGGGTTTTGTGTCTAACTATTTTGAGTTTGGGTTGTCTTTTTGACAAAGTTTTGGACTTTGTATATAACATTTACGACTTTTGTGTCGAACTAGTATCACTTTGGGACTAAATTTTTAGGGTTTTGAGTTCAACTGTTTGGTTATGAGACGAAATTTTAGGGCTTGTTGTTATATTAGTTGTCTTTTGGAGTAACTTTTTGGACTTTGCATATAAATTGTTGGGCTTTGTGTCTAACTATTTTGAGTTAAGGTTGTCTTTTTGACAAACTTTTGGACTTTGAATGTAACTATTTGGTCTTTTGTGTCTAAATATTCTGAGTTTGGGTTGTCTTTTTGACAAAATTTTGGACTTTGCATATAACATTTATGACTTTCGTGTCTAACTATTTTGAGTTTGGGTTGTCTTTTTGACAATCTTTTGAACTTTGAATATGACTTTTTCAACTTTTGTGTCGAACTAGTATCACTTTGAGACAAAATTTGTAGGGTTTTGCGTTCAACTTTTTGGTTATGAGACGAAATTTGGGGTTAAGTGTTACATTAGTTGTCTTTTAGAGTAACTTTTTGGACTTTGCCTATAAATTGTTGGGTTTTTGTGTCTAACTATTCTGAGTTTGGGTTGTCTTTTTGACAAAGTTTTGGACTTTGTATATAACATTTACGACTTTTGTGTCGAACTAGTATCACTTTGGGACTAAATTGTTAGGGTTTTGCATCAAAGTTTGTGACTATGAGTAGAAATTTTAGGGTTTGGAACTAAGTTTTCTTACCTGAAATGATCATCTTTACTGTTGTCTGTCATTCAATCAAGTGATAAAGATATGGAACTCCAAAGTCTAAGAGCTGAAGTAATCACCTTTAATGATGTATGTCGTTCGTTGACGTGGGAAACACTGGTATTAAAGCCTTCAGCGGTCAAAATGAGGTCATAGAACTCTTCTGGAATTGGCTCAGGGGTCAAAATGAGTTCAAGTAATCCACCAACCCGCATTTTTTTCCCCCACCACTGACCCGACAGCCCCTACCTACGCTTCGGCTAACGCGCTTCTCTGATTGGTTAATCCACCTGTCAGTCATTTCTTTGCCCCGCCTCCTATACTAATACTCTTCTCTGATTGGTTAATCCAGATATCAGTCGATGTTGACCTAGTCACTCGCTTATTGGCTAATTTATTTATTTCTTACCAGGCTATATTTAAACTAGACGGCGTTATAAGTTCGATTGATTCAAGGAAGGTCATACTACACTTCAGTCTAGCGGAGTTTTGCACAGTAAGTTGGGTTGTTTTCTCTTAAAGTATGTTAAGGGCTATCGATAATAGGTTATATTCATTGTAGATGATTGAGACTATATTTTATACTGTAAGATTGAATGTTTTCTCTTAAAGTATGGTAAGACTTAACGATAACACGTTATTCAATTTTATTGATGTGCTAAAAGTAGGTATGCTATAGTTAAGATAAGTAGTGTTGAATGTAATGTTGCTTCGTTTTTTCTTATTGATTGATTAAAGTATGATATACTAGACAACCGCCATACAACCCTTATCCCACACTAGGCGACCGGCATACACCCATCATGACACACTAAACGACCTCCGTACACCCATCCCGACATACTAACCAATCTACATTCATCCATCCCGACACACTAGACGACATCCGTACACCCGTCACGATACAGTAGACGACCTCCAACACCCATCGCTGCGATGAACATATTAGCAAGACAGACTGTATAAACTGTAAGGGTGTTAAAGCGTACACCAAACGAACGCTTTTTAAATTAGAGTACGAAGGGACAGCTCTTGTTAGCTTATGTAGTAAGACGTACCATTGTAGTGGGGATTACGATAAAATCAGTTGTAAGGGGTTAAGCAAGCAACACAACAAATTAGATAAAGATATGTTTTTAGAGGTTCTCGCTACGCAAAAGGCTAAGGGTGGGAAAAATGTAGGTTTCAAAGTCTTAAATAATTCCATATTTTCCTACAGTCAAACAAGAAATGCTCTTTCCTACTTCTATATAAAAAGAAAGGTAGCTGATGATAACGTCTCGACTACGCCTCTAGATATTTAACTCTTTACACTACCAGCTTAGACTACCCAGCAACCTCTAATAGTTTCACCCCTTATGGTTCATCGATGACACATAGCTAAGCAGACATCCAACTACATAGCTATAAATAAATGTTATCCTTGTACTATATATTGACTTTGTGTACTAAATATTTTTGTAATGTTATATAATATCAATGTATGTTATACACCTATTGAGATAATAAAAGAATAAAAATATATCTTCGTCTTCTGTTTTAAATTTAATGTTTTTCATTGATGTTGTATAATCTACTAACCTATCACTATCGCTCAAGTACACCAAGCACTCCAAAGTCAGCACACACCAGACATAAACAGGGCACTTCCGGGGTCGCCGGGACTTGAGGTCACGGTTAACTCCCCCTGCACCTACTATATATCTTTGTTAATTTAGCACCTAAATTCGGGCCAAATCCTTCCTGCTCTACTACTAGCGACCACCAAAAATGTGCAGTTGGTCACTGAGAATTATTATTGTTCGCTAGCACCACAGTTCCCATAGGTCTATCTAAGCTTGGAAGGAGCCTTCACTTTTCTTTCGGTAGAACAGAGTTAGGACACAATGACAGCAAAGCTAATGAAGATCATTATAACAAAGAGTTTAATTTAGTCAACAGATCGTCTTATTTGCACAACGGACATCTCTATAGTGTTCATACACCCTCCTCAGCATGTTCCCCAGTATGAAGCACGCCAGCCACACACTAGCGAAAGCACAGAAGATGGATTCAGCTCAGATAAGCAACGATATCAACGAAGCCAGTAGCACCGACGAAAACCTTGATCTCTTTAGTCGGCTTGTATGACGTATGTGGCAGGTGACAGTGGCTTTGTTCTTTTTTGTCATAACCGTGGTCAAGACCCCTGTAACCCCAGCTCACGACAGTAGAACAAAGAGTTATCCAAGTTAATGTAATTATATCTACATTGTCCTAACGCAGTATCAATCAACAAAATATCAACAAACGATATGCATGTATATCAGTAAAGCGATATTGGGAAAGTTAAAATTGTTATTATAACTGCTAACAACAAAATTACCCATACCTGGACACGGAAATGGTAGAAGCAGTCACAATATTTAAGCGATTACAATATTTTTTGTAAAGATGAACGAAAACATAGAACGATGTTTCACACATTTTGTTGTTACCAAGGGCATAAATATTCTCATAGACCTATTCAATAGTCCCGAAATATCAGCTTCTAATTGACACTAGAAATTTAGAAGGGATTGTTCATTGAACTGCAATTTCAGAGCACCATTCGTGGATATTTCTATGAGCGTGTGTTTCTCTGCTGCCGTGAACCCTCCTGTCCATCGGAACATCCCCATATCCGTTCCACTGACCGTGCCAGCATTTATCGAAGCGTATGCAGACTGATTGCTAGTGTAAGATGTTGCTTATAGGTACATCTACTTTTGCCACTAATCAGTCCGGATCGATCAGATACCTTTTCCACCTTTAGACTTTCCAATCCTTCAACGAATACATCGTTGTCCGACCCATTCTCCTCATCTTCTCTTAGGCAATAACAAGTAAATGTAACGATGTCTTCTTTGTCCAGAGTAAGGCCCCACTCATTGCTAGAGCTTCCAGCGAGCTTGTCGACTTTTTAATTGTCGTATACACCACTAGAATGCCCTTCACAGTACACCCAAGTTATCGGGCTCACTTTAGAGTCATCTAAGAGCTGCATCCATTCCTGCCGCAAACAGTGTCTGTCAATCTTCTGTAGCATACTTTGCGAGTCAATCTAATTCGTAAGACTGCGTGATTCACGTTCTGTGTAACCAACCATGTTATAACCGCCGTTGCTGCTTCTGTCTCCATTCTCATGCTGGGCACCGTAATTCTACATTTGCCAGATTCCTTAGCCACTTCTCTACCATGATGGTATGCCATAAAACCTCAAACACTGCACTGTAAGTGGGATACAGAACCATCAGTATAGACGAAATGATCCTGTGGTGACGATAATATTTCGATGGATTCCCTTAATACGACCTTCGTAGCTCCATGGACCTAATTGCGGCACTCCCTGTCGAGCTGAATGATTACTTTGGTTATTCTACTGTTAATTCTATTCAAATTTTGTCAGCCCTAATGCCTTTCAGATCGCATACTTCCCTTATGGACATCTCTTTTGCCATTCACCCAGAATTGTGCACGACTGAGGTGCCTGACCTTCTGAATACAAGGGAAAATGTATGTTCCATAATACATGCAAATAATCCCGCATGTAGAGATCGCATGTGAGACCTTAGCGATCAAATCTTGGGGAAACATCAGCTGGGTGTTTTTCCACCAGCGTGTGTTTTTCTTAAGTTAAGCCCTTAACTTACAACGGACTCAGCAGGTCGGTAAGGGATACATGTTTTATGCTCAGAGAAATACACAGAAGATGGAGATAGATACATATAAAGTAGCAACAAAAGGAAAATTAAAATACTAGGATTAGCGGGCACCAGAGTAAAAGGACAACAGATAAAGAAAACACACATGAACTACACGATATATTTTCTCAGAAGTCGACAGCACAGAAAGAGCAACACACGGAATAGGTTTTATATTGACCCAGAACACACAAAGAACAATCTAGAAAAAAAATACCACACAGAAAAAATTATCACAATTAAACTACTAGAAGACGATTGAAAAACAACTGACATACAAATCTATGCACCATGCAACAACAATGAAAGAGACAGCGAAGAATTATATGACACAATGAATGAAATTATTAACAAGATTGACGAAAGCGACGACATGTTAGTGATGGGAGATTTTAATGGAAGGCTTGGGAAACGCAACAGTGAGAACAGAGATATCTTAGGACCCTTTGGCGATAAAACAGCTGAAATAAACGAAAATGGAAGCAGACTGCTGGAAATATGTAATCAAAATGATTTATTTCTCACCAACACATTCTTCAAACACAGAGTCGCAAGTATATACCTGGTACAAATGGAACGACACAACATGCAGAAGCCAGATAGATTTTATACTAACAAGACAACAGAACAAGAAAAGAGTAACTAACAGTAGAGCAATTCCTAATATTACAGATGACACGGATCACAAGATGGCTATGATAACACTAAGACAGACAAAAACAATGAGAATATACGAAAACAAACAAAAGAAGCGAAAAGAACAGACAATAAAAATAAAACAACTAAAAGATCAAGAATCAAGGAAAACCCCAAATGAAAAACTAACAGCGGAATTCAAGAAACTCCCTAACGAAGTATGCACAGTAGAAGATGAGTGGAAACAATTTAAGGAAACAGTAACCAACATCTCTAAAATAGTTTATGGAACGAAGCTAAGGACAAAAAAAGGGAAAAAGAGCACACCCGTGGTGGAACGAAACAACCAAAGAAGCAATTAAAGAAAAGAAGAAACTGTTTAAAAATTGGAGGGAAAACAAGAACCAAGAAAAATATGCCTTAGTTCGAAAAGGAGTTAAAATTTTGATCAAGAAAGCTAAGTAAAAGAATTGGACAGAATTCGGACAAAACATGAGCAGGGACTTCAAGACAGCCGCAAGAGATTTCTACAAAGCAATAAAAGCCACACGATCGGAAAAAGAAAACCATGATCCTACTGAGCTCATAATGACAAAGACGAACAGCCAATAAAACAACGGATGTACTGACGCTCTATTTACATTAAAACAGCTTGCAGAAAAAACGACAAAACACATTCAAAATGTATACATAGCTTTCATTGACCAGGAAAACAGAAAAGCATTCGACAGAGTAAACACAGAACAACTGTGGGAGATACTAACAACATACGGAGTAAGCCAACATCTAAACAACCTAATTAAAAGTCTCTACATCAACAGCAGCTGCAGGGTCAGAACAGCAGCAGGCTACAGAGACTACCTTGAAGTTAGATCAGGTATAAGACAGGGGTGCGTACTTATCCCCTTCCCCCTGTTTATTACATACATGGACTATATATACAAGCTAGCCAGCCCATTAGAGACAGAAGAGATCAACCAGCTTTTATTTGCAGACGATCAGGCACTAATACATGAAACAATAGAAGCACTATGACTACTGCATGAAACAAGAGCACTTAAACAAACTCAACAGTTCAGGCACAAAATACAATATGAAAATCAACATCAACAAAACAGTAGTCACGAATGTTGCCTAAAATAAACAGAACATCAACATAACTATAGAAGGCAGGCAACTAAAACAAGTAGAGGAATTCAAATACCTAGGAAGTTTAGTAACAATCGATAATTCTCAAACAGCAGAGATAGAATCAAGATGCAACAATGCTTGTCAAATCACTGGACAGTTATCACTACTATTGTCCAAGAAGGAAATAACTCTGGAGGCAAAACGAGCAATATACAATTTAATCTTCATCCCAACGTTGTGCTACCAATGCCAGACCTGGACCCTAGATGCAAGAACAATAAGAAAAATAACCTCTACTGAGGTGAAATGTGTTAGACGAATGACAGGAAACAGTCTGAGAGATAAGATCAGAAATGAAGAACTGAGAAAAAAAGCTAGGAATAGCCCCCGCCATAGAATATATAAGGAAACAACAGATAAAATGGTTTGGCCACGTGACAAGGCAGAAAGGCCAAAACACAAAACAACGAGGCTTCAGCAAACGTGAGAACACCACACCCAAGGGTCGATCACGAAAAAGATGGATCGATGGAATATTAGAGGCGAACAGATGAGCAATAGACCGCAAATTATATCTCCCATGGACGCTGAAAGACAGATAAGGAAGGAAAGAAAAAGAGAAGAAGAATAATCCCGAACCTCAGCAGATCTATGTCGTACTCTAGTGCTCGGCAAGTCAAGTAAGTACCTCACTGAACAGACATGTGTATCTCTTTTGTATCTACGAACTGCCCGTAGACACTCATTTTGAACTCTTTCCAACCTTGTGATCTGAGTTGACGAGAGAGTGAGTATACCCAAACCATAATCCAGCACTGAGAGCACCACAGCCTGCATGAGTGAAAATAATAACGATTGCTGGAGGTTCGCCCTGACCAATATCTTGATCGCCCTGACGCCTCTCCTTGCCTTTTAAATGACAATGCTCACATGTTGATTGAAAGAAAGGAACCTATTAAATGCTATTCCCACATACTTAATAGTCGGAATCCTCAAGATGGTTACACCACTGCAGTCTATGACTGGGAGGGTGTCTTTAACTACTCTGTATTGTAGAAAACACCGTAATACAGAAGCATTGTTTGGGTTAATGAGTGCTTTGTAGTTTGATAGTGGGCACTATATTGAGAACCTCCGATAACTTAACCCAGTGTTGTCGAGTTTTTATCAAAATTCCAGAGAAAATATTTCGCTGACCGAGTCCCATATTTGTAGTCTAATCAATGGTTCTCAACGCCGTGACCGCTGCAGTCATTGCGGCCGCCGCGTGTTTTCTTGATGCCGTATAGTCCCACCTCATTCCAGCGAGTTATGTCATTTATTGTCCAGCATTCAGTTCAACAAAAAAATTGAGAGAGAAAAAAAAGAAAGGATGAAACAAACGCTGGCGTTTTTTTCTTTCCCAATAAATAAAACCAGTAACCGTCGTCATCAAAATGTCAGAACACAGCAGATACAACGGTTGACATTAGTCTTGGTGTGGTATCTAGAAACGCCTTAGTAGAGGTGAACTCGAAATGACGTAAATATAAGTCAATCATAGACTCATCGTTCCAGCGGTATAGGCGTTTCTTGATGGCCAGTTGTGCCAACAGTTGTCAGTGATACACCACTTCCCCACATCCATACCGTCACAAAAATGAAAACTTTACTGCATGGTTTTGTTGTGTGTTTACCGCAGTGTGTTGTGTCAGTCATTGATTCATTTTATTTTTTTACCTGTTTATAAAAAGACGATTGTTAGCACGTATAAATTGTTGTGTATGTGGTTGTTCATTTTCCGAACATTCTGCATCTTTAAGATAAGCACACCAGGGATGAAACAACAACCATATAGATGTTCCATTTTCAACAGTGATGGGACAGAGACACCGCGCATCATCATCATCATCATCAACTACCTACTGGCGCAGGTGATCATGTCTCTTCACAACTTACGATCTCGATATTTATTTACCATTTCTGTTGTTGACCTTCTGCCAAACAATTTTCTTAAGGTGCCTAGTATCTTTGTAAACGACGCGTTTCTTCATATTAATATTAGTACTCCATTCAATGTATGACGCCATGTAAACGTCGACGATGTAACTTTCACATGAATATATTTTAAAGCGTTCTAGTGTTATACCCGTATCGTGATCGCCATAATCGTTAGGCCTTAACGACTCAGCTCTCTTGTTGACCCACGTAGCATGTCCAATACAACAAAATATAAACCAGCCAGCGGTATACAATTCGCTCGGCTGTTCACACACAATGTCCTGAATGCACATCTCTCTACCGCAGTCGTGCCTCAGTTCGTCTCTCACACACAATCAGTCCAACACTGAATCACTATAGTCTGGATCCTAATATTTGCTCCCTATATTTACTAACACAATGATCTGTCTTGTCAATACATTTGAGACCTACTTCTGCAACTAGTATAACTCTCTATTACGGAATCATAGAAGGAAGAGGTATGTGTTAGCACTCAGGAAAAATGACAGATAAACAACAACAGAAAAAAACAAAGAACAATATATGGTCCGAAGTATGAACCAACCCGTACTGCATGGCACTGCGCCTTGCCACGAGAATCCGACCGCTTGGTACACTGCCACTCAGCTAAAAAAAAATAGCTATTGTGAGCAGTGTCTTACACGAAGGCGTTCCCATGACTATAGCATAGGGTTACGATCACAGATCGGACATAAATTGTATTTCTGTACTTTCCTATTACGGCAAGTATCTCCCAGTAGGGCTGAATACTTGTGTTGCAGACAAACATTTATTGGACGAAACTGCACGAATAGTAGATTCCAGTGGTTATAAACTGGAGACAAATAATAATAAATAAATATTATATATATATATATATGTATATATATATATATATATATATATATATATATATATATATATATATATTATTATATAATAATATATAATTATATATATTATATATTATTATATATTAACTTCTCATGACCTCTCCTCGTGCTACTTTCACTCAATCACCTGAACCCTCTTCTATCTCCTTTACCTTCTCACATTCACTGTTACACCATATTTTTTTTATTTGTTTCCCACTATCTTTTTGTTCCTCAATTTTCCCAGTAGTTACAATATATTCCAGCTGTTCCTTTCTCATTATATGGCCAAAAGATTATTATTGTTTCTTCCTCATCATAACTGAGTGCCGTCTCCGCATCGAAGATTGGCTACCATGGAGCGCTATTCTGTTCTGTCTCTTGCTTTGATGGCGCAGGTTGTCAGAGGCTGACTTTTCCATCTGTTGATGTTACTCGTCCATGTTAGTCTTGGTCTGCTTCTGCCTCTTTTACCTTGTATTTTTCCTTCCAAGATTACTTTTAGTTGGATGCTGTTTCTTCTAACATGCCCCATAAGTTCTTTCTTTCTTATATTGAAAATTAACGTTTTTTTTTTCTTTGGCCTCTTTCAAAACGCTTTCATTACTCTTCTTAGCTTTCCACGGTATTATCAATATTCTTCTGTAAAACCACATTTCTACAGACTCCAGTTATTTCCTTGTCTTTGTCCTATTGTCCATGATTCACATTCATATATTAAGACTGGCTCTACATAACGTTTTAAGAACTATTTTTCTTGTTTCTATTGTAAAAATTTGATTGCACAGTATCTTCCTCATTTTTTGTAAAGCTGCATTTGCCTGAAGTATTCTGCATCTCACCTCTGTTGTACATCTAGCATCTAAGGTTAACATTATTCCCAGATATTTAAATTCATTTACCCGTTTTAATTTTGTTCCACATGTCTTTAATGTGCATTGCGATGATGTACTTTTCTTTTTTGCTACCATTACTTCTGTCTTTTAGCTATTGAGGCTGTGTTCTTTATTGTTGCTTTCCTTTACCATAATGTCTAACATTTCTTGTAAATCATTTTCACTCTTAGCGATTACGAGCTCTTCATCAACATGCCTGATGTTATTTATAGTATGACCTCCAATTATTATTCCAGGCATGTCCCTTAAGAATCTTAAAATTATCTCACTATACATATTAACTCTGATGACAGCATACAACCTAGCCTAACATCTTGTTTTATGTGCTGAACAGCGATCACATAGACCTAATTTAAACAGTGACTGGGAAGAGACATATTGCTTTTGTTGAAACAATATAATGTTAGACGTAATTTCCAAACAAATCACAAATCATTTACGGAACAATATACACCCAATTCAAAAGTATGACAGTATAAAGTAAAGTAGCTGAATTGGGATCAAAACTCCCAGCCCAGAAATCAGTTTTTTACTAAACCCTGTGTTAACATTGACACCACAAAACTGTTTCATTTAAAAATTCATTGGGATTTTTATTTAAGATTTCTCTCTGCGGCAACCACCCTGGTCTCAGCAGCGAGGCCCGTCTTGAAACGTCAATTACTCATCGACGGAAAAAAAAATATGAGTACCTCCGAAGACGGAGTTATCTGCTTGTGCGGCGAGGGACCCTTGTGCACACATCTGCCAAGAAAAATGGATTAACACGCAAAATTCAGTTCCTAGTCTCTAGGGACTTCGTCAGAGGTGAAAGCTGGCGAACAAACAAACAAAATTATTTAGAAAAAATGTTTAATTCCTGATGTCTTGGTGAAGAAGAAAAACCCACCTCAAGGTGGTGAACAATTGAAAGAAGCTTTTCAGGCTGGTGGAGAAAATCTGGTTGTTGGATTTTCTAATAAGAAAGAAATAATGCCAGTAATAAACGATCAAATAATACCATTGCGAGAAGAATAAAAGCAATTGCTGGTGACATGTAAACTGAACTAAAAAATGAACTAACAGTTTGCGATTCCTTCTCCCTTAAAATTTGATGGGCCCACGGACATAATAAACATTTCGTAGTTGGCCGTTATTGCAAGAATTGTGTTCAGTGACGTCACTGTGACAGAAGAGCTGTTGGCAATTCTGGCCCTGAAAACGAGAACAAGAGATGGCGATTTATTTCATACCATCAAATCGTATGTGACAGAAACTAACATGCCGCGTGAAAAGCTCTCTGCTATTACTACTGATGGTGCGCCTACATTGATAGGTATCACAAATGGATTGGTTGCCTTGTGCAAGAAAGGCGAGTTTTTCCCAACTTCATGTCCTACCACTGTCTCCTTCATCAGGGGGCACTTTGTGCGAAGGTTCTTCCCTACGAACACGTCACGAGTGTTGTTACACAAATTATTAATTCGTGCCGCTCCGCTACAACATCAACTATTTAAGCTCCTGTTGGAAGGTGCCGAGGACAAAGCGAGCGACTGATCTGATTTTGCACACAGCGTTGGCTCAGTAGAAGTTTGATTCTAGAAAAGGTTTTTGACGTTAGTTGAAAAAAAATTAAAGATTTATCGAATTCCAACCCTAAAAACCCGAACTTGATCAAGAATATTGATAAACTTAGTGACCCTTCTTGGTTGCTTGACCTGGCTTTTCATACAGATATCAGCCAGACATTGAACATTCTCCATCTCGAGATTCATAGAAAAGACTAAGATTTTTCTCATAAGATTGGATCTATGAACTCATTCAAATCAAAACTGGTTTTATGGTTTTATGGAAGTCATAAATGGTTTCAAAGTAAGTAGTTCCATTTTCAAATATGCACAAAATTGTGGATACCAACGACTTTCGTCTTTCGTCATTTGTTGGTCACTCAACACGCTTCTTGACACAGTTTGATGAGCGGTTTCAACTTTTGACCATTATCTTGAACCAGTGGTATGCTTTTTGGAGAATCAATTTTCTTCTCAAATCAACATCACAGAAGCTGCTTCATCGATTGCGAGGATTATTTCTTCAAGAGTGGAAGATCTGGCAAATGAGATCCTGGACCTTGAGAACGATATTGCTTTGCAATCTTATACAACAGATGCGAGTTTTTGGAATTTAGTTGACAGAAAGAGGTTTTCATCCTCTAAAAAAAAATCTGTATACAAGATAAAATCATGTTTCGGTTCGACATAAAAGTGCGAATCAGTGTTTTTAACAATGAACGTCAAGTCTCAAAACCGATCTCGTGTGACTGATTCACATTTGGATAAGTGACTGTAAGTAGGAATGCCATCGTATACCATAACTTTGAAAATTTATAGCAGCAAAATTGCAATGCCAATAATCACATTAGTTCCGTGCAGTGTAATGCTTTGTTTTTTAATGCTCATTTTGGTGTTTATCTTCAGAATCTATGTAATGTATTGTTGGTAAGATATAGTGATCTATATTTATTGTTGGTAAGATATAGCGACTTACATTTATTGTTGGTAACATATAATGACATATGTATTATTGGTAATATATAGTTACATATATTTATTGTTGGTAAGATATAATGACTTAAATTTATTGTTGGTAATGTATAGTGACTTATATTTATCGATGGTAATCTTGCCTTGCTGATTTCCGGTGTGTGGCTGTGCTGTCAACACGATGCAATTTTCGATAGGAGTCAAATTTAAGTTATAAGTGAATTTCAATGCCCGTAGTAAAAAAGAAATTCAAGTGTTCTTGTGCTATTTCGAACGGATTTATTTGTGATTTACTCTTAAAGTTTGTGCGATATATAAGATTACCATCCATTGTTGTGCTATTACGATCACGTACGAAAATGCAAAATGAAAGCGGGAAAACTACAACACAAAGACAAAAATCAGAACGTTAAATAGGCACTTGGAACATCTGCGGTTTAGGTGATAAAAGCACAGAAATAGTTGAATTTATGAAGAAAAGGAATATACAAATCTTAGGATTAGCGGACACGAGAAAGAGAGGTAAAATCATTCAAGAAATACACCAAAGCTACACACTCACGAGCGGAATTAACAACATGGCGGAAGTAAACAAACACGTGGTCGGTTTTATTATTGAAAGTAACACTGCCAAAAACATACTAGAAATAGATGACATCTCGGAAAGAATAATAAGTATCAAATTAGCAAAAAGAGGAGGAAATTATACTTATATTCAAACATATGATCCATGCAACGACACCTTTAGTGAAGACAACAAACAATAATATTTTGAAGAACTCTCAGCCACAATAAATAAAGTCAAAGACACAGAGAAATTGTTTGTGCTAGGAGATTTTAACAGTAGAGTAGGACAAAGGAGAACACCATGGGAATTATACCTAGGACCATTTAGTGACATTAGAACAGAGTGTAACAGTAATGGTGAACACCTACTAAATATTTGTGCAGAACATGATCTTTATATAACAAACACGTTTAATCAGCACAATTGTAACCAAATACTTACTTGGTATAAATGGAATGACATGGACAAGGCCTCCCAAATAGATTTTATTTTGACTAGAAGACACCAAAGGAGGGACATAACAGACTCAAGATCTGTACCAAATGCAATATTAGATACCGACCATAAGCCTGTTTTATTTGGGCAAAAAAAAATGGGTTAGGAAACAACAGATTACAAGACCTCAAGCACAAAGAATAGTTCTAAAAGCAATAAAGGATGTAAACGTACAAAAAGAAATAGAAGGATCCGTAACCAACAAATACCAAGCCCGAATACAAACTACAAACATAGAGGAGGCTTGGAAACAGTTTAAAGAAGGTCTAATAGAGTCAACACAAGAGAAATGCGGTCTGAAAAATATAGGAAAGAGCAGAAAGAAACTTGCAAGATGGTGGAATGAAGTAGTAAAATCAGCAGTGAAACACAAGAAAGAAAAGTATAAAATGTGGCAAAAGACAAAAACAGCAGAAGACTACAATCACTATAGACAAGCCAGAAATGACAGCAAAAACTATCCTAGAACAAACAAAAGCGGAGTCTTTGAAAGCATTTGGTGAAGAATTAGCAAAAACATGTAGAAAAGAACCAAGAGAATTTTTCAAAAGTGTAAAAGCAATGAGAGTAAGAAATAATGATTATAACCCAACCACTATAATAAACGACAAGAACGGCAGACCAATCAGCAGCAGGAAAAACACAATAACTAGATGGAGAGAATACTTTTATAAACTATTAAATCAGGAAAATACAAAGGGAAATAAAGAATTTAAACATAGGCAGTATGATGAACAGGAACCGAATATTCTTAAAGTAGAATAAAAAGAACAAACCAGCTGGTATAGATGGAATAACAACAGAAATGCTACTAGCCTTAAGGAAACAGCTATAGATTGGCTTACTATAATATCCAATATGGCGTGGGAAGAAAGAAAAGTCCCAGACGATTGGCAAAAAGCTATCATTGTCCCATTTTGGAAGAATAAAGGAAGCAAAAGGGAGTGTGAAATGTATATAGGAATATCCCTATTGAGTCAAGTTGGTAAAATGTTTGCTAAAATATTGGAGAGGAGAGTAAGATACATAATAGAACCTCAATTAAGTAATAATCAATTCGGATTCAGAAAGGGCAAAAGCTGTACTGATGCTATATTTACATTGAGACAACTATGTGAAAAAACAATAGAATATGACAGAAACCTAAATATAGTGTTTATAGATCAGGAAAAAGCGTTTGATCGTGTGGACAGAAACAAACTTTGGCAAACTTTAGAAACCTACGGGGTAGCAGGACAACTACTAGATAATATAATTGCATTATATAAAAACAGTCAAAGTGCCGTTAGAACATCGGAATGTCTGTCAGAATGGTTTCAGGTTACAACAGGTGTAAGACAAGGATGTGTCCTCTCACCACTCCTCTTCATCATATATATGGACAAAATAAATCAGGGAACAACCAACAATAAGGAAATATCAAATAATAACATAGAGGTAGAAAACTCCAACATCAACGAGCTACTCTTCGCAGATGACCAATGCCTAATATATGAGGATGAAAACCTGCTATAACAGCATTTAACATCGCTAGATAAAAGCTGCACAAACTACAGTATGAAAATTAACACAGCAAAAACAGAGGCTATAAGAGTAAGCAAATTAAGACACCCATTAAACGTTAAGATCAAAGATACAGAAATAAAACAAGTAGAGGAATTCAAGTATTTGGGCACAATGTTTACAGAAGATGGAAAACTAGACAGAGAAATTGACATGAGAATACAAAAAGCAAATGCTGTCACATACCAGCTTTCACCATTGCTAAGACATCCAAACATTTCTATGCCAACTAAACAACAAATGATAAATAGCATTTTCATACCAACTTCAATGCAACATTTTCATACCAACTTCATACCAACTTCATATCAACTCCAAGAATGAATCCGCACCAATCACCATCAAGGGCGTTCTTCTCGAGAATGCATGGGAAAAGACCAAGAGGAAGACACAGAAAAAGATGGATAGATGCAGTGACAGAGACATGTAACAACAAAGGAAAATCACTAATTCAGACAGTTCGAGCCGCTCAAGAACGACAAATGATATAAACCAGAACACCTTTTAGGTGTTTCGCCTTATGTCTTTTGGCGTATGCTGAGACTGCTACGATGGGTACTACAGTTACCTTTCTTTGTTTGGGAGATGAGATATTAATTCGGATGATTACGCTGGCACGGGCGGTTGAGCAATTATAGATTTTAATTTGTTTGCAGTGATACCGAGGCCTTCCATAACTAAATAACCAAATAACCAATCTTTTAGGTATCAGTGAAAAGAGAAAAGGAGAAGAAAGAATATATAGAGGCTTATATTTATTGTTTGTAATGTAAAGTGACTTGTATGTATTGTTGGTAAAATATACAGTGACTTATATTTATTGTTCGTAATGTTTAGTGACTTATATTTATTGTTTGTAATGTATAGTGACTTATATATATATATATATATATATATATATATTGTTGGTAATATATAGTGACTTATATTTATTGTTGGTAATATATAGTGACTTTTATTTATTGTTGGTAATATATAGTGACTTATATTTATCGTTGGTAATATATAGTGACTTATATTTATTGTTGGTAATATATAGTAACTTAAATTTATTGTTGATAATATATCTCTCTCTCTGCGTTCAGGACTCAATCAGAGTAAGGATTCCAGACTCTCATATGAAGTCAGCTGTCAGGCTAAGTGTGTTGATCGCCCCCACAGACAGAACATCACAATTAGAGTCTGTCAGATCCACTCTGACTGAACACCCGTTAATACGTTGCACTGTGTTCTGCGCCAGTGGCCCAGTGCATCCGATTTCAGCCAGCATTTTTTCAGGTTTGCTTTCCTTAGCCTTTGATTGTCCCCAATCTTCCTGCAAGGCAGCAGTTGATCTTTTCTGTCGGGGATTCTGCCCTTAGATGGTCGGCCTTCCCAGGTTTACGAGCACCATCTGCCCGAGTCACTAGAGGTGACTAACACAGACATGCGACTTGTAATATGAGGAAACTGCAACAAGGAACACATTTCATGCATAGCCTCCATTTGTTCCCGCCGCCTATCCCCATATACCGGTAAGTCACGTCCTCCCGAAAATGATGATCATCGTAGCACTTGATGATGTTAGGCCATCGTTGATGACTCCAATTCCGAACATATAGACACACAGTCAGTCGTCAATTTATTCTTGTTGCACATCAAACAGCAGACCGTAAGATTTGCGCACGGCCGGTTTAGGGAACCAATACGATGACGTAGGACACAATGTCGCCAAACTCATAATCTCGATACCTTTAGACTTATGTCTGATTACTCAAGTGTAAACAGTCTACGACGAACAATACACGAAGCAACTTCCCCAAAGAGACAAAACTGCGACTGACGAAGTAGTTTACATTAATGTGTAACGTGGAAATAACTTGCGTCAAAGAATCCCAATAACGGTCTTGAACAGCACTAATGTGACGTAAAGCACAGATGAAGTCTGGACGGTGGAATGTCTCACTCACAACACTTGATTCGTCAAAAAACGGACTGTTGTCGACCTACGACCTCGTCTTAGCGACACAGATGTATCAAGCATATCATCATTTTGACTTTTAAGCAGAAAAGTGCAATGAAGATCCGAAATTAATCAGACCTTGGGTGCATTTTCAGAAGCGATCGAGAGGACGTGGACTAGATCCGCCATCTTGGAAACGGAACTTATATTTATTGTTGGTAATATATAGTGACTTATATTTATTGTTGGTAATATATAGTGACTTATATTTATTGTTGTTAATATATAGTGACATATATTTATTGTTGGTAATATATAGTGACTTATATTTATTGTTGGTAATATATAGTGACTTATATTTATTGTTGGTAATATATAGTGACTTATATTTTTTGTTCTTTGAAAATGGGCACATAAAAACATTGCGATGTGCAAAAAAAAAAATAATAATGTTATAGATATGAGTAGACGTTGTTAACAATAAATACTGGTGCCCGCGGTTCTTTTGAAAATGTCTAGTACTCCCAAGGGCAGAACCGATTGAGAACCCCTGGCCTAATTTATTTCATTTGTAGTTTCATGTGTCCCTAATTTTTCTAAGTTCCTAAACAATTTAGCAGCGTAACGTCTTAGCTACTTTAGTGCAATTACCTATGACTACATGAAGTACCGCCATATATAGACTCCCTTGGGTTACATCTCTAATGTTGTTTAATATTGCTCCTGCACTTCAAATAATTAATATGATCTTTGTTGTGGTTTTAAAACAGTTCTGTCTGATTCATGCGCTGGCGGCTATCTCCATACACAATTTATATTTTGGCCACAATGCGACAAATATTGCATAATTATTGACAGAATGGATAGATGCAGTGACAGAGACATGTGACAACAAAGGAAAATCACTAATTCAGACAATTCGAGCAGCTCAAGAACGACAACAGATATAAACCACGACACATTTTAGGTATCAGTGAAAAGAGAAAAGAAGGAGAAGAATTGACAGATATGAAGGTCCTCATATTCAACCATTCTTGTTACATACGCACAATTAGGAAATTATGCAAGCCCAGTTGTCATTTTAAATTCAAATTGTAAATCTTACAAACCGGGATGCTGTTTTTTTTTACAAAAAAGAATTCCTCGCAAGTTTAGATCCATTTTTAATACAACAGGGAAATCGCGCAAGATGGGATGCCATTTTATAGTACAACAGGGAAATCCCGTAACCTGGAATGCCATTGAGAGTACAACAGGGAAATCCCGCAACCTGGAATGCCATTGAGAGTACAACAGGGAAATCTCGCAATCTGGAATGCCATTTATAGTACAACAGGGAAATCTCGCAACCTGGAATGCCAATTATAGTACAACAGGGAAATCCCGCAACCTGGAATGCCATTGAGAGTACAACAGGGAAATCCCGCATCCTTGAATGCCATTTATAGTACAACAGGGAAATCCCGCAACCTGGAATGCCATTTATAGTACATCAGGGAAATCACGCAACCTGGAATGCCATTGAGAGTACAACAGGGAAATCCCGCAACCTGGAATGTCATTGAGAGTACAACAGGGAAATCCTGCAACCTGGAATGCCATTGAGAGTACAACAGGGAAATCCTGCAACCTGGAATATAATTGAGAGTACAACAGGGAAATCCCGCAACCTGGAATGCCATTGAGAGTACAAAAGGAAGCTTGCAAACCGTAACGGACAATTTGCAACAACCATCTATAGTAATAAGATCGACGTGCTACAAATGTGTGACGTTTTCAGAGTTGTGGCCACGCGCGATTGTGGATAGAACGATGTTAGCCGTCTATAGATAGCTGAGCTGAAAGTTGTCCTCTGTATGAGAGTTTCTGGAATCTCCCTCTCTGCCCGCTGGCCTTACTGCTGAAAATGGCTGTGCTATTTTTGATACAAGAACACAACAGAGAAATCCTGCATGTCGAGGTGATAGTTTTGGTACAAGAACACAACAGAGAAATCCTGCATGTCGAAGTGATGGTTTTGGTACAAGAACACAACAGAGAAATCCTGCATGTCGAAGTGATGGTTTTGGTACAAGAACACTACAGAGAAATCCTGCATGTCGAGGTGATGGTTTTGGTACAAGAACACTACAGAAAAATCCTGCTTGTCGAAGTGATAGTTTTGGTACAAGAACACAACTGAGAAATCCTGCTTGTCGAGGTGATAGTTTTGGTACAAGAACACAACAGAGAAATCCTGCTTGTCGAGATGATATTTTTGGTACAAGAACACAACAGGAAAATAATGCATGTCGAGATGATAGTTTTGGTACAAGAATACAACAGAGAAATCCTGCATGTAGAGATGATAGTTTTGGTACAAGAACACAACAGAGAAATTCTGCATGTCGAGGTGATAGTTTTGGTACAAGAACACTACAGAGAAATTCTGCATGTCGAGGTGATAGTTTTGGTACAAGAACACAACAGAGAAATTCTGCATGTCGAGGTGATAGTTTTGGTACAAGAACACTACAGAGAAATTCTGCATGTCGAGGTGATAGTTTTGGTACAAGAACACTACAGAGAAATTCTGCATGTCGAGGTGATAGTTTTGGTACAAGAACACTACAGAGAAATTCTGCATGTCGAGGTGATAGTTTTGGTACAAGAACACTACAGAGAAATTCTGCATGTCGAGGTGATAGTTTTGGTACAAGAACACTACAGAGAAATTCTGCATGTCGAGGTGATAGTTTTGGTACAAGAACACTACAGAGAAATTCTGCATGTCGAGGTGATAGTTTTGGTACAAGAACACTACAGAGATATCATGCATGTCGAGGTGATAGTTTTGGTACAAGAACACTACAGAGAAATCCTGCATGTCGAGATGGTATTTTTAGCACAAGAACACAACTGGGAAATCCTGCAAACCCAGAAACCCATGACATACCTGTACCATGGTGCCCCCTGACAGATGAAAATTCATGCATCCTCTCTTTGTCTCCTTAACCTTTATTAATAGGTGACTTCTACCATCAACTTTAGTTTGTACTCATTTCAGTTACAATTGAGGTTTTATCGTCAGTTGGACTAACATCTCGTCGATACAAACTCGTTTCTTTCTCTAGCATCTTTCAACTTTATGTCCATGTTACCTCTTTTCAAATCAATCAATGGTTTGTCTGGGTCTCCAGACGTTATCGTCTTCACCTTCCATATCCATTCCCTCATCAAACCAAGTGATCTCCTTGTCTACTATTCAAATGAAACGAATCTAAAGTTGCAGGAATCTATGGCGTTCACATGCGAAACTTAGATGATAATTGATATAACTGAAATGCTAATAACAATCTCCAATTAGAATGAAAGGCTACAAGATAAACTTTAATAATTCCTGGAGAGACTAGACTGCGCTACTCATTAATTTTCCTTCTGGCCACAGCGCAGTATACAGAGAGACATCTTAATTTTATTTCTCATACTAGTTCGAAATTATTTTATTTCATAATCTTCATTATTAGTTAGCCATGTTGTACTAATTTGATTTACTTGCTTAAATATATGTGTGTGTGTGTGTGTGTTGTGTGTGTTGTGTGTGTGTTGTGTGTGTGTGTGTGTGTGTGTTATTTGTTTGTTCCTGCTGAGGCGTTGAGCCGAAACGTTGTTCAAATTTGTGTCGTCCATTAATTAGGTAAAGCTTTAACCGTACAATTTTTTTTCTTTTAAATTTCTACTTCAGAAACAAGACTAAGAGACAAGCAAAAGGTTTGCACATGAATGCCTGAAGGGGAAGTCTTTCTTCATTCATTCTCAGCACATTACCGATTATTTCTAACGCCAGCTCGACAGGTACTATTGTTTTCATTCGTCTCTTATCTTTTTATCTGAAATGTTGTGTTTCTAGCTTATTTTCGACATCCTACGAAGATATTTGTTTTCAAAGGCTTTTAATTTTCTATCTAAGGTCTGTGTGGATTTCCAACTTTCACATCCATGTTTATTAAATAGGAACATCAAAAGGAAGAAGCCATTGGCGTAGCAAAGAAAACATTGCACGCCCTTATACAAAAAATATGAATTAAGAAACACTCCCATATGCTATTACAGTAAAAAAAAAAAAAAAATTATAAAAATAGTAAAAAAGTGAAGAGCCCCGTCACACCAAGTGGCGTATAGGGAATATGGTGTTAGTGACCATAAATTTTACAGACCTTCAGCACATGATTTTTGGGGTAATGTGGTCGGTATTACGCCCGTGCCGCTTTAATTTCCCAGAACAAATCCGGTACTCATTTAAGGCTGGGTAAACCCGGATTTTTTAAACAGTAAATGACATTAAATGTAAAAGAAGATTTGAAATATCGATACCAATAATCCAGTAGAGTTCAAGATAATTATAAGAAAATTGTATGATACCAGAAACATATGATATGTATGGTAGGTAATACTCCTGGATAAGGTGTTTATGTGCTTGAAGAATTTGTGGAGATTTTTCTTTTTATTTCCATCACTCTATGTGAATATAAAGAAGTAGAAAGTGCAGAGGATGTAAGTATTTAGAAATACAACACTGTAGATGTAGATAATGCTAGCATATTTAGGAATATGTCCTCCCGGATACGTTAAGGCGATGAGGATACAGTCGATAAGAACATTGAAAGATTACTCCCACCCTTTGCAGGACACTGAGAGCCGCGATAGCTCAGTGGTTAGTGAACTGGACTACAAAGGACAAGAGGTAGGGTTCGATCCCAACCGACGGCATCCGGGTTCACCCAGCCTTTAATGGGTACCTGATTTTTTTCAGGGAAAGTGAAGCGGGATGAGCGTAATACCGACCACATTACCCCAAAAATCATATGCCGAAGGTTTGTAAAATATATGGTCACTAACACCATATTCCATATACGCCACTTGGCGTGACGGGAGTACTTTACTTACTTACTTTTGCAGGACACTGATATAGACGATGCCACGTCCAGACAGACAAGCCATTATATCAATTGATATCAGCAACCCATACGTCTCTATATAGCGAGTTTTGCCCTGATAACATGATTATTGACATACTGTGGGCAGTCATGAGGTCTAGGAAAACATTACGCTGAAAAGCAAACCACTATCACCACAAGAACATCACCGAATGTTTCAGGTTTCGACTATAACAGTTTCCGGTCAGGTATGTACAGCAGATCCAATAAGAAGCGATACGCAGAACTAGTTTAGTTCTTATTCGCCTAATATAGTATGAGAGCTTTCAAGCTCGATGCAGAAGGAGGCGGACGCCCTGGAGTCATGATCCAGGTGGGAAATTTACGAGTTTAGTGCCCCAAATTATTTATGCTCGGTGTAACGTCCTCTTGTACTGTATTCGGTTGTTCTAGAATCTGGCATTAGAATTCCCATGGGCTAGGTTTAGGGTTTGCAGTAACCTAAAACTAATCCTAAACCTAACCAAAACTTTTGTTGAAAACATAAAATTAAATGCACAAAAACTAGAAACAGTAATCTTGTTGCTTTCATTCACTATTATTTCTATCATTTCCTGTAGTTCCTTCTCCGTCTCTGCTATTAAGACAATCATCCGCATATCGCAAATTGTTTATGTTGTGACCGTTGACTTTAATTCATTTTTTGTCTCCTCATCATCATCAAGTACCATGCCTGCTGGCGTAGGTGATCATGTCTCTCCACAACTTTCTACCTCAACATTTATTTATCATTTCTGTTGTTTACCTGCCAAAGCCATCCTCTTAAGATGCTTAGTATCTTTTCTCTTTGCTTGCCTTTATCTTATGATTCTTCCATTTTCCAAGTTATCACAATATATTCCAGCTCTTATTTTTCATACATGGCCACATAATGATGATTGTTTCTTCCTAAAATGGATATGAGCTCTCTTTTTTGCTTTGGTCTCTTTCAGAACATGTTCATTACTCTTCTTAGCTGTCCTTAGTATTTTCAAATTTCTTCTGTAAAACCACATTTCTACAGCCTCCACTGATTTTCTTTGTCTGTTGTCCTATTGCCCATAATTCACATCCATATGTTAATACTGGTTCTACATAACATTTAGTGACTCTTTTTCTTGTTTCTATTGTCAAAAATGGATTGCACAGTATTCTTCCTCATTTTGTGGGAAGCTGCTTTTGCCAGAGCCTTTCTGCATCTCGCCTCTGTTGTACATCTACCATATGAGGCCAACATTGTTTCCGGATTTTCTTAATTCATTTACCTGTTTTAATATTGTTCCACTTGTCGTTATTGTGCATTGCGGTGAAATCTTTTTCTTTTTTGGTACAATTATTTCTGTCTTTTTACTATTAAGGCCGAGTCCTTTATTTTTGCTTTCTTTCATTATAATGTCTAACATTTCTTGTAACTCATTTTCACTCTTAGCGATTAAGACTGTATCATCAGCATAATTTAGATTATTCATATTGTAACCTTCGATTGTTATCCCAGGCATGTTCCTTATGGATCGTAAAGTTATCTCACAAACATATTAAATCAATCTCGTGGCTGCACGTGATCTTGCCTAACATTTTATTTGTTGAAACATTTCCAATTAATTTCCAGTTCTTATGACCGCTGTTTATTGCCTATACATGTACTTTATTAATCTTAAATCTTTGCTCTCTACGTTTATGCCTTCTAAAAATGGGATTATTTCTTGGTGCTTTACCTTGTCAAATCCACGAATAATCTTAACAAGTGATCTACAAAATCTTGTCCTCAAGTGATCTACAAAATCTTGTCTACCATTGATCTACAAAATCTTGTCTACTATTGATCTACAAAATCTTGTCCTCAAGTGATCTACAAAATCATGTCTACTATTGATCTACAAAATCATGTCTACTATTGATCTACAAAATCTTGTCTACTATTGACCTACAAAATCTTGCCTACTATTGATCTACAAAATCATGTCTACCATTGATCTACAAAATCATGTCTACCATTGATCTACAAAATCTTGTCTACTATTGATCTACAAAATCTTGTCTACTATTGATCTACAAAATCTTGTCTACTATTGATCTACAAAATCTTGTCTACTATTGATCTACAAAATCTTGTCCTCAAGTGATCTACAAAATCTTGTCCTCAAGTGATCTACAAAATCTTGTCTACCATTGATCTACAAAATCATGTCTACTATTGATCTACAAAATCGTGTCTACTATTGATCTGCAAAATCTTGTCTACTATTGATCTACAAAATCTTGTCTACTATTGATCTACAAAATCTTGTCCTCAAGTGATCTACAAAATCTTGTCTACTATTGATCTACAAAATCTTGTCTACTATTGATCTACAAAATCTTGTCTACTATTGATCTACAAAATCTTGTCTACTATTGATCTACAAAATCTTGTCTATCATTGATCAAAAAAATCTAGTCTACTATTGATCTCATAATATTTTCACTGTAAAGTTAGAACAAATTCGGCCACAGAACACAGACTCGTCTGATTCCAGGTTTTATAAAATCTAATTGTCCTGCTTGGTTGCTAAAAGAAGTCATCATCATCATCATCGAGTGCCTTCTCCGCAACGAAGGTTGGCTACCATGGATCGCCATTCTACTCTGTTTCTTGCTTTGAAGGTGCAGGCTGTCATAGACTGACTTGTCCATCTTTTGACGTTACTCGTCCATGTTAGTCTTGGTCTGCCTCTGCCTTTTTTACCTTGTATTTTCCCTTCCAATATTACTTTTAGTAGGCTGTTGTGTCTTTTAACATGCCACAGAAATTCCATTTGTCTTGTCTTAATTGTATTTAGTAGTTCCCTTTTTATTTTCAATTGTTTTAAAATTTCATCGTTTGTTGTCTTTTCCTTCCATCCAATTCTACCTATTCTTCTATAAATCCACATTTCAAAGGCTTCACTTTTCTGTTCTGTTTTCTTGTCTAATGTCCATGTTTCTGCACCATACGGGAATATTGAGATAACATTTTGCCATTCTTAGTTTCCGCTCTGTTGATATTTGTTTTGTTGTTAGTATATTTTTCATGGCATTAAAATTACTTTTTGCCATACCTATTCTTTTGTTTATTTCAATTTTACATTTTCCATCATTGGTTATAGTACGTCCCAGGTAGTTGTAGCTCTGGACTGTCTCAAGATGTATTCCCTCAACTGTGATATTTAATTGTAGGTCTTGAGAATTTTCTTTGTTTATGATCATAGTTTTAGTCTTTTTGATATTCATTTCTAGTCCATATTTTTTGCTTGTTATGTTTATCACATTAAGCAATTGTTGTAGGTTTTAAGATTTTCTGCTAGTAGAACAGTATCATCAGCTTATCTTATGTTATTGAGTATCTTTCCATTAATGTTTAGGCCTGGCATCTCTGAGATGTTTTTAAAGATTTGCTCTGTTCAAAAGAAGTCACAGACTGCCATAAATGACAATAACAATTTTACTTCATTTTAAACTCCACAATACAATAATATTAAAATAAACAGTAGTCAAAATATCATAATACATTAACATAACCTCATACAGAAGACGCACATCATTTCATCTTGCTATCGTTCTACATTGAAATAAATAATGAAACAAAATAATGATGGAAATCCAAAAGTTTATTTCCAAGACCAAATATATATTTTAAACGTGCAGTGTCCATTGTAAACCTCTACAACTTTGTCTTAGGAATACACAGTTTAGCTGCTCTGTACAAATAAATAGATGTGTGATGTTAGGATATGGGATACTGTAATATGTAAGCGTAATAACAAAGCTACATATCTTCACTAGCTTTTTTTTCGCGCGTTTGATTATTTTTTTTCCGTTCGCCAGCTTTCATCTTTGGCGAAGTCCCTATAGACTAGGAACTGAATTTTGCTTGTTAATCCTTTTTTCACTGGCAACCGTGTGTACAGGGGTTCCGTGCCGCACAGGCAGATAACTCAGTCTTCAGAAGTACGCATGTTTTTTTTTTTTTCCGTCGATGAGTAATTGACGATTATTCATTTTAGTTTCCTTTAGTATTCAGTTTAATATCTTCAGTATATCAGACAGAAAGACGAGTTCCCTGTATGATTTGAATTTTAAAAGAAAAACAAATTAATATAACATTATATTGAGCAGATAAACTACAAATGACATGTAGGGCGGAATTAACACTAATGACCACAAGGGACAGATAATAGTAAGAAGAAAAAGTAAAAAGTAAAAGGAGAGTGAGAAGAGATGAGTTTCTACTACAGGATAAAGGCAAGGGTCCCTAGACGGGTGGAAGGGATGGAGTATCGAAGAATAATAACAGAGGGAGGGAATAATAATAATTATAAAAACAATAATAATAATAAATAAACTCATATAAAATAGAGGGATTCATGTTGTGATACATAGTGCATTCAAAAAGTAACAAACCATATCAGTTTTCTCTTTTTGGGAACCGCTAATTCAAAAAGTATGACTTTTAACATTTTATGTATGGATGTAAACATCGATGTCATTCAACATAATCCTCGTCCACTTGTGCAGCTTTACGCCAGCGCGACAAGTACATGCATTCCTAGCCTGTAACAGTCTTTTGTCTTGATCACGTAGCCATGACTTCGCTGCATGAATCACTGCTTCGCGGCATGAATCACTGCTTCGCTGCATGAATCACTGCTTCATCATCTTCAAACCTTGTTCCACGATGGGCATCTTTAAGTGAACCAAAGAGATGGAAATCAGAGGCTGCTATATCAGGACTGTATGGTAGATGGGGGAGTACAGTCCAACCCAATATAATGATTGCTTCCCATGTTGCCAGACTTGTGTGAGGGCGCACATTGTCGCGAAGGAGAAGCAGGTCTGTTTGATTTTTGTGCGGCACAACTCTGCGACAACTTTGATTGAGTTTTTTTTACAATGTCTTAATGTACGTTTGCGAATAGATTGTCCCTCCTCTCGGCATAACATCTACAAGAATCACACCTTCAATGTCCTAAAAGACAGTGACCATGACCTTTCCTGCTGAAGGAGATTTCATGAGTTTCTTTCTTCGTGGTGAGTGCGGTTGATGCTACTCCTTTGATTGTTTTTTTGTCTCAGGTTCAAAATGATGTGCCCAGGTTTCGTCAACTGTAACAATCTTAGCCAAAAAGTTCTCTCCATCAACATTGAAACGCTCCAACAGTTCAGAAGAAATTGATTTTCTTTGCAATCGGTGCTCATTTGTGAGACTTCGTGGAAACCATATTGCACAAACCTTATACCAGTGACCCCCACCCCCTCCTCACCCTCTTCTCCAATCCCAAACTTTTTTGTCTTAATCCTACTGGTAGTATAGGCTCATCTATGATGTCGCTCATTTCAGTTTCTACAACTTCCTTGTATCTTCTTATAGTTTCTGTCCACTGGTGTCCAACTAAGAGAAGACAAGAAGGAATTGAAGTTAAAAAAAAAGTAAGGTGCCACCGTCACGCCAAGTGATGGCGTATAGGGAATATGGTGGAATATGGACCATACATTTTACAGACCTTCAGCACATGATTTTTGGGGTAATGTGGTCGGTATTACGGCCATGCCGTTTTACTTTCCCATAAAAATCCGGTACCCATTAAAGGCTGGATGAACCCGGAAGCTGTTGGTTGGGATCGAACCCTACCTCTTGTCCTTTGTAGTCCAGTTCACTAACCACTGAGCTATCGCGGCTCCCTAATTGAAGTCAAAGGTCACAACACAAACAATTTGCGATATGCGGATGATACAGACTTACTAGCAGAAACAGATAATGAACTAAAAGGAATGATAGACATAATAATAAAAGAAAGCAAAAAGAGAGGTATCGGGCTGAACAGTATGAAAACAGAAGTAATGGCCATATAGAGGAAACAATCATCACCATAATGCAGCATAAAAATAAACAGGACAAATCTAAAAAAAGTGCAACGCGTCAAATACTTGGGCACAATAATAACATCAGATGGAAGATGCACCACATAAATAAAAGGCAGAATAGCTCAGGTCAACATAACATTTCAAAAATGAAAAACGTCTTGTGCAATAAGTCTATGTCAAGAGAAATGAGAAAGAGAGTTATTTGGTGCTATATAGAACCAATTCTGACTTATGGGAGCGAATCACGGATAATAGATAAACAAATAGAAAGACGTTTAGAGGCCACAAAGATGGGATTTCTTTGAAAAATGTTCAGTTCCCTGTACTTCTATAAAAACCAATGATGACATTCTCAAAGAGGCCAAAACAAAAGGGGGGGGGGGGGGAAAGCTCCTAAGAAACGGCAGGTAAAAAAATCAACTACTTTGGGTGCATTTCTTTAGAAGAGGGAAGTTGGAAACCTCTTCGTCTTCTTCATCTTTTCTCTTTTCACTGAAACTTAAAAGGTGTCGTGGTTTATATCATTTGTCGTTCTTGAGCTGCTTGAACTGTCTGAATTAGTGATTTTCCTTTGTTGTTACATGTCTCTGTCACTGCATCTATCAATCTTCTTTTGGGTTTTCCTCTTGGTCTTTTTCCATGCATTCTTGAGAAGAACGCCCTTGATGGTGGTTGATGAGGAATCATTGTGACCAGGTGGCCAAACCATTTAAGTTGTTGTTGTTCTATATATTCTTGGCAGGGTTTTGTTCCTACCATTTTTCTTATGGTTTCATTTGGTATTGTATCTCTTCTTGTGTTGTTTGTTACTTTTCTCAAGCATCGCATCTCACATGTATTGATCTTTCTTAAAAGTGATTTAGAAAGGGTCCATGTTTGACTTTCATAGCACAAAGTTGGTATGAAAATGCTATTTATCATTTGTTGTTTAACTGGCATAGAAATGTTTGGATGTCTTAGCAATGGTGAAAGCTGGTATGTGACAGCATTTGCTTTTTGTATTCTCATGTCAATTTCTCTTTCTAGTTTTCCATCTTCTGTGAACATTGTGCCTAAATACTTGAATTCCTCTTCTTGTTTTATTTCTTTATCTTTGATCGTAATGTTTAATGGGTGTCTTAATTTGCTTATTCTTATAGCCTCTGTTTTTGCTGTGTTAATTTCATACTGTAGTTTGTGCAACTTTTATCTAGAGATGTTAAATGCTGTTGTAGCAGGTTTTCATCCTCATATATTAGGCATTGGTCATCTGCGAAGAGTAGCTCGTTGATGTTGGAGTTTTCTACCTCTATGTTATTATTTGATATTTCCTTATTGTTGGTTGTTTCCTGATTTATTTTGTCCATATATATGATGAAGAGGAGTGGTGAGAGGACACATCCTTGTCTTACTCCTGTTGTAACCTGAAACCATTCTGACAGACCTTCCGATGTTCTAACGGCACTTTGACTGTTTTTATATAATGCCATTATATTATCTAGTAGTTGTCCTGCTACCCCGTAGGTTTCTAAAGTTTGCCAAAGTTTGTTCCTGTCCACACGATCAAACGCTTTTTCCTGATCTATAAACACTATATTTAGGTTTCCGTCATATTCTATTGTTTTTTCACATAGTTGTCTCAATGTAAATATAGCATCAGTACAGGTTTTGCCTTTTCCGAATCCGAATTGATTATTACTTAATTGAGGTTCTATTATGTATCTTACTCTCCTCTCTAATATTTTAGCAAACATTTTACCAACTTCACTCAATAGGGATATTCCTCTGTACATTTCACACTCCTTTTTGATTCCTGTATTCTTCCAAAATGGGACAATGATAGCTTTTTGCCAATCGTCTGGGACTTTTCTTTCTTCCCAAGCTATTTTGAATATTATATTAAGCCAATCTATAGCTGTTTCCTTAAAGGCTAGTAGCATTTCTGTGAAGTTGGAATACTTGGTTATAACTGACAAAATAGAGAAAAATGGAGATCGCTTGCAGACGACAAAGAGAGAAGATACTGGATAGCTTGGTATCATGGCATTGAAAACAGTGAAAAGCAGAATTTATACAATGTACTGTGAATAGAGAATTGAGGAAGGACATTTTTACTGTTACTTTTCCAGAAGTTAACTACCACTGTTGTGTTTGATTTGTCAGAAATATTCGATTTTTCTTTTCTTTAAATTTACTATCTTCATTTTGTATTTATTATAAATTGTTTCTATCTATCTATTGACCTTTCGAGCCGTAACCGGCCCATAGGGCGTAGACCAAGATACACTTTCTCCTATATTAATTTTTTGTTCTAGCAGTTTTCTTTTAAAGATATTTTATCAAATCTCGCCATCTGTCTCTGTTCTGTGCAAGCAGTTCTATCTCATTGAGGGAGCCGATTCCTGCTGCTCTTGCCTCTCTCATCAATGTTCTTCTCAGTGTCTCCCTGGGTCTTCCTCTTTTTCTTTTACCTGTTGTTTCCCATATGAGGGCTTGCTTTGCTATTCGGTTATTATCTCTTCTCATCACATGTCCAACGTATGACCATCGTCTTTTATAAATTGTTTAATACCATAAAAATAAACCAAAAAGTTATCAACTTCGTGAGTATAATTTAATCAATCAGAATTTCTGAGTGTGTTCCTGCGAATTATTGGTTCTTGATGTCGCTGATAAATTATCTTGAAGGGGTCTATTTTTTGTCTCTGGCAGTGTCAACATTGCTAGAACGAAGATAAGCTGAAGGAAGCCAAGAAACAGAAACGACCCAAACAAAGGGAGGCTGTCTCTACGTATCAGAAAAGGACTAATCATTGCCCCTATTCTTGCCGTGATATTACAGTATCCGAACGAAATACTTCTGATTCCAGTGGGATTAAGCTCAACGGTCAGAACTATCACGCAACCCCAAGCAGCTTCCATCAACATGTGTGTCCCAAATGCAAATACGAGAGTGGGAATTGATTTACTTTCACCAGACGCCAACAATTGTACAGCAACTAAAGTAAACGTACATAAGCTGGATAAGGAGACGAGTGTAATGGAAGCCCACTTTCTACCAACCGTTGTTGCAATCAATGTGGCCAATAACCTCATAGGAAAAGGAATAATTGTGTATACAAGAAAGTTGATAAAATAATCACCAGAAAGAGCATTAAGACCAAACCCAACCAGGTACGTTTCCAAAGAAATTATAAACCAGGCCAATCCCAGAACAATTGAATTTTTACGGTTATTCTTGATAAACAAATCCCGGTAGGTGTATTTAGACCGTTCCTTCATGTCTTCCTTTTCTTTCTCTGCTATTACGGCCATAATAGTTGTATCTGGCACAGGTCTTTTGTTTATTCTCGCTATTTTCCGAACTACCTTATGCCCTTTCCTCAGTTTTCCGTGAATTGTCAAAAACCTCAAACTCTCTGGCAGCCAAAATACCGGCAAGAAAGCGAGGAATGAAACAAAAGCAGTAGCAATGTGGACATGCTTCCAGTTCTTTAAAGCAAGTACGCAAAGGCTAAAGGTAAATGTTCCAACATTCCAAAAGGGAAATGTCCCAATGACACCTCTCCACCAAGCCGAGATAAATTCAAAATTATAAACAGCAACAGATGAAAGAATACCGCCACAAGCAAATCCAATGAAGAATCTCATGACAGCGTACATCTGCCATGAGACTGAGAAGATGGCAATGATGTTGGCTATAGTCAGCAGGGCTGCACTTCCATGGATGCTAAATTTCCGACCAAAATTATCTCCTAAAATGCTACAAACGGTGGATCCACACATTAGCCCAATCATATTGATAACGAAAATAAGATTATACTTCCACGCGTCATCACAAACCAGAGCCCACTCAGTAACAACCGTTGAAGCCTTGTCATTAAATACAATATTCGTACACAATCTCTTAGCTTCACAGGAAGAAGAAAACATTGAACTATTTCCAATGAGACTCTGTCCATCTTGTGCTGCTATCAAGGACATGTTTCCAGAAGGTTCCAGAAACTCGGTAACATTGACAGTTAATGGATCTTGACATGTCCACCCGGGGTTGTAGCTCGCGAAAATTGTAAATCTTATTGTCCAAGCGGCAGGAAGTATCGGGAAATACCCCAACGAAACGAAGATTACTTGGAAAAGTCCACAGTTTCCCAGATTCTTGAAAAGTGTGTCAAGCGTGTATGTTCTGTGGAGAAAAAAGTATATATTTTAAAAATTGTTGGTTACTATTGATAAAACATGAGGCACGTGAGACTCTGTTTGGAAACATATTTAAAGACACAGAGGTAGAAAATACATTTATAAAACAACTGTCAAGATGGTGATTTGGATGGTGTATGGTCGAAGATACGTACAACATTATTTCAAGTATTCTAACTTTTTAAAATATGTGACAATTTGAAAGTGCCCAGTGTTTTATTATATGTAAATATAAACAGTATAGTATAAGTACTAAACAGGTATATGGGAAATACAAACTTGGTATTAATTATGTGGATGCATAGACGAGAAAGACTTAAGTTGTAGGATGAGATGAAAAGTGAACAAACAGAGCAGTATGGGAAAAGAAAGACCCATTGCCGGATTGGCCTATAGCCTAGGCTGACTAAAAAACACACGGTCACAAATTGTAAGAGGCTTCGGGCTAATGTGTATTGTTGACGCTGTCATAGACCTTTTTCCTTAGACAGACATTGGTGCAACACACTGTAGTCTCTAAACAAGCACCAGATCAGTAATTTTCTTTATTCTCTATTTCAGAATAAAAACTATCTGAAGCCAATGACTTGTCATTGATATCTGTTTCGATTTCATGACGTCCTTCCTTCAAGGAAAAAATGATTAGATAGACCAGTTGACAACACAGAATAGTTAATGTATTTTTTACATGTTATTTTCCAATTCTGAAGCGAGGTTGAAAGTGGTAACAGCAACAGAGACAGAGACAAGAAAATTAAATGATAAAGAAGTTCAGAATAAATCACTTACTCCAGCCAATAAGAGAAACAATCATTGTTACCATCGATGCGGACGCATTGTTACCAACTCTAAACGGTCAGTGTGGTGAGAACTATTCAGCAAACAAGAAGCGTTCAGCCTGAAGAAATTAACTAAACAGAACACGGAACTACAAGCTTATTACGAGGTATGAGCTTTGACACCGGCTGAAAATAAAAACATAAAACTAATTAGAGTCACTTATAATACTAGGAGACGCTAAAGGGCCACAAGAAAATAATACAGATCTTCATAATCAGGCGCGAAGCCAAACTATCCACTTTAAATATCAAAACGGAGCTAGGTAAAAACCTAGGTAAAGCAACATATAAAGACCTTGACAATAAGTTAAAATAAAAACTCAGCATTAAGAGATAAAAGAACACGTAATGACAATTTGGCGGTTGAAGCAGAATTAGCCTCAATGACAGGAAATAGCAACATATTATAAAGTATAAAGAAACTATTAACAAAATCCTTTACATTAAATAGTGGACATGTTTTGTGTTAATGTGGCATTTCACTACCATCCAGTACGCACGTCTATCGTATATTTGTTTAATTTAAAACTTCAAAGTGATCTGTGCAGCCCGCTGCTGTTCTATGTGTGCAGGTGTTTTTGTACAGACGTTCACATAGGTTAGAATTTGACTTATCACGTTTGTTGTTAGTATGTCCAATAGAGATAGTAAAAGTGGTAAAATGCCCCGGTCACGCCAAGTGGCGTATAGTGAATATGGTGTTAGAGACCATACATTTTACAGACCTTCGGCACATGATTTTTGGGGTAATGTGGTCGGTATTACGCCCGTGCCGCCTTACTTTCCCAGAAAAAAATTCGGTACCCATTAAAGGCTGGATGAACCCGGAAGCCGTTGATTGGGATGGAACCCTACCTCTTGGCCTTTGTAGTCCAGTTCGCTAACCACTGAGCTATGTAGCGGTCTTGTGCAGGAGCGGTAACTCGTGTGTCGATCTCTTCACTGGCGATTAGAAGTGGATCCATTGTGGCTGAAACGGGCTCAAATGTGTGTTATAGTTTTCCTGTGAACATTGAAGTGCTGAGATACCGCTAAAACCGTCAATCCAACAGTTAACATCGCTAAAGCAAGTGCTGAGATACCGCTAATACCGGCAATCCAGCAGTTAACATCGCTAAAGCAAGTGCTGAGATACCGCTAATACCGTCAATCCAGCAGTTAACATCGCTAAAGCAAGTGCTGAGATACCGCTAATACCGGCAATCCAGCAGCTAACATCCGTATAGCAAGTGCTGAGATACCGCTAATACCGGCAATCAAGCAACTAACATCCCTATAGAAATTGCTGTGATACCGCTAATACCGTCAATCCAGCAGCTAACATCCTTATAGCAGGTGCTGAGATACCGCTAATACGTCAGTCCAGCAGCTAATATCCCTATAGTAAGTGCTGAGATACCGCTAATACCGTCAATCAAGCAGCTAACATCGATACAGCAAGTACCAAGATACCGCTAATACCGTCAAACAAGCAGCTAACATTGATAAAGCATGTGCTAAGATACCGCTAATACCGTCAATCCAGCAGCTAACATCCGTATAGCAAGTGCTGAGATACCGCTAATACCGTCAATCAAGCAGCTAACTTCGATACAGCGAGTGCTAAGATACCGCTAATACCGTCAATCAAGCAGCTAACATGGATAAAACATGTGCTAAGATACCGCTAATACCCTCAATCCAGCAGCTAACATCCGTATAGCAAGTTCTGAGATACCGCTAGTACCGTCAATCAAGCAGCTATAGTCCGTTCAGAAATTCATAATCACACCTGAATTATTTTTGCGTGATAACCGTTTGTTATTTTGATTCAAAATTTGCATGCAATCTTAGAATATTGATTACGTTATATAAATATTTTTTGCTCTGAGAAATTTGATCTAGTTTAAAAGTTTTCTTCTTTAGGCTATATTAAAATCACCCTGTTCGAATTTGACACCATTTTAGGATATATACATTAATTTGGTGCGGTCGTTCATGTAAAATAGTTTGGCTATTGCAGAAACACTAACTTTAGGAAAATCCCGTGCACAAAACTTAATTGTTATTGAACAACGCACCACGGCCTTGGCATTAATTACCGAAGGGAAGGCGTATCTTTATTAATTTTGTGAAGACTCACTAGACGATTTGTTGACTTTAAATACCAACAGTGGGACAAAAGAAGTCATATTCAGCATGAGAACATTGATTGAAAAGTACACAGAAATAAACAAACCAATATACGCCTGCTTTATAGACTACACCAAAGTTTTCGATAGAATACACCATAACCAACTTATAGACTGCCTAAAGGATATAAATCTAGACGACGCAGACATACGACTAATATGTAATTTGTACTGGGAGCAAACAGCAATAATAAGATATAACAAGGAGAACTCTACACCCATGGACATAAAAAGAGGAGTAAGACAAGGATGCATAATATCACCAAGCTTGTTCAATCTATACACTGAGCAAATCTTTAAAAACATCTCAGAGATACCAGGTTTAAACATTAATGGAAAGATAATCAATAACCTGAGATATGCTGATGATACTGTTCTACTAGCAGAAAATCCTAAAGACCTACAACAATTGCTTAATGTGATAAACACAACAAACAAAAAATATGGACTAGAAATGAATATCAAAAAGACTAAAACTATGATCATAAACAAAGAAAATTCTCAAGACCTACAATTAAATATCACAGTTGAGGGAACACATCTGGAGACAGCCCAGAGTTACAACTACCTAGGACATACTATGACCAATGATGGGAAATGCAAAACTGAAATAAACAAAAGAATAGGTATGGCAAAAAGTAATTTTAATGCCATGAAAAATATACTAAGAACAAAACAAATATCAACAGGGCTGAAACTAAGAATGGCAAAATGTTACATCTTCTCAATATTCATGTATGGTGCAGAAACATGGACATAAGACAAGAAAACAGAACAGAAAAGTGAAGCCTTTGAAATGTGCATTTATAGAAGAATAAGTAGAATTGGATGGAAACAAAAGATAACAAACGATGAAGTTTTAAAACAACTGAAAATAAAAGAGAACTGCTGAACACAATTAAGACAAGACAAATTAAATTTTTGTGGCATGTTAAAAGACACAACAGCCTACTATAAGAAATATTGGAAGGAAAAATACAAGGCAAAAGAGGCAGAGGCAGACCAAGACTAACATGAACGAGTAACATCAAAAGATGGACAAGTTAATCTATGTCAGC
The DNA here is from genome assembly GCA_032433765.1 of Megaustenia siamemsis. Taxonomy (NCBI): domain Eukaryota; kingdom Metazoa; phylum Mollusca; class Gastropoda; order Stylommatophora; family Ariophantidae; genus Megaustenia; species Megaustenia siamemsis. The sequence continues at coordinate 57,057,810 of JAVIAB010000008.1, forward strand.
CTGCACCATCAAAGCAAGAAACAGAGTAGAATGGCGATCCATGATAGCCAACCTTCGTTGTGGAGAGGGCACACGATGATGATGATGAAATACCAACATTTATATCTAAATTACAACGAGTTTGAAATGCAAATTTATAACTATGCCAAAGGTTACTGTTTTATTATATCAGCACTTCCTTAGGGAATCCAAGATGGGGCATTTGTATTGTGATATTCATGACCCAGAGAAACGAACGCAATTCGCGCTTGGTCTTAATAAATCGTCATTTTCTCGTTGGATTAAACAAGACTCAGAGTGCACTCATGTCAATCAAGGAAGGAAAAGGAAAGTCGACAGCTTTGACATGGATGTCATAAAACGTGAGATATTGAAAATTTTTGCTAATAATGTACTTGTTACTCTAAGGAATTTGAAATTCAAACTCAAAAGAACAATCCGAGAAGCAAAGGCCAGCGCATTATATTAACGCATGCTGGAAGCACTGAAAACGGCCTTGTCCATGATGCGGGACTTATTTTCTAATAAAAAAGTACCGACGGTAGGGACTACCATACTGGAATGAATGGAAACATTTTCAGGCACTGGTTGGAGAACGATCTTTTACCAATCCTGAAGAGACCTTTATGCATAGTCATGGATAATGCATCATACCACAATGTCGTATCAGAGGAAGACAAAGTGCCTACTGCATCAAATACAAAAGAGCAAATTAGGACATGGCTTGCGAATGAAAATGTCAAATTTGACGACACATATTTAAAACCCGAATTGTTACAACTTGTGAAGATTACGAATAAGAAAAAGGTGTACCATGTTGACAAAATCATTGAGAAATACGGCCACACCTCTCTTCGACTCCCTGCATATCATGTGCACCTTAATCTAATCGAACTTGTCTGGGCTCACGTCAAATGACAAATTGCAGAACAGAACAGGACGTTTAAAATGTGTGATGTTGAAGTTCTGACACGCGAGTCTCTCTCAAAAATAGACATTCCGTTCTGGAAGAAGTGTGTTGAACATGTGCTGCGGGTGAAAGATGAGTACTGGAAACGAGATGGATTACTATTTGTCCAGCCAGTAATGATTATCAACCTCTTGGAATCGTCAGATTCGGAATGATTAAAATTAAGATGAATTCAATTCCAGCTGCAGTTAGGACGTCCTGGGGTCTAATGATGACCGAAGGACAAGACTAATTGTAACCAATTGAATTCATGTTTGCAAATACACATAACGAACAACACCCACAATTAAGCACTATGTAGATACGCCTCTGACAAGAATTGCAGTAAACTGGAAAATTTAACACGATTACTGTAAACTCTAAAATTTGAATCAACGTGTGGGATATCGTCATAAAAGTTCAACGGAATTCGCTGATGTGCAAAATCTGTTGTGTTTGTGGAATAAAAAATACCAAAATCTTTGCGTCATCAATATTTTAAGATTGCATGCAAAATCTGAAACCAAAATAACAAGCGGTTATCACGCAAAACTAATTCAGGTGTGATTATGAATTTCTGAACGGACTATAACATCCGTATAGCAATTGCTGAGATACGGCTAATACCGTCAATCCAGCAGCTAATATCGCTAAAGCAAGTGCTGAGATACCGCTAATACCGTCAATGCAGCATCTAACATCGCTACAGCAAGTGCTCGTTGGGTCAATCTTGGCATTATGAAAAAAAAGATGTTTCTGCTAGATGTCTATGACTCTCTCTTTCAACGATTACGTTTTCAGATATCCGTGATTAGAGCTGCGTGTTACCTTCCTGTCATCTGTGCTCAATTCTTCCAAATGAGTCTGAACACGTGAATTTTCTTGAAATGTTGTTATCTCCTCGTGCATTTCGTGATTATCTCCCGGTGAATTTCGTGACTATCTCCCCGTGAATTTCGTGATTATCTCCCGGTGAATTTCGTGACTATCTCCCCGTGAATTTCGTGATTATCTCCCCGTGAATTTCGTGATTATCTCCCGGTGAATTTCGTGACTATCTCCCCGTGAATTTCGTGATTATCTCCCGGTGAATTTCGTGACTATCTCGCGGTGAATTTCGTGACGATCTCCCCGTGAATTTCGTGATTATCTCCCCGTGAATTTCGTGATTATCTCCCCGTGAATTTCGTGATTATCTCCCAGTGAATTTCGTGATTATCTCTCCGTGAATTTATTGACATAACAAACTACACGGGTCAGTTAGCACCATCCACACACAAGGATGTGCCAACTTTTGTTGAGGGTAATCTAAAAAGACGTGTTCAGTGACCAATAAAATGATGCACACTTCTCTACTAATTTAGTTTCGAAGACACAGAAACAAAGAAATAAAAATAACGATATCATAACAAATAAAAAGCATCCAACACGTGAAATAACAAGCGAGCGCCAAACGGGTATCAGAATGAAAACATTTCATAAAAAAAAAAAACTGAAGAAGGAACAACAGGACTTCTTCTTTCCTTCCTCACTTTCCTTTAAGCGTCGAGTGGGTGGGGGATATATATATAGATGGAGCCGCGATAGATCAGTGGTTAGTGAACTGTCCCACAAAGGACAAGGGGTAGGGTTCGATCCCAACCGACGGCTTCCGGGTTCACCCAGCCTTTAATGGGTACCGGATTTTTTTACTGGGAAAGTAAAGCGGCACGGGCGTAATACAGACCACATTACCCCAAAAATCATGTGCCGAAGGTCTGTAAAATTTATGGTCACTGACACCATGTCCCCTATACCCCTATACGCGACTTGGCGTGACGGGGGTACTTCACTGTACTATATATATATATATATATATATATATATATATATATATATATATATATATTTGAATAATTGATTAATGATGAAGAATATGTCTAATTCTAGAAAATAGATTATAATTTGGGAGAAAAAAGACAGACAAAAAATATGGGAAGAGGTATTCAAAACGAACACATTAATTCAGAGAAATATAGCACGTAAAGAAAATTTTTGGTAGAAAAATCCACAAATACGCGTCCGATCAAAGATATAACAAGAACATCTTCTTCCTCTTCCATCTTTCCTCCATTGCCGTCGGCGTCGAGGGGAGATACAATCTGCGATTCTTTGCTCTTCTGTTGGCCTCTTCTGGTGTTATCCCTCCTAGTGACTCTAGTATTCCCTTTATCCATCTCTTTCTCGGTCTTCCTCTTAATCTGGCGTTTTTGTTGCGTTTATTTATGGCTCTTTGATTCATTGTTAGTTCTTTCTGTCTTGTTATGTGGCCGAACCAATTTATCTGTTGTTTCTTTATGTATTCGATGGCTGGTTCAATTTCGAGTTTCTTCCTCAGGTCGGTGTTCCTTACTCTGTCCCTTAAGCTGTTTCCTGTCATTCTTCTGACACATTTCATTTCGGTGATCGTTATCTTACTTATTGTTCTATAGCCAAGCATTCAATTCTGGCACTGATAGCACAGAGTTGGTAGAAAAATTGAATTGTATATTGCCCTTTTTGCTTCCGTAGTTATTGCTTGGTTTTTCAATAGTGTTGATACTTGGCCTATAACTTGGCATGCTTTGTTACACCTTATATCTGTCTCTGTCTGTAACAAGAACAACAATTAAATATACAAAACATTAATATTTTTTTTAAAATCTATTGCTACCTTGTTTAAAGAAAAATGAACACAAAACAGCAGGCATTATTAGAGCAAAGCAATAGTAGAAATAATATAAAGATTTTAGAGATAAGGAAAGAAAATAAGAACAAGCATAAGAAAAACTGTTGAGCTGAAACGTTTAAAAAAAAAATCAACACACATCATCAGAACAAAAAAAACCATTCATTTTAAAGACAAAAGGACAAAATCTATATTCTTAAAAACGTGGTTAACTAAGAAAGTACTTGTTTGTTTCCGGTGAGTTTTCTTTTTCCTCAAGAACAGCTGTTGCATTTTCTTCTGTGTCGTTCATTGTTGATGCTCTTTCTTATTTAACTGGAACTGTGATAGGATGCATGTATTATTATATTGTCATAGAAATACTCACGGAGACGATATCTGTCTCACTAAAATAAACATGGAATCGGAAAGAAAAACACAAACGCTAAAAAGAAAGAAAGAAAGAAAATTAAGCTCATTTGTTAACTTCTAGTACAGTAGAACCCCATCAATTGTACACAATTTGTCGCAGAAATTTATTTGAATTTGTCTTCTACTTTTCTTCTTAATTTTCCTTTCAGCGTCTAGTGAATATATAAATAACTTCCGGTTTTTTGCTCTTCTGTTTGCCTCTGCTGCTGTTATGTTTCATAGTGTTTCTAATATTCCATCAATACATACGAGTGGTCGATCTTTGGGTTTTGTGTTCTCGCAACGTTTATTGAAGGCTCGTTGTGTTATCTACTGATCTTTCTGTCTCGTCACGTGGCCAAATCTTTTTATCTATTGTTTCTTTATATATTCTATGGCGGGGATTAATCATAGCTTGTTTCTCAGTTCTTCACTTTTGATCTTATCCCTGCAGGCCGTTTTCTGTCATTCGTCTCACCCATTTCATCAATAGAATTTGTTAAACGTCGAATTAATCTGTCCTATATATTATATATATATATATATATATATATATATATATATATATATATATATATATATCTTGTATTAATCCGCCCTAGACCGCCGATGATTGTTTATTGACACCGCTATAATAATACACAACACTTGTTAGAAAATATACAACTATACAGCCAATAAATGTACTTGAAACACTAACAATGTACAGTCTAAATACACTTTACCTGTAAGGAGGACAGCTGGTGGAAGGTAGAAAGGTGAAGGAATATCATTATTTTTGTAACGGAAGTTACATTCCATAGATGGGAGCCGCGATAGCTCAGTGGCTAGTGAACTGGACTACAAAGGACAAGGGGTAGGGTTCGATCCCAACCGACGACTTCCGGTTCCCCAGCCTTTAATGAGTACCAGATTTTTTTTCTGGGAATGTAAACCGGCACGGACGTAATACCGACCAAATTACCCCAAAAGTCATGCGCTGAAGGACTGTAAAATTTATGGTCACTAACACCATATTCCCTATACGCCACTTGGCTGACGGGGGTACATTCCATAGAAGTGTCAAGACGTTTTTGATGTTCTTCACCTTTCTCTTTTATATTTATTTGCACTAGAAGATTCTTGAAATTGTGAAGGTACTTGTCTTATTATTTACAATAAAACATATCTAATGTTGTCTGCTGAAGACGATTATATTTCCTTTTTTTTTCTCTAAAATAATCAATAATATAATCATTGAACGGATCGATGTTGCTACTGAACTCATCGATATTAGGTTGCTATTTCCCAACAAACTCTGAATTTTATTTCAATGGTTACAATGTCATTCATTTCTACAGTACAAATGTTCCACTTGTTTATTTCTTCCTTTAAATAAAAAGAAAAATTGCCACCTATTTTTTACCTTTTTTTTTTTTGTGCGCAGTTCTTGGCGTTCATTGTTAAGTCAAAATTAACCTTATTTTAAAGGCAATTATATACCAAAATTGTTGTGGCGATCCATGATTGTACAAAGAAGTTCTTCTTCTATCTTTTCAGCTCCCAGTGGAGCATAGGTATTCACAAACACTTCCCAAGTCGATCTGTTTTTTGCTATTCTTTTAAGATCATTCCATGTTTTCCCCATCATCTTCATCTCTGCTTCTATCTATCTTCTCCAAGAATTCCTTGGTCTTCCTCTTTGTCTTTTCCCCTGGGGATTCCAAAAAAGGGCCTGTTGTGTAATACTCTCAGTTGGCTTCCGCAGTGTGTGTACTATCCAGCGCCATCGTCTTCGCTGTATCTCTTTATCCACTGGTATTTGACCGGTACATTTCCATAATTCTATGTTAATGATTTTGTCCTGCCATTTCCATCCTTTTATTCTGCGTAAGCATCCATTAATGAAAGTCTGTATCTTCATGATTGTCGATTTTGTTGTTCTCCATGTTTCACAGCCCTATAATAGGACTGACTTAACATTTGAGTTGAAAATGTTTATTTTTGTATTTAACCTAATTTCTTTGGATTTCCATACGTTTTTCATCATTTTCTGTTCCTCCCTCTTTATCTATACTACTGCCCAGATATATGTAAGAGTGTACGTCTAGTAGAGGTATTTCTCCTAATTTTATCTGGTTATTGCCAACTGTATTAATTCTCATAATGTTGGTCTGATCTCGCCAGTGCTCTGCCGGGGCCCGAAAGGGTAGTAAAGAATAGAGGCGCTGTACCCTACCAAGCATGTTCGCAAGAGGCGAGAGCGAGAAAGGAGGGTTGGGCATGGGACTGGCTATCCCATACCGTAAAAAAAAATTAAGCCCCCCCAAAAAAAATTCACAAAGTAGTTACGACGGTGGTTTTCTATTACCTTCTGTGGGTATGTTTACGGTTGGCTACCCTAGCCTTTGACTAAAAAGTCTCACCAACAAGGAAATGGGGTTGTTTTACTGCGGGGTACCCTCCCTTAGCCTTTTACTCTCCCAAGCTTACATGCAAGGCAGCAGGGCAGGAATCAAGGACAACAAACAAGAAAATCACTGGAGGTGAAGAAATGTGGTTTTACAGAAGAATGTTGAGAATACTATGGACAGCTAAGAAGAGTAATGAAAATGTTCTGAAAGAGGACAAAGCAAAAAGTGAGCTAATTTCCAATATTAGGAAGAAACAATTATCACTATTTTTTGGGCCATGTAATGAGAAGAGAACAACAGGAATATATTGTAACAGCTGGAAAGATTGAGGGACGAAGAGATAGAGGGAAGCAAAGAGAAAAAATACCAGACAGCTTAAGAGAATGGCTTGGCAGAAGATCAACAACCGAAAAGATAAATAACTGTCGAGATCGAAAGTTGTGGAGAGACATGATCACCTACGCCAGTAGGCCCGGTACTTGATGATGATAACAAAATGAACACTGTATGTAATTTAAGTACAACGAATATTTTTTAATTTAAGTCAGGAAGACATAAAATAGAAACAGAATGTCTCCGACACCAAATAAATAGAAGAAATGTCTATTCTTGGGAATGTTGATGAGGAAAAAGCCGAATTAGCAACCCTTACCTGATCAGATACTAGTCACGATGACAGTACTACGTCAAGTCTGTGATAAAAACAATTAAACCAGGTCACATTTTACTCGCTAAAGCTTTTCGAATTTCGAGTTAACTAATTCAAAGTAGAGGGGTACGAGTACCGTGTTCTCTACTGATTAATAATTGATTCCTGGATGTGATTAATGTTTATTTTAGGACTCTCTAAGATTTGGGGCCTCTAGAAACGACTAGCAGATATTTTCTTTTTTCCGGGAATAAGGCGGCTTGATGTGATAATGATCATTTAATAGAAAATATGCCGGATGCAAAATATTGTTCACTAGCATTATATTCCCATAAGCCAAGCATCAGGGTTGGAGGGAAGCTTCACTTTACTTGACGGAGTATGACGGAGTTCAGACACAAGCGAAGGTAGAGTACGAGACTTGAATCGGAGTCTTAGCGTGCGAGGTTTTTCAACCATATGTGCTCAGCCGCCTATCCAGAAGTGTTCGGATACTTCTGGATAGTGTCGCTTCAAGCATCGAAACACGATGCGAGGCAGCAATCCGCACCTTCTCAGAGTGTTACCCTGGTACACTTTCCTGCCAGCGACGGGATCGACCTCGGGGGTATTTTTTCCAACCATGAGCACAACTCTCACTGCTTCCAGCGGGAATCGAACACAGGTTGTCTGAACGTCGGTAGCCGAGTCAAGTGGTTTTTCCAACCATGAGCACAACTCTCACTGCTTCCAGCGGGAATCGAACACAGGTTGTCTGAACGTCGGTAGCCGAGTCAAGTGGTTTTTCCAACCATGAGCACAACTCTCACTGCTTCCAGCGGGAATCGAACACAGGTTGTCTGAACGTCGGTAGCCGAGTCAAGTGGTTTTTCCAACCATGAGCACAACTCTCACTGCTTCCAGCGGGAATCGAACACAGGTTGTCTGAACGTCGGTAGCCGAGTCAAGTGGTTTTTCCAACCATGAGCACAACTCTCACTGCTTCCAGCGGGAATCGAACACAGGTTGTCTGAACGTCGGTAGCCGAGTCAAGTGGTTTTTCCAACTTGGCTACCGAGGATCCGAAGTTTATGAAGCACAAACACAAAGAAGTTAGTTTAGTCGACAGATAATCCTCGTTGCACAACATACAACTTCATAGTGTTCAGATTCACTCCTCAGTTATGTTTCTCAATATGAAAGACGCCACCTAGGCACTAGCGAAAGCACTGAAGATGGCTTCAACTCAGATATACGAACTCTGTAGCACTGGCGAGGACATTGACCTCAACCTTTTTGGTCGCTTTTACCACATGTGCAGCTGACGATAGTCGTCTTATTCTTCTCTCCCCTGACAGTGGCCAGGGCACCAATAGCCGCACGGACAGTAATATGATAAAAAGTGATCCAAGTTAATTTAATATCACCTACATTTTACTAACTCTGTATCAATCAACAAAATATAAACAAAGAATATACATTTGTACCAACAAAAGGTAATAATAGTGACCCTAAAATTGTTATTATAGTTATTTTATACAAATTACCTATAACTAGTTTGATATTAGTGAAGCAGTCACAATAAAATTGATAACGTTTATTTCACTCTATATATTGGTCTATTTTGAAACTAACATCTGCTACAGGCGATCACACTATAATAAACTAACCGGACCTTTCATAAAACATTTATTGAAAACTTTTCATGAAGGGTTTTCAAATTGGGAGATAAGTGAGAAATAAGTTTCTGCACTCCTACTATAAGGGAGCCGCGATAGCTCAGTGGTTAGTGAACTGGACTACAAAGGACAAGGGGTAGGGTTCGATTCCAACCGACGGCTTCCGGGTTCACCCAACCTTAAATGGGTACCGGATTTTTTTCTGGGAAAGTAAAGCAGCACGGGCGTAATACCGACCACATTACCTCAAAAATCATGTGCTGAAAGTCTGTAAAATATAGGGTTACTAACACCATATTTCCCTATACGCCACTTGGCGTGACGGGGGTACTTTACTTTACTTTTTACTCCTACTATAATTTTTTGGAACGATTTCATATTATTTTAAAATAATAATAGTTGAAAAGTAATTGAAGAAATGAAATGTACATGCATAAATAATGATTAATATAAGACGGCATTGCAAAATGTCACATTAAAACGAAAGCTAAAAATATTATGAAAATAATCTGCACACAATGTACCTCATTGATCACAAGATCAAGGAGGAGAGAACATTTTACACATATTAACTAATGAGAGGGACAATGACGCTTTTCACTAACAAGTCTCAATATAACTGGTTCTGGCTACGATTTGTAAGCGATTTAAATCTTTTCTTGAAACATAAAAACGGAAGCAGAGAATCACGTTTCACACAAGTATGTCGTTACGATAGGGATCAACGCGTTCATAGACTAAAATACGTTGAAAAGTCGTACTTTACAAGCATAGACCTCTTCGACAGTCCCAAAATATCTGTTTGTAAATGAGCCCAGAAATTTCTAAGGAACGGTTCATTGAACTGCATTTTCAGAACATCATCTGATAAATTTTCTTTGGACGTTTGTTTTTCTGCATCTGTGAACACCTCTCTATCTATCTATCTATCTGTCTATCTATCTATCTATCTATCTATCTATCTATCTATCTATCTATCTATCTATCTATCTATCTATCTATCTATCTATCTATCTATCTATCTATCTATCTATCTATCTATCTATCTATCTATCTATCTATCTATCTATCTATCTATCTATCTATCTATCTATCTATCTATCTATCTATCAATCTATCTATCTGCGATCAAGACTCAATCAGAGTAGGATTCCAGAATCTTTTTTGAAGTCAGCTGTCTGTTTAAGCGATTCGATTTCCCCATATAGTTCTCTTCCAGGGAGGTGTGTGTGGACCACATTGCTATTTTCAGGTCTGTGTACTGGGGGCAATCCTGTAGAATATGTTTTGTAGTCATATTGTCCAGTGTACAGTGGCATAGGCTGGTTGTACCTATTTTGAAATTGTTGAACATGTGATTTCTCATTCTATTGTGGCCAGTGCGTAGGCGAAGTATGATGACTTTATCCCTCCTTGATAGTTGATGGTATTCGTCCCTCTCGTTATGCTTTGGGTGTTCTCGTTTCCATTTTTCATGGTACTGACCTTTGAAGATGGATTTGGCTTCATCATAATTGAGCGGATGGTTCTCTTATGGTAATCTCCCTCCCTCTTTAGCTAGTTTGTCTGCGCGTTCGTTCCCGTGCATATTACAGTGTGATGGTATCCACTGAATGACTACTCTCTAGAAGTTATTGCATAGTTTTATACTATAGTATTATAGTAATTATTAGTGGAACACAGAAGTAGATATAAGCTGACACAAATGGCGAGAAGAGGAAACAGAGGAATAGAGACCATGAGTCAAGAAGAAAATATGCGACAGACGCTACACATGATGGGCACGGCGATAGAAAAGCTGGGAAATAATTTACAAATACAAGAGATAACAAGAAGAATACCAATTTTTTCCGGAGAGACCGAAATATTTGAAACATGGGCAAATGTGATACAACATTGTTGCAAAAACTAAGGCCTGTCACAAGCAGAATGGAAGGACATGGCATTAGCAACAAGCAGTGGGGGAGTAACCAACTGCATCAGGCGAAGAATAGAGGAAATAAGAGAAGAAACGTGGCCAGAATTCAGGGCCCATTTGGCAAAAAGATATGCACAATATAAGGACGAGCAACACGCTATCATCACAATGAGAACAATACAGCAACAAAGAAATGAATCAATACAAGAATATGGAGACAGAATGGTAGCAATGGCGGAACAAGGGATTGGACAGGGAGTGGATAATGACCATGTAAATAAAATGTTGGTAGCAACATTTATATCGGGGCTAAGAAACAGAGGGCTGAAGTTGCAATTGGCGAGGAGGATAACTACTACATTATCGCGGGTAATAAATGCAGCGATAGAAGAAGAGAGTATATTAAAAAGATTTGAAGATAACCAACAACAAGAAAGAGTAGAAGGAAATAGACAAAGTCGACAAGAAAGCCCCAGGGAGACAGATCATATGAGGAGAAGAGATAGAGAACAGAACCATAGACAAGCAGTAAATAGCATCCAGGAAACAAGGAGGTGCTATAGGTGTGGTCGAATAGGACATATTGCCAGACAGTGTCCAGTAAGAGAATTTGGACAAGGGAGAAGAGGAAGATATCAAATGGCGGAAAAACGCCAGAAGTGATCAGGGAGGCAGGCAACTTTGGAGCACCAAAAGAATACCTGATAAATTCAGTATGAATGAGAGGAGAAAAGACTCGTGTCCCTGTATAGTACAATTAGGAAAACAAAAAATTAGAGCTATAATAGGTACAGGAGCGAGCGTTAGCGTGATAAAAGGAAGTACATTTAGATTACTAGGGGGAAATAGAAAAATATATAAAACAAGAAATAATTTGGAAGCTATAAATGGACAAATATTAAAGGTGATAGGAAAGACAGTATTGAAGATAACAATAGACAGACACTCCATGAGAAAAGTCTTTATGGTGGTAGAAAGAATTAACAGGGCCATGATAATAAGAAGAGATTGGATGCATAAAAATAAAGTAATTGTCAATTATAGGGAAAAAATTACAATTGGGAAATACGGAAGTGCAAATGGAGGACGACATACATATAGTAACACTGGCCACAGCAAAGACGGATATAACATTGAGACCACAGGAAGTACACATAGTATTAACTAAGATAAAGAAAACCGACTACGTTATATCAGGTCAGGTGGTGAGTAAAACAAGAACTAGCCAGGAGATAATAGGAGAACCGAATATACAGGTAATAGATGGGATAGTAACAATGACAAAGAATCAGACATTTCCAGTGATGATAATAAACCAATCGGGAAGGATAATAAAGAAAAGAAGGGTAAAGTGGTAGCACATATTCAACTAACACAACAGTGGAAAGAAGAAAGCACAAAAGAAGAGGAAAAAAGAAGCACAAAGACGAGGGAAAATAAAGGAAAAAAGTAAACAGTGCGATGAAGGACAGGGGAAGACAATAAAACTGTCACATGAAAGAGAGAGGGAATTAATCCAACAAATACAAACCAATGAAGAAAACAAACAAATGATACAAGAAATAGTGTTAAACAACCACTATGTCTTTGCGCTGACCGATTTTGAATTAGGGAGAACGCGCACAGTACGCTTGGAACATAGACACAGGAAAGGTAGAACCAACCGAAATAAGGACATATAGAACACCATTAAGCAACAGAGAGTAAGTGGAGAAAGCAGTGGAGGATATGTTAAAGGCAGGCATAATCTCAAGAATAAATTCACAATGGTCGTCACCAGTAGTGATAGTTAAGAAAAAAGACGGATCACAAAGGTCCTGTTGTGATTACAGAGCACTAAACAAAATTACGAAAAATATCAGTTATCAGATGCCCAGAGTAGACGACATTATAGCATTGTTTTAGGGCACAGATTGGTACAGTACTCTGGATTGTAAGGCTGGCTACTGGACAACTGAAGTAAAAGAGGCAATAAAACACAAACTTGCATTTAATAAGCATGTAGGGACGTTCACATGGAACGTCATGCCATTTGGACTAAAAGGAGCCCCAGCGACATATATGGGATTAATGAATCAGGTACTACAAGGGTGTGATAAATTCGCACAGGCCTACATAGACGACATTATCATCTTCACTAAAGGAACCAAACAAAATCATGTGCATCATATAGAACAAGTGTTTAATAGACTTAGGCAACACAACATAAAATTGAAAATAAACAAATGTTAATTTTTGAAACAGGAAGTAAAGTATTTGGGATTCAGAGCAAACAACAAGGGCATTATGCCAGACAATGAAAGGATAAGAGCCATAAAAGAAATGACTCCACCTACGAGGGTAAGAGAGGTGAGAAGTTTCTTGAGAATGTGTGGATACTACCGGAGATTTATACCTAGGTTCGCAGAGATTGCCGAGCCACTAACCACACTGACAAGAAAGTTTAATAAGTTGAGATGGACACCACAATGTCAACAGGCGTTTAACACACTAAAAGAAGGATTAACGGTGATACCAATACTAGCGCACCCAAACAAAGATAGAAAAATGTTACTATATACAGATGCCTCAGATACAGCATAGTAAATGAGAACACAAATATCGACAATACAACTGGAGAAACAACTATACAGGAAGCCCCGATCTATTTCCTATCACATAAACTAAGTAGAACACAGGTAAAGTGGGCCACAATAGAGAAAAAAGCCCATGCCATACATTATGCAATACAAAAGTTACATTTCTACTTGTATGGAAATTCAGTAGTTATAAGAACGACCATAAGCCATTAAAAGCAATACTGGACGGTCCAATAAACAACAGGAAGATAGATATGTGGTCGTTATCAATGCAAAATAGTTGAGCAACAATATAATACGTAGAAGGAGCAAAGAATATATGTGCGGACTGGTTGTCCAGGTTGCCGAAACAGAAAATTTAGAAAAGGAACAAACAGAATCATGCACAGACATAGACGATAGAAAGTTTCAAGTTAACATAATAAATACGAACCGAATAAGACAGGAAAGAGTAACGGAAGATGAAGAAACAAATGGCAGAGATCAGGAAAAACATGAATGCGAAATAGGCATAACCAGAGAATAACAACAGAAGGACAAAGAAATAAAGAACATCATAGAAGAATTAAAAGAGGAAAGAAAGGCAAATGGGAACATTTCCATATAGATCAGAAGGACGGAGTGTTAACATATATAGAACCAAAGGAAGGGAAACACCCGTAGGTATATATACCAGAACAACTCAGACCCCAAGTACTAAAAGCTAATCACAAGCAGAATGGACATATGGGTAGAGATAAAATGATAGACGCAATTAAGATAAAATACTACTGGCCAGGAATATATAAGGAAGTCGAACAACACACCGAACACTGTAGAGTATGTAAGACAAGAAATCTAACAGAAAAAGCAGAACCCATGCAAAGCATGGATAAACAATACTTTGCCATGCAAAAGATTAGTATGCTCATAACGGGCCCGTATCCCACCCCAATATCAGGAAACAGATATATATTATACATAACAGACTGCTACAGTAGATGGCCAGAAAGCAGCCCCATAGCCAATAAATCAACAGACACAGTCATAGACATTTTATTAAACGAATTCATTCCGAGATATAGCTGTCCACAATGCATACTTACAGATAATGGAGGAGAGTTCACCAGTCAAAAGTTTGGGGATACTTTACGCAGGTTAAACATCAAACACATTAAAACGTCAGTATACCACCCACAAGGGAATGCAATTAATGAAAGGCAGCACAGAACATTGAACGACATAATCTCGAAATTGGCAAGGGGCCGAGATGAGGAATGGGACGTGAAGCTAAATCAGGCATCGTTCACGATAAGAGTAAATAAGAATGAAAGTACAGACTTCTGCCCATTTTTTCTGCTATACGGAAGACATCCGATGTTACCGATAGACAATTTATTACAACCAAGAAGAAGGTACGTAGGTGAGGAGATACATGAGATCATCATCCAGCAGATGCATGCTACTCAGAGAATGGTCTGGAAAAATTTAAAGAGAGCAGAAAGGAAAAATATGCAAAAGGATAGAAATAAAGAGAGTATAGAATATATGGTAGGGGGCAAAGTATTCTACAAGAACCATACAGCTATGTCAAAAATAAGCCCAAAATTGAAAGAAGGATATATTGTATTAAGAAAAACGGGAGACATAAATTATGTGATTAAACACAATATGGAAGGAAGGAAATAAGGATCCATAGGAGAAATATAAGAAAAGACGAGACCTTATGGTCAGAGAAAGAGGAATCACGAACAGGTAGACCACGAAGAAAATTTACATGGAGCATGAAAGAGTCAACAGAAGAAGCAGATGGCGAAGAAGAACACGGAATAAACAGAATGATAGAAGAAAAGAGTACCACAGAAGAAGAGGCGATAGAACAAAGCGGAGCCCAAGACATACAGATCTATGACAGCGAACCAAGTGGAGAAAGGGAAGAGGGGGCACCATATCAAAACACAAGAAGCTGGACGAAACGGAGGCAAAACCGAAGGATACAAAGGGAAAGAGTAACATCATCATCAGAAGAAGAGGACATGCCCTTACCAGAAAGAAGGGTAATATTAAAAGATAGGAAAGAAAGAATAAGAAAACAAGAACAGTTAGAACAAGAAACAGATACGAACTCAGTAAGTAGTACAGAAGAAGAAGACGTAGAAGTAGAAGAAGAAGTAGAAGTAGAAGAAGAAGAAGAAGAAGTAGAAGTAGAAGAAGAAGTAGAAGTAGAAGTAGAAGAAAAAGAAGTAGAAGTAGAAGAAGAAGTAGAAGTAGAAGAAGAAGAGAGGAGAGAACCCGAAATTGGCAAATACGAAGTAACAGAGATGAAGCGGAATAGGAAGAGCGACGAAGAAGAAGAGGAAGAGAGGAGAGAGAACACGAAATGGGTAAATAAAAAGTAGTAGGAGAGAAGAAGAGAAAAAGATATGAGAGAACCCGAAATGGGTAAATACAAAGTAGTAAGAGAGAAGAAGAAGAAGAAGAGAAGAGAGAACACGAAATGGGTAAATAAAAAGTAGTATGAAAGAAGAAGAAGAAAAGAGAAGAGAGAACCCGAAATGGGTACAACGAAGTAATAATAGGAAATACAGAAGAGAGGAGACAGCCTGAAATGGGTAAATACGAAGTAAGAAGAGAAGAAGAGGAGGGAACCCGAAATGGGTAAATACAAAGTAGTAAGAGAAGAAGAGGAGGAAGAAGAGGAAGAGAAGATAATCCGAAATGGACAGTTACCTAAGAAAATAGTAAGAGGAAGGGAGAACAACGTATAACATAGAAGTTAAATGAATAGATAGCACGGATAGTCATTAAGATAGATTAACGACTGGGACATATTGGGGCGAATTATGTAGACGCGAAATTGCGCACTAAAGGGTCAGGAGACGAAATTGAAGACGGAATTGATGCGCACCACAATAAGTAGTGCAGTACAGTGCGCAGAGAGTGAAAAGTGGCGTAGAAATAGGATGACGTAGCTTTTTGGGCAGTTAGAAATTTGAGAAGTTGCGGGAGCGTCGGTTGGAGAGGCCAGAGTGAAGGTGGAGCCGTGCAGTGGAAAGGAATGGTTGCTGAGTGATGCAGCCAACACAGACGCACAGAAAAGCAATAGCTGATGTCGCCTGATTGAAGTCTAACTGTGGCGACTCTCACTGCCTGTGGTAGTGATGGTTTGCATGGGCAAACAGTACTGATGAGCAGTTGCCTTAACCGCTGGGATGGTTTAACAGTGTCTCAACGACGTCTCAACTAAGATCGTGGTCAAAGAGTGTCCTTCGTCGCAAGGCGAGACTGACCAGAGTGGGCCTGTGTGGCCTGGTCTTGATTTCTGGACATCTGACACAACCTTATCTTCGCACATGTGCAAGGGATTGTGATCGGTTAGAGTTCTCTGAGAACAGGGACAAGGGATGATAATTCTAAGCAGGTTTTTATATAATCATCTTGATTATTAAGTTTATATTGTTGAACTTTAATTGAATTGACCACGTAGTGAGAACTGTTTTTGGAATTTAAAGTGTGTTCATTGAAGAGTTGACAATTAATTAATAAACAGTTGTTCGTCATTGAACTGATCAACGAGGGCGTCGCTCCCTTACATTTAAATATATATTATTAATTGATAGACATTGAATTAAAGACCTGGTTCATTAAAATATTAAAGACTTCATAAGAAGGTTGGAGAATCGTTTTTTTATGTATAAAACACACCACCACGTCAATTTCTTTCTGATGAAATTATAAACGTTTGTTCAAATGAACGCTTCTTCAAATTGTTGTACTTCATCACCAAGATATGTTGGGTTTTAGTCAATAGGGAGTGTATGGTCTTTTATCTTCAAGTTTGCAGAGAGTGTGTTTCTTGATAGACTGAAAATTGTATATGCAGTTTTTTTTCATTAATTTGTAAGAACCAGGTGTTCGTCCATTTTTCAAGTTCACCTAGGGCATCTTGCGTCTTGGAACCAGCCACTGACATACTTTCCTCGTGAACCAATAACGCCAGATCATCTGCGTATATTGCTGAGTGTATTCTGGGTGGAATGTCCATTACGATGTCATTTATGAAAATTAAAATGAGTGTTGGGGACAAGACTCCGCCTTGTGGGACACCTTTTTTTCGAATGTGACCTTCTTACTTAGTTGACCTTGTACTTGTACTCTCTAGCTACAGTTCATACACATTCACAAGAAACAGGAATATGTGAACGGAAGCTGTGCTGCAAATAATTGTGTCTTCATTAGAAAACTCTTCATCGGTGGAATCAAACAATTTATGAAGTTTAGTAAAGTGTCATAGTTTCTGTTCAATATGCAAATGATGCTACAATTTCATTGGTTAAATCATCGGTTCAATCTTGTCGTCAACTTGAAATAACTGAAACATTTTCCCCTTAAAGCTTTCATTTGAGCATATTTAAATGGGTGAGGATATCTGACAGATGTGTACCTTTGAATAGCTAGGAAATATCTGTTAAACGCTCGATGAGGTGAAATGGCTTCTCTATGATAAGTAATCTAATCTGATATGTTCCCTCATTAACAATCCTAAAATTCACTTCGTATAAAAGGTCGAATGAGAGGGCCAAGATGGCGGTTGTTTTTATTTTCGGAGTGTAGTTTATGTGATTAGAGTGATTGAATATAGTGTTTCCAACGGATTATAATTTTCGAAAAGTTGTGTAAAGTTTTCTACCAAGGAGGAGGATAAGAACTGATAAGTACTTTTTAAAATTGAAACAGCAAAATTTTTATATTTAGATCGTAAAAGATCGCATATGAGACCTTAGTGATCAAACACGTGGGGAGAAACATCAGTCGGGCTAAACCCCCAACGTGTGTCTTTCTTAAGTTAAGCCTTTAACTTACGACTGACTCAGCAGGTCGGTAAGGGATAAATGTTTTATCTAAGAAAAATACACATGATGGAGATAAATAAATATAAAATAGCAACAATAAACATATGCGAGATAAAAAATAAAGAAGTCGAACTTATAGATGAAATGACAAAAACGAAAATTAAAATACTAGGATTAGCGGACACCAGAGTAAAAGGACACCAGATAAAGGAAACACACATGAACTACACGAAAATATTCTCATGAGTCGACAACACAGAAAGAGCAACACACGGAGTAGGTTTTATCATCGACCCAGAACACGCAAGGAACATTCCAGAAATAAAATACCATTCAGAAAGAATTATCACAATCATACTACTAGAAGATGATCGAAAAACAACTTACATATAAATCTATGCACCATGCAACAACAATGAAAGAGACAGCGAAGAATTCTACGACACATTGAATGAAATCATTAACAAAATTGACGAATGCGACGACATGTTAGTGATGGGAGATTTTAATGGAAGGCTTGGGAAACGCAACAGTGAGAACAGTGATATCTTAGGACCCTTTGGCGATAAAACAGCTGAAATAAACAAAAATGGAAGCAGACTGCTAGAACTATGCAATCAAAATTATTTATTTACCACCAAAACATTCTTCAAACATAGAGAGTCGCAAATATACACCTGGTACAAATGGAATGACACAACATGCAGAAGCCAGATAGATTTTATACTAACAAGACAACAGAACAAGAAACGAGTAACCGACAGTAGAGCAATCCCAAATATTACAGATGACACGGATCACAAGATGGTTATGATCACACTAAGACAGCCAAAAATAAAGAGAATATACGCAAACAAACAAAAGAAGCGAAAAGAACAGACAATAAAAATAAAACAATTAAAAGATCAAGAAACAAGGAAAGACTTGGAAGAAAAGCTAACAGCGGAATTCAAGAAACTCCCTACCGAAGTATGCACAGTAGAAGACAAGTGGAAACAATTTAAGAAAACAGCAGCCAACATCTCTAAAACAGTTTGTGGAACGAAGCTAAGAACAAGAGATGGGAAAAAGAGCACCCCGTGGTGGAACGAAACAATCAGAGAAGCAATTAAAGAAATGAACAAAACGGTTTAAAAATTGGAGGGAGAACAAGAACCAAATAAAATATGAAAATTATGCCTTAGTTCGAAAAAGAGTTAAAATTTTGATCAAAGAAGCTAAGCAAAAGAACTGGACAGAATTCGGACAAAACATGAGCAGGGACTTCAAGGCAGCCACAAGAGATTTCTACAAAGCAGTAAAAGCTACAAGAGCGAAAAAAGAAAACCATGATCCTACTGAACTGATTAATAAATGACAAGGACGGACAGCCAATATCAAATAACTAACATATGCAACAGAGATGGAAAGAATATTTTGAAGACCTGTTAAACATATCAACTACCAATAAGGCAACAAAAACCACGCTAAAACTCACAAATACTGAACCCAACATCATAAAAGAGGAAATTGAAGAAGTAATTAAATATGCACCAAGAAATAAAGCACCAGGGATAGATAACATACCAATAGAAATAATAGCAGCAGCAGGAAAAACAGGAGTGCAATGGCTGCACAAAATATTTAATGCAGCATGGCACCAACAACAAGTCCCAGAAGACTGGCAACCGGCAATCATCATAACAATATGGAAAAAGAAAGGCAGCAAAAGAGACTGCAATCAATATAGAGGTGTATCTCTTCTCAGACATGTAGGAAAGCTATACGCCAAAATCTTGGAAAAAAGGCTGGGACCAATAATAGAACTACAGTTAAGCGATTCTCAAATGGGGTTCCGAAAAAACAGAGGATGTACTGACGCACTATTCACATTAAAACAGCTTGCAGAAAAAAACGACAGAACTCAATCAAAACTTATATATAGCCTTCATTGACCAGGAAAAAGCATTCGACAGAGTAAACAGAGAACAGCTGTGGGAGATACTAACAACATACGGAGTAAGCCAACATCTAACCAACATTATTAAACGTCTCTACATCAACAGCAGCTGCTGGGTCAGAACAGCAGCAGGCTACACAGACCACTTCGAAGTTAGATCAGGTGTAAGACAGGGGTGCGTACTATCCCCCCTACTATTTATTACATACATGGACTATATATGCAAGCTAGCCAACCCATCAGAGACAGAGGAGATCAACGAGCTTTTATTTGCAAACGATCATGCACTAATACAGGAAACAATAGAAGACCTACAAGAACACTTAAACAAACTCAACATCTTAGGCACAATATACAACATGAAAATCAACATAAACAAAACAGAAGTCATGAATGTCGCCAAAAATAAACAGAATCCAAATACCTAGGAAGTCTAATGACAAACGATAATTCTCAAACAGCAGATATAGAATCAAGATGCAACAAAGCTTGTCAAATCATTGGACAGTTATCACCACTATTGTCCAAGAAGGAAATAACTCTGGAGGCAAAACAGGCACTCTACAATACAATTCTCATCCCAACGTTGTGCTACCAATGCCAGTCCTGGACCCTAGATGCAAGAACAACAAGAAAATAACCTCTACACAGATGATATGTGTTAGACGAATGACAGGAAACAGTCTGAGAGATAAGATCAGAAATGAAGAACTGAGAAAAAATCTAGGAACATCCCCCGCCATAGAATATATAAGGAAACAACAGTTAAAATGGTTTGGCCACGTGACAAGGCAGAAAGAACAAAACACAACACAACGAGCCTTCAACAAAGTTGTAAGAACACCAGACCTAAGGGTCGACCACGAAAAAGATGGGTCGATGGAATATTAGAAGCACTATGAAACATAACAGCTGCAGAGGCGAACAGAAGAGCAAAAGAACGCAAATTATATCTCCCCTCGACGCTGAAAGGCAGATGAGGAAGGAAAGACGAAGAAGAGGATAAAAGGTCGCTTTGTATTTGTCTGTGTTTTTGTCCAAATACAGAAGCAAACAAGGGAATATTTTATTACTTTCTAATTGTTGTTCCGTGATATTAACTGATAAACATTCACCTAGTCTCTTAAATGTGTCATTTGACTAAGGATTTTAGGAAATACCATAGGCAGCTTTCTTCCTGATCAACGCAGAAACCACAATTTAATTTTTGCAGCAGTTAAGTTCTTCAACTAGTGTGTACAATTTTCAGGTTTCTGCTGTTAGGTGATTCAACTAGTGTGTACAATTTTCAGCTTTCTGCTGTTAGGCGATTCAACTAGTGTGTACATTTTTCAGGTTTCTGCTGTTAGGTGATTCAACTAGTGTGTACATTTTTCAGCTTTCTGCTGTTAGGTGATTCAACTAGTGTGTACATTTTTCAGGTTTCTGCTGTTAGGTGATTTAACTAGTGTGTACATTTTTCAGCTTTCTGCTGTTAGGTGATTCAACTAGTGTGTACATTTTTCAGCTTTCTGCTGTTAGGTGATTCAACTAGTGTGTACATTTTTCAGGTTTCTGCTGTTAGGTGATTCAACTAGTGTGTACATTTTTCAGCTTTCTGCTGTTAGGTGATTCAACTAGTGTGTACATTTTTCAGGTTTCTGCTGTTAGGTGATTCAACCCGTGTGTACAATTTTCAGGTTTCTGCTGTTAGGTGATTCAACTAGTATGTACATTTTTCAGGTTTCTGCTGTTAGGTGATTCAACTAGTGTGTACAATTTTCAGGTTTCTGCTGTTAGGTGATTCAACTAGTGTGTACATTTTTCAGCTTTCTGCTGTTAGGTGATTCAACTAGTGTGTACATTTTTCAGGTTTCTGCTGTTAGGTGATTCAACTAGTGTGTACATTTTTCAGGTTTCTGCTGTTAGGTGATTCAACTAGTGTGTACATTTTTTAGCTTTCTGCTGTTAGGTGATTCAACTAGTGTGTACATTTTTCAAGTTTCTGCTGTTAGGTGATTCAACTAGTGTGTAAAATTTTCAGGTTTCTGCTTAGGTGATTCAACTAGTGTGTACAGCTTCCAGGTTTCTTCTATAAGTGATTCAACTAGTGTGTACATTTTTCAGGTCTCTGCTGTTAGGTGATTCAACTAGTGTGTACAGCTTCCAGGTTTCTGCTGTTAGGTGATTCAACTAGTGTGTACATTTTTCAGGTTTCTGCTGTTAGGTGATTCAACTAGTGTGTACATTTTTCAGGTTTCTGCTGTTAGGTGATTCAACTAGTGTGTACATTTTTCAGGTTTCTGCTGTTAGGTGATTCAACTAGTGTGTACAGCTTCCAGGTTTCTTCTATAAGTGATTCAACTAGTGTGTACAGCTTCCAGGTTTCTTCTATAAGTGATTCAACTAGTGTGTACATATGAGGAAAATATTACTAAGAATCATCATGAGACGTGCAAGGAACAAAATAAAACCAGAAATAAGTGAGGAATAATGTGGATTTGTGGAAGAAAATGGCACCAATAATGCAATATACATCTTAAGAACATTGATAGAAAGAGCTGTAGAGGCAATGAAAGATCTATATACGAGCTTTATAGGCTACACAAAAGCAATTTGACAAAGTAAAGCATGTGGAAATAATCAATATGCTGGAGAAATTAAACATTGATGGCAAGGATCTGCGAATCATAAAAAAGCATGTACTGGTAACAAACAAATTAGCAACCTAACAGGACAATTTCAATATATAAAACAAGGAGTCAGACAAGGCTGTGTTCTAACGCTGGATTTATTTTCACTTTACAGCAAACAAATTATCAGATCAATGGTAGACAAAAAAGGAATTGAAGTCAACGGTCACAACATAAAAAAATTTACGATATGCGGATGACACAGTCTTAATAGCAGTGACGTATAATGAACTACATGAAATGATAGACATAATAGTGAAAGAATGCAACAAGAAGTGGCTCAGTCTGAATAGAATTTCTTCATTGGTCTTTTTAGCTGTCCAGGGAACTTTCAACATTCTTCTTAGAAATCCCATCTCTTTAGCCTCTAATCGTCTTTTCATTGTTTGTCTACTGTCCATGATTCGCTTTCATAGGTCAAAATTGGTTCTATATAGCACTGATGAACTCTCCTTTTCATTTTTATTGACTTAGAGTTGTTGAATAATATATTTTTCATTTTCTGAAATGCTATTTTGGTCTGAGCTATTCTGCTTTTTATTTCTGTGGTGCGTCTCCCATCTGATGTTATTATTGTGCCCAAGTATTTCAAACGTTGGGAGCCAGTGGTGGGGTGTGTTAGACACTCCAAGGTATGATGACAGCTTTACAAGGAAGGAACACAACACAATACTGACGTTTCGGCCTGTGGCCTTCTTCAGAATACAAGACAACGACAACAAACGATGAAGCACAATTATCTATAACTACATGTTAGATGATCAAGTGGAGGGAGAGTTAAGTAGGATGTAGAAATAAGAAAGGAGAGAGAAATTAATACTACATGAGGAGAGGTAGGATGGGCGTCAAGATATATAAAATGGAAAACGAGAAGGAGAAAAATAAAAATGAATTTAAAAATGCACTTAACTTAGAGCGAAAAGTCAGTCCTCCGTGCTGAAACAAGTCAGAATGACTGGGAGCGTAAAGAATGTGTGAAGAAAGTACCACGTGATTGAGACAGGCGAGTGGAGGGGCAAGTGGCGGGGAAACAGAGAGAGGTGGGTGGGGAAGCTGCCAAACTGCTGGGAGACGATGGTCAATGGTACAAGGGAAGCTAGAAGCCCAAAAGCGAAGGCCGAGAGGGGCCGACATTGCCATAAATCAGTCGAACACTGCAAGTAGGAGAACCAGCGAGAGGTATAAAGAAAGAGTGAATGAAACGACAAAGTAGTGAACTGGGAGATGGGCGAGAGAGATAGACTCTACAGAATGGAAGGCCTAAAATTAGAAGAGAAGAGAGGTAGGTCAACGATGGCAGGGAGTAAGTGAAGGAGGAAGAGAGGATGAGAGGAAGAATAAGTAAACCGGTATAAGTCAAATAGGTAGGGAGAAGGGCGGTAGAGTGATAGGGGGGTGGTCCGGAGAAAGTGAGTCACTCGAGAGGTAGGGAAGTATAGAGGAGGAGAAATGGAGAGGAGGGATAAGAAGCAGGTATGCGGGAAGTGGATAGGAGGAGAGGCGGTAGGTCAAAGGTGAATAAACAGAGAGGGAGTCTAGAAGGAGTGGAGTAATAGGGGAATGGTGCGCAAGAGGTATGACTCAAAGGAAGTAAAGAAGTAGGGAAATGATAGGAGATGATAGGGTCCTAGGAGAGGAATGAAAGTGGACATCAGAATAAGGGGGATACTGGAATAGTAGGTATAGAGGAGTAGTGACTAAAAGTGAATGGAGAGGAAAAGGGTGAGTTAGGAGTGGATCAGTAGAGAGGTGGTGGGAAGGACGAGGAACAATAGAGGTGGGCAGAGAGATGGTACAGTCCAGGTGGAGAAGAAATATAGTGATAAAGAGGTGAAGGACATGAAGGTGGTCAGAAGAGAAAACTCAAAACGGATATGAAGATCAGGGATGAACTAGGAATGGAAAACCCAAGAAGTAAAATAAGAAGAGAAGTCCATAAGTGGGAGGATGGAGTCGGAGGAAGGAGGGTCCTCCGAGGGACAGGGATACATTGATGCCACGAGGGCTGAGGCAATCCCAACGAGCGATGAGGCGGTGCTCCAGAGTGAGCCGAAGGTGGTGATCAGAAGAGCATGATACTAAGCCAGTAACCAAGACATCAGTCTTACCTCGATGGTCCCTCGAGTTAAAGTGGGCTGCTACAGGAGTGTCCGCTTCTCGGGTGATGGTGCAAGAAAAATACTACCACAATAAGTAGAGTGAAAAATTGAGTGAGAGAGAAAGAGAAATGTCACCACAATAAGTAGAGTGAAAAATTGAGTGAGAGAGAAAGAGAAATGTCACCACAATAAGTAGAGTGAAAGATCGACTGAGAGAAAGATAAATTTCGCCACAAAAATTAGAGAGAAAGAATGAGTGAGAGAGAAAGATAAATTTCGCCGCAATAAGTAGAGTGAAAGATTGAGTGCGAGAGAAAGATAAATTTCGCCGCAATAAGTAGAGAGAAAGATTGAGTGAGAGAGAAAGATAAATTTCGCCACAATAATTAGAGAGAAAGCTTGAGTGAGAGAGAAAGATAAATTTCGCCGCAATAAGTAGAGAGAAAGATTGAGTGAGAGAGAAAGATAAATTTCGCCACAATAATTAGAGAGAAAGCTTGAGTGAGAGAGAAAGATAAATTTCGCCGCAATAAGTAGAGAGAAAGATTAAGTGAGAGAGAAAGATAAATTTCGCCACAATAATTAGAGAGAAAGACTGAGTGAGAGAGAAAGATAAATTTCGCCACAATAATTAGAGAGAAAGACTGAGTGAGAGAGAAAGATAAATTTCGCAACGCGACATATAGTTACCTTAAAACAATAATTAATGTTCGATGAAAAGTGTGAGTTGATGGGACACGGTGTTTCTTGTTGGTTTATACTTTTAATACAATATTGATATTAATGATATAAGTTAGAAGATCTGCAGTTGTTATATATGTTCTTTTCTATTTGCAGAAGGGAATGTCAACACATAGCAGGGAGAGACCCGAGTGTGTGTAGCGTGCGGGTACGATTGGGGTATCCTTGTAATTTGGGTGCGCAACTAGATTTCCGGGATGGTGTCCGTTGATGGTGTCCAAAATGTAGACTGCAGAGCGTATGAGCCTTAAACACTCTAAACCCTGACCTATCTGATGAGGCACATGTCACCAAACCATCAAAAGATGAATTAAATAGTCATTATTGCTAGTCACAGAGTGAGTACATAGTAATGACAATGCAAAATTAATGTACTTTTTTTGTTATTTTATGAACTAATGAGTTTAATGTATCCAAGAGATGCATTATACATGCATGAATGAATAAGTTATATATATATATATATATATATATATATATATATATATGTATATAGATGGTGTCATAGTTTTTCAATGTAGAGGGTACAGCGAAAGGGGAAGCAAATTACTGTAATGTGTCATGGGAACACATTGTCCATGGATGAAAGTGATAACATAAGATGTCATTAGTTGTTTTTTTTTTTTTCTGTGCTATTGTACATTTTCTTGAGTTGAGAGTGAAGAATGGGGAGGGGAGACAATTTGGAAGTAAATGGAGAGACTAGAATGATTATGGTTACGAAGGGTCCCGGTATCACTGCAAACGAATTAAAATCCATAATTGCTCAACCGCCCGTGCAAGTGGAATCATCCGAATTACTAACTCATCTCCCAAACAAAGAAAGGTAACTGTAGTCTCCATCATAGCAGTCCCAGCACACGCCAAACGACATAAGGCAAAACCGCACAGAGAGTAAACACAGCCAACTGTTCCTTGTCATACGATACTATCATTCATCGTAAACAATTGGAATGTCGAAACATGATCAAAACGGATGAGACACACAGCTCACGGTGTGCACAGAGCACTTAACTCAGTAGCTCCTGCAATAAGCCAGACTTGGAATATGAGGAAACTGCAACAAGGTACAGTATTTATACATAGCCTTCAATGGTTCCTGCTGCCTATCCACCATATATACCGGAAGTTTACGTCCTCCTGAAAATGATGATCGTCATATTTTTACAAATGTATAGCGCTTGATGATGTTAGGACATCGTTTTTGATTCCAAATCCGAACATATAAAACAGTTAGTCGTCGGATTATCCTAGTCGCACGTCAAACAACAGATTGTAAGACTAGAATGGATATAAGCTTGCATATATGAGTGGTAGTAACCAGAGCAAGACATTAGAGATTGTAGTGTCTTAAAGAATATATGAGCATATATGTTAGCGAGTAGAGAAATAAGAAAGTAAACTCATAGGAGAAGGGAGTACGACAATAAAGAGAATTACCTTACATGAAAAGAAGGTCAGATAATAGATAGTAGCAATTGGGAGTGGTCTTACTTGAAGGAGACAAAGCAATTGGGTGAACATGTGCTCAAAAATGTCTCGGGTAAATCGTGAATTTTGAGGTTCGACGGGGCTACTTACTGTGACAAAGACGAGTAGGATTGGGGCATTTGGTGGCTGACGATACAGACGACAGGAGCTGTCAAGAAGAGACCTGAGAAGCAACGTTAGTGAATATTGAGAGAATGTTTTCCAACAGGCCTCAAGTTACTGTCAAGTGGAGGAACTATCAAGAGAATTAGGTGTGTGGTTAAATTATATTTAGAACTATGTATGATGTAGACGAAATGTCTTAAACCCAATTAAGCCACGGATGCAAGATTCAGGAAATAGTTTATAGCCATGTTAAAATAGGATATGGACTTAAATCAGACGACAGCAGTGAGAATCGTGTTATGGCTATTAACCATGAGACGGTTGTTATTGAAATATAAAGTAGATCATGCAAGTTATAGAGATTCTACTGATTGGATGTGAGGCATTATAGTAACTATGAGATGAGAGCTGGGAACTTGTTATGTGGATAGGTTCTACGAACATTAGAGTTAGATTGTGAAGAAACTTGCTATTGTAGAGAACGTATGGACATGTGATTTCAAAGTGTGTTATGTGAAGTCAATACAAGTGATTGTGTTATTAAATATGTAAACTGAGACATCTTTCCTGTCGTAATTTAATAAGATAGTTGTGTTGTAAATCGTTAAAAATTTAGACAGAATTATAGTATATAGGAATCTCTTCCGTCAGTAAATAATATCGGCAACGACATTAGTATTAATTATTCTTATACATATTTTTAAAATTATATATTTTATTAAGTATTATACAGGGTTTATGAGGGGGTCTGCTAGACCACAATTTAAGAACTACTGAATTAAGCAGCTAAAATAATCGAGTATAATTATGGTGATGAGACCACAGGTCACAATCAATACATTTAAAGTATAGCCGTATGGAAGACAATTTATAACATTTCTAGTTGTCGAATTATCTCACCGCACATCGAATAACTGTCCATTAGCGCTCATGTGCTTCAGCAAAACCGGCCGTATGAATCTACGAAGTGGGTCACAAGTCCTCCTCGATCGTCTTGTAGCTCTCCTAAATTTAGGCAACACCCATCTTGGCTAACATGAAGATTCGGGAGCCTCACCAGAGTTGCAGATTCACGAACAGCATCAAAACTTCGCCCATCATCTCGCCCTTCCTTACAAGCGTATGGTCGTGTTAGGGATATACAAACGTCCTGAATATGACGCAGCCCGCACATTTGTCAACAATTGATGCACCCACATCGCTTGATTCACTCTAAAGAACGCAGGCATAAAACGTAGCACCGGCACAGAATCCTTAAAGTAAAATCTTCCGTTGACGTGGTACAACGATCCACATGAAGCTGAAAGTAATCGGCACCGAACAGATGCAACGGTGGTTATTGAATAGCCCACAATGCCATACCTTTAAAAAAATTGCATTCACGGCGGGCAAAGGTTGCATTCACAACGCCAGATTTGCCAAAAAGGACAGCAGCCAGGCGCACATACTCCGTAGCATTGACCCTAATCCGTTAGGTGGAGTATTCGGTTGACGCAGCGATCCGCATTATTAAAGAGCTGAAGAACACTTCTGACTTCGAGTACCAAATTACAACCGTGAGTAATCGTGTTGCTTGGTGTGTTGCTTTTGTGCGTAGGGGTGTGGCTCTGTCACTCGAGATGAGAGAGTGGTGGAGGGGGAGTTCACTCGTAACAACAGCAGTTGAATTAATCTGAACAACTTTAAATGCAGTTATAACAAATCATTTGGAAATCTCCTTTGTTATGTATCAAAATCACAATGCAGCATCAAGTATCGCATGAATGTTGTACCTCTATGAGTCATAGCCTGTATTGTGTGTTTTCATCCTTCCCTAACCTAAGGTTACCTTTGATGTTAGAGAACTGTTGATATTAATAGCAAACAGCATTTTCGTGCAGTTTAAAGCACTATCTCCATATTCCGTGCCCAGGCAGAGTAAGCAAATGAAATGAGGAAGAAAACACCAATGTTTTGACTTTCGGCAAACTCACAGAAAGGGCCTGGAACAACATGGGGAAACTAACACTGAAGACTAAACTCTTAATATATCAAACTGTGTGCTTAGCACACTTATATGGATCTGAAACCTGGACAACATACTCAAACCAGGAAAAAAGACTGTCTTCCACATGCAATGTCTCCACAAAATAATGCACATCAAATGGCAGGACAAAATAACCAACTTAACTGTCCTGCGACGTGCTAAGACCCCAACAATCATGTCGATGCTCAGATGTCGAAGACTAAGATGGCTGGGGCATGTGCAACGAATGGAAGAAAAGCGCATTCCTAGGCACATACTATATGGTGAACTAATACACGGAGAAAAAGACAAATCGGCAGACCTAAACTACAATATAGAGATATCTGCAAATCATCTCTGAAAGACTTCTCCATCTGTGAAAACGACTGGCAACATCTGGCAAGTAATCGCACATCATGAAGAGCATGTATAATGAACGGTATAACATCATTTAAGACTGTGCTAAGGCAAAACTTAGAAGAGAAAAGACTCATGAAAAAGGATGGTAAACTCTGTGGATCAGTGAGCCTAGCTTGTTCATTATGTGCCCTCGTGTGTTTGCCACGAGAGAATTAGCCACGAGAGAAGCTGTTCGACAAAAACAAAACCTTTAAAAAAATACACAATAGCCTTCACATGACCGTCTGACAAGACGAAAAGGGCTCTATATATATATATATATATATATATATATATATATATATATATGATATATGTATATATATATATTTCCGTGACCTCCATAGTGTTATGGTGTTGGGACACAACCATGATAAAATATTTAATAGAACAAGAGAGAGTGCAAACGGATATAAATGTTAAAGGAATAGACATGGAGACAGTTTTGAGCTACAACTACCTTGAGAATACTATAACCAATGATGGTAAATGGAAAACTTAAATAAACAAAAGAATAAGAATCGCAAAAAGTAATTTTAATGCCATGAAAAGTATACTAACATCAAAACAAATAACACCAGGGCTAAAACTAAGAATATCAAAATATTACATCTTCTCAACATTCCTATATAGTGCAGAAACATAGACACTAGGCACGAGAACAGAACAGAAACTTGAAGTCTTTGAAATGTGGATTTATACAAGAATAAGAAGAATTGGATGGAAATAAAAGAAAACAAATGGTTATGTCTTTAAACAACTAAAAATGAGACCACTACTAAAACAGAACTACTAACCACAATTCAAATAAGACAAATGAGATCTGTTGGGCCATGATAAAAGACAACAGCATACTAAAAGTAATCTTGGAATGGAAAATACAAGGTAAAAGAGGCAGAGGCAGACCGAGACTAACAAGGACAACTATCATCAAAAGATGGACAAGTCAGCCTATGACAACCTGCATCATCAAAGCAAGAAACAGAGCGGAATGGCGTTCTATGGTAGCCAACCTTCCATGGGGAGACGGCATTGATGGTCTTAACGATAGAGAGTAGTATCCACGGTAGTATAGGAGATTTTTAAAAAAAAGGTACAAAGAAACAGAGTAGAAAGAAAGATCTAGCACGAGAATATCGCACCCTCGGTTACTGAAAAAAATAGATGGTATAATTAATGTTGGTGGTAGAATGTTATTGAGGGAAAATGGAACATAGACAGATTGTTCAGAAGGATCCGTGACAACATCGGAACAAGTTGTGTTAGCCGAGGAGCTGGCCGTATTTAGAAAAGGTGTCACCACCTAGAATAGAGATAGAGGTAGATTAAAGAATGGCCAGAAATCGTTAAAATCAAGCGGTTAGTAAAGGTAAAGTCCAAGACTTGAATCGGAGTCTTAGCACGCGATTTTACACCCATATGTGCTTGGCCGCCTACCCAGGATTGTTCGGAAACTTCTGGATAGTGTCGCTTCAAGCATCGAAACTCACGATACGACGCGGCATTCCTCACCTACCCAGAGTACTACCCTGGTACCCATTTCTGCCAGCGGTTGGGTCGACAGCGGGGGTATTATTTTCTAACCACGAGTACAATTCACGCAGCTTCCAGCGGGGATCGAACACGGGTGGCCCAGTTGGGGGTTTTTCCAACAAATAGGCTACTGAGGCTCTCCCCCCCCCCCTCAAGCGGGGTTAATTGTGAGACAATGGAAATTAGATATTTTGCCCACAATATGATTGTCTAAAGGGACCTGCGATAGCTCATTGGTTAGTAAACTGGACTACAAAGGCCTCACCGGTTCACCCAGCCTTAAATGGGTACCGGATTTTTATCTGGGATAGTAAAGAGACACAGGCGTAATACCGACCACATTAGCCCAAAAATCATGTGCCGAAGGTCTGTAAAATGTATGGTCACTAACACCATATTCCCTATACGTCCCTTGGCGTGACGGGGGTACTTTACTTTTTTTATGATTGTCTAAAAAGAAGTATACATCCCACAACAGAAGAAATTACACCACGTCTGTTAGACGTCATTAGTAAGATTTTGAATGATTGTCACGGTATGATCTGTATTTTGTTTCGCCCATATGTATGTGAGGCTGAGCTATGATTGACCTGCCTCGTAGTGACTTGTTTAACCCGGCGTTGAGTTCATGATGTGGGCTGTGCTGTCAAGTGAATGCAATTTTGTGTTTAACGCTCGTGCAATTCAAGTAAACAGAATTGGAATCCGACAACTCAGATAGAGAAGCTGTCAGTCAAGACTTACTCCTGCCAATCGAATAAATCCTCCTTAATCCCATGACCCATGTCCTTTGTCTATCTTAACCATGCGTGTTTCCGTCACGTGATGCTTTCCGGATATAGTCTGAACTAATTAGTCATTCTGATGAATTCCATCACGGAGGACAGACCAGTCGTTCGAGCTAAGTTATTTTCATATACTTTTAATGAGACATTTTTCACTTTTTACTATTTTAGCTCTACTCTTTATCTCTAGCTCATCCTCATCTTTACATTTTATATATCTCGACGCTCATCCTACCTCTTCTCATGTAGCATACACATCTCTTTCTCCTTTTTTACTTCAACATCCTACTTTCTTCTCTCTGTCCACCTCTCCCTCCACTTGATCATCCAACATGTAGTTATAGATAATTGTGCTTCACCGTTTGTTGTCGTTGTCCCTGCATTCTGAAGAAGGCCACAGACCAGTCAGTATTGTGTTGTGTTCCTTCCTTGTAAAGCTGTCACCATACCTTGGAGTGTTTAGCACACCCCACTACTGGCTCCAAATCCTCCTTAAGACTTACAGACGCCGGTGTAAGAGTGTGTCCACCTTCATTGATGTTATCAAGAACCAACGACTATTTTTTAAATGTAGATGTTCTTAAAAGTAGAAGACATTTAACACCTCTTGATAGTGTTGGTAACTATATAGAAACTTATGCAAAGTACTCAGAATTAATTTAGTGATGACATTCTCAAGATTGAGATGCTTCACGATCACAATACGGCCAAAATATAGAAATATAGCTTCGTGTACTCTACTCACCAACTATAGTATATCTTGAACTTTCTACCAGTGAGAGTTGAGTTGAACCGTTAGTGACTACTAACGGAGCCTCATAGACCCAATTAGTGACTACTAACAAAGCCCCAGTCAAAGTGCCGTTAGAACATCGGAGGGTTTGTCAGAATGGTTTCAGGTTACAACAGGTGTAAGACAAGGTTGTGTCCTCTCACCTTGTATGAGAATACAAAAAGCAAATGCTGTCAAAATGAAACCATAAGAAAAAAGGTAGGAACAAGACCCTGTAAAGAATGTATAGAACAACTACTAAAATGGTTTGGCCACCTGGTCAGAATGAATCCTTACCAATCACCATCAAGGGCGTTCTTCTCGAGAATGCATGGAAAAAGACCAAGAGGAAGACCCAGAAGAAGATGGATAGATGTTAGTGACCATAAATTTTACAGACCTTCGGCACATGATTTTTGGGGTAATGTGGTCGGTATTACGCCCGTGCCGCTTTACTTTCCCAGAAAAAAATCCGGTACCCATTAAAGGCTGGATGAACCCGGAAGCCGTCGGTTGGGATCGAACCCTACCTCTTGTCCTTTGTAGTCCAGTTCACGAACCACAGAGTTATCGCGGCTCCACTAACATCATAGAGCCTGTTATGTGAGAAAGCGCTACCGAATCCTTCATAGACACAGTGACCACTTCAGTGGTGCTGTGAGCACCTTCTTAGAACCCCTGGTAAAGTATAGAAGCCGTGTCATTGGTACCATGTGCACCTTCAATATAAATTACCTTGTGGATTTCCTTCGTGAGACAGCCCCAGATATCTTCATCGAGATCATGACTACCTGTTTTCGGTGCCGTGATTCGTTCGTTCATTATGCGACATCTGTGCCGTGACAGTAGTGACCTTATCACCATACAAGTTATGATAAGTAATTAACTAGATCAGGTTACATATATCTAGATGTCCGCCTTGAAAGAGATTTTTATTAGGCCCTATTGCCTACTTCTGAGTCTGCCTGATATGCTTCAGCTGTCTTACGCCTCTTCTCATCTTCGTTCTCTTGCTTTTTCTATTCCTCACTAATTGACTGCAGCTTCTGAATGAACATTAGCTGACTGAGCATAACTGTAGCCCTTGCCTGACATTTTTTTTTCGCCTTCGTTAGCTTTCTCCTCTGGCGAAGTCTCTAGAGACTAGGAAATGAATTGTGCGTGTTCATCCTCTTTTTTCTATGGCAGCCGTGTGCATTGGAGTCCCTCTCCGCACAGGCGTCCCTCGCCATACAGGCAGATAATTTCGTCTTCGGAGGTACTCATATTTTTTTCTGTCGATGAGCAATTGTCGTTTCAAGCCGGGCCTTGCTGCTGTGACCTGGGGTGGTTGTTGTAGAGAAGAAATCAGAAACAAAAATCCCAAATGGCGCATCCGGGAATTGAACTCACAACCTCTCTTAACAAGAAAATGAACTTCTTCATGTTAGATATTTAACTTTTTTACCGACTCGTCGGAGATTCCGAATATCTAGGTATTTCTCCATGAGTGGATTTGTTTTAAGTCTCTGTTAACTCAAACGTTCAACTGTCAATCGACTCTACTTACTACTATCCGATGATTTACTCTAACTACTCGACCAACTGTAGGGAGCCGCGATAGCTCAGTGGTTAGTGAACTGGACTACAAAGGACAAGGGGTAGGGTTCGATCCCAACCGACTGCCTCCGGGTTCACCCAGCCTTTAATGGGTACCGGATTTTTTTCTGGGAAAGTGAAGCGGCATGGGCGTAATACCGACCACATTACCCCAAAAATCGGGTGCCGAAGGTCTGTAAAGTTTAAGGTAACTAACACCAGATTCCCTATACGCCATTTGGCGTGACGGGGGTACTTTACTTCTTTTTTTTTACTCTACCAACTGTAATTATCTAACATGAACCTCTACTGAGTAACTGATCTTGTCTATCTCATGGTTGTGTTATGTACTGCTGTCTATCCATTCATTTCTGCTCACTGACTTGCTGATGATAGTTTACTTGTAATATTTCTGCATATCTTATGTCATCAACATAATCTGTCATTATCAAGATTCTTGGTCAGAAATTATTTCATCAAAAGTCTGCTGATCTCATTTTACCACAACCAATTTCAGGATAATGAATTGCAGAATCTCACACTTAAAGTTTATTATAAATGGCGACAGCTAGTGTAGGCTTTCAGCCACTCTGCTTGTATACCTGTATATCCAGTATATTTATGTATTGGCCGATCTTAACACAATGGCTCCCAAAAATCGTATTTCCTGTTTTCTTAACGTACCTGTGATTAACAATGGTTAAATTAACAATGTGAGTGTTTCTTATATCAATTGTGTACAAAAACACATAGTGCGCGAGAAACATTAGATGTTAGAGTACTGCACATCACACATTACAATGTGATGGTGATTGCTGATTTAAATGCGTATACACGCTGCATAGAGAAGGAAGCAATTTCTCTGTTTCACATCGGATTTAACCTCATCAAGCTCAGATTGATACGCTGATTGATACATTGTTTCTAAGGCTGTTATTTCTGCTTCATAATGTTGTTTCTAAGGCTGTTATTTCTGCTTCATAAGTGTTCCATTCTTCAGCACATGGGCCACTTAGTCTGCTGCACCGTCTGGATAGTGGATAAACAGCCCATATCCAGCTGCGATCGTTGTTTTTGTGGCTGCACCATCAGTGTATGCATGTATTTTGTGGCTGCACCATCAGTGTATACATGTATTTTGTGGCTGCACCATCAGTGTATACATGTATACAGTCATCTGGATAGCTGTCAATGTTTTTTATTGCGGAAGTTGTTATTGATACTGAGCCAACATTTTTATCTGTTCTGTCATATATTTCTGCAAATTTTTCTGGGTTTATGTAATTTCAATTTAGTGACAGTTCTTTGATGACTCTTGATGTTTGTTGACGTTTCTCAGGTGGTTGGTATTACTCCTTTATGTTCCTGACATGCTGCAAAGTTAAGATCCGCTTCTTTGTTTAGGAATCCATGCATCCACTAATTTTCTGTTATGATGGTCTTTCTCCATTCTTTACTGCCATTCAAATAGCATCATAGAGGCCTAGTCTCTTCTCATCTCTAAAGGTCCCACACTGCAGTGTATTTCGCATGCTACATTCAGTGTGGACCTCATTATGCCACTGACGGTGTACTGTTTAGTATTCTGTTAAGTGACATATTTATCGTTTTGCTGTATGTCACTAGTAAAGAGCTCCCATATTCCGAAATAGAACAAACATAACCCAGATAGAGGTTCTCATTATTATATTTATTTGCTCCCCATGAAGTACTAAAAACCTTTTCATAAATTGTACTCCTCGTGTTGCCTTTTCAGTCATTTTTTCTACGTTTTTTTTACCAAGTTCAATTGTTGGTCTAGTTGTAGGCCTACTCCTAAGTATGTGGGGTGCTCCTGTTTCTGTACCTCCCTGTTGGAGATTAAGCTTGATATTTACCCTAACTGTTTTGCAAATTCTGGCAAATATTGTGTACTGTCTTTTGTGTATTGAACTTTAATTTCCAGGTACTACAATATTCTTTTAGGCGTCTCGGGTCTTTAGTTAGTAGTGATTCAGCTAATCTGTTTGCGTTTGTACGTCAGATAGCATAGCCATCAACAAAGAGAGCCTTTTCATTATTCAGAGTTTTGGCCAGGTCGTTAATATATAACAGAAAGAGGGAACAGCATATTTATGGCCCCTGTGGTGGCCCTTCTTCTAGAACCTCATTGTCTGATATAGAGTTAAATTAGTTTGGATTGTCTTTTTGATTAGGAAGTATTTGATCCATTTGTAAAGTTTTCCATGTTTACCCACATCAGTCGTTTTTAACAGAAGTCCTTTCCGCCAGACTCGATCGTAGACTTGTTGCATATCAACTAGGATTTTGTTACAATTTCCTTATTTAATCACTTATACTCATCCTTGTTGACTGCATGATTGAACGCGTAAAAAAAATGGCGGTTTGTTTACGCCGGTCTGTCGTCAAGGACGTGTAATTCATTTCATTTGTGGAAGGCTCTCAGTGTATCCGCGTGCTGTAGAGCTATTTACTGGAGTTGGCCAGTTTATAACATGGACACGGGTTCTGGACCGTGCTACTAAGTGCACGTGAGTCTGGACCATCCAAAGCATCAACGTTCAGCGACGTTCAACTTGAGTCGTCAGTCGCTGGACACTGAGGGAATTGCTGAGGAGGGGACTTGCTGAGCACCTATGGACATGTTCGGAGTGCAATGATGATGACCCGCAAATAACTCAATAACTTAATAACAAGGATAGCTAGAGTATTTTGTTTCTTTTTAAATCCATCCTGGACTTGGTTCATTGGCGTGAATATTCGGTCTCCTGGTTTAACATCATCATCAAGTACCAAGCCTGCTGGCGAAGGCGATCATGACTATCTAAAACTTTCACTCTCGACAGTTGTCATTTCTGTTGTTGACATTCTGATAAGTCGTTCTCAAGCTGTCTGGTATCTTTTCAGTTTGCTTTCCTCTATCTCTTCGTCCCTCATCTTTCCCAGTTGTCACGATATATTCCAGCTGTTCTCTTCTCATTACATGACTGAATGACATGACAAAAAATGATTGTTTCTTCCTAATATTGGAAATTAGCTCTCTTTTTGCTTTGGCCTCTTTCAGAACGTTTTCATTACTCTTCTTAGCTGTCCATGGTATTCTTAATATTCTTATGTAAAACCACATTTCTACAGACCCTAGCGATTTTCTTGTCTGTTGTCCTATTGTCCATGGTTCACATCCGCATATATTAAATCTAGTTCTAAATAACATTTAAGAACTCCTTTTCTTGTTTCTATTGTCAAAAATGGATTGCATAGTATCTTCCTCATTTTTTGGAAAGCTGCTTTTGCCTGAGCCATTCTGCATCTCACCTCTTCCGTCTGAGGTTAACAAAGTTCCCAAATATTTAAATTCATTTACCTGTTTTAATATTGTTCCACTTGTCTTTATTTTGCACTGAGGTGATGTCTTTTTCTTTGTTACCGTTACCTCTGTCTTTTTGCTATTAAGGCTGAGTCCATTATTTTTGCTTTCTTTCACTATAATGTCTAACATTTCTTGTAACTCATTTTCACTCTTAGCAATTAAGACTGTATCAAAAGCATACCTTAGATTATTTATATTATGACCTCCGATTGTTATTCCAGGCATGCCCCTTATAGATCTTAAAATAATGTCATTATAAATATTAAATAAATCTGGTGACAGCACACAACCTTGCCTAACACCCTGATTTATTTGTTGAAAGATTCCCAATTGGTTTCCAGTTCTTATGGCCGCTGTTTGTTGCCAGTACTTATTAGTCTTTCTTTCTTTTTACCTTTTAGCTCCCTACTTATTAGTCAGTTCTTTATTATTCTTAGATCTTTGCAGTCTATGTTTATGCTTTCTAAACTTTTTATTATTTCTTGGTGCTTTACTTTGTCAAATGCGTTGGTATAATCTATTAAACATAGGTATTGATCTGTTTTCACCTCTATGGCCTTATGGCTCTTTCTACTAAAGATCTTATGATGTATATGGCATTGCTTGTTTCTTTATCTCTAACAAAACCACACTGTTCATCGCTAATTTCTGGACTGATTTTGTTTCGCATTCTTCGCATGATGATTCTTAGTATTATCTTAGTCATGTGACGCATAAGCCTTAACGTGTGATGATCATCGCATTCAATCGCACCCGATTTCTTTGGTAGGGCTATGAAATTTGATTTGAGCATGTCGTCTGGTACATATCCACTGTTGTAGACATCATTCAATATTTGTGTTACTATTGCTATTCCAAAATCACCCATGGCTTCAATCTCTTATTTAGTTATATTATCTGGTCCAGGAGCTTTGCCTGCTTTCATATTGGGGAAAGCGTCGTCCACTTCTTTGAATATTTCTGGTCCTTCTCCATTATCCTTAATATTTACTTCTGTTCGTTCATCACTATAAAGATCCTTAATGTATTCTGTCCATCGTTCCATTATGCTTTCTTTTTCAATCAACAGTTCTCCTTCCTTTGATCTTAGACATCCAGTTGATTGCGTTTTTCTTCCTGTTAATTCCTCAATTTGTTTATATATAGCTTTCACATCTCCTTTTTGTTGCATTTAAATCTCATTGCATCTCTCTTTTAGCCATGCTTCTTTTGCTTCATTGCATTTTATTACAATTTATTTATTTAATCTCTTATACTCATCTTTATTTTCTTAATTTCTTCTTGTATCCATTAGCTGCAAAATGTCATCTGTCGTCCATTTCTTTCTTGAATTTGTCCTCACTGGTGGTATGAACTATTTTGATGTTTGTTGCATTGATTCTTTTAGTATTTCCCACTGTTCATCAATGCTTTGTATCTTCTCTATTGCATTGTACCTGTTCTGAATTGTGATTTTATTACCTGCCCTAAAAAAAGCTTGTTCATAGCACAGGTTATTTGTTTGTTTAGTAATAAGTTTTGCCTTGGCACTAATTTTATTTTTGTTAATTTTGTGTTGCCAAGTCTGCTCAAGTGTTATCCTAATTTTAATCCTTTCAGAGACCACTGTCTTAAAGTTCCTTGTTCCAAAATAGACGAAGCACAGCCAGTTGCGATTTTTGTTTAACACTCTCATTATGTGTAAACACGTGTATTTAATATGTATAACACCGTGTTAAATTTCTCAAGTAAGATTTTTAATGTTTAGGTCTTTTAATGTCTCCGAACTGGCTCCTTTTCATTATCAAAAGTTACATGGTATTAAAGAAAAATGCACAAGCCCTGTTTCTACTAAATAAGGTTCAAATGTCATAGTAATAAGAGTAAGGAATTGATTTAATAGTTGAGTTAGTTTTTATTTTGAAACACCCCCCAAAAAAAGATGTCATTATCAGCTTCAACATTTTGAGACCACTATTAAAATTACCGTCAAAGCTTTACAGCTTTATGGAGAGAGACTATGCGGCTTCAGTGACTAACACGTTTTACATGACACAGTAAAATACATTCATCAGCATGAAGTACCGGGCCTACTGGCGTAGGTGATCATGTCTCTCCAAAACTTTCGATCTCGGCAGCTATTTATCATTTCTGTTGTTGACCTTCTGCCAAGCCATTCTCTTAATTAGGCGAGCCAAACTGCAGTGTTTCGCCAAATGCCTTCAGCAGGTCGCATATCCTTTGCAGAACGTCGCATTCACCGCATCACACCTGAAAGAAAAGTATTAAAAGTCTGAAAAGAGTTCCTTGTTGCAGTTTCCTCATATTCCAAGTCTGGCTTGTTGCAGGAGCTACTGAGTTACGTGTTCTGTGCACTCTGTGCGTTTCATCTGTTTTGATAGTGTTTCAAAATTCCGATTGTTTACGATTAGTGATGATATCGTATGGTATCTGTGCGATTTCGTCTTATGTCTTTTGGCGTGTGCTGAGACTGCTATAATGGGGACTACAGCTACCTTTCTTTGTTTGGGAGATGAAATAGTAATTCGGATGATTCTACTGGCAAGGGCGGTTGAACAATTATAGATTTTAATTTGTTTGCAGTGATACCGGGGCCTTCCATGACGATAGCCATAACGCCTGAAAGAATTTTTGTCTCTAGCCAGGTCTCCCATTTCTTCAATTGTCATAATGCGAAGGTCTCTTTGATGTGTTGAAGCCACGTTATTCTTGGTCAGCACCGGATGCGTCGCCCTCGCCTTTCATTATTGTTCTTTCCAGCCGGCTGTGTCCTTTGACATGACCATAGTGTTTAGGTGCACTCAAACAAGTATAAATAGAAAGGCAGCCACAAAAGACAATAAATATATATTTTATATGTGTGCTTATCTTCTTAATTTAAACATTTTCAATGTGCATACTTTCATTTTTGTTTAAGTAAGAGCAAGGAATAAGCCAGTGAAGAAGACGAGATGAATGCGATGAATCAGTTCTTATATTACACTTTTTTTTTCTTCACTTTTGTGTGACCAAATTCAGTCAGTCTCACAGCTGGCTTACTGACTATTTCTGTTTTGATGAATATAATGTAACTAAACAGCCAACAACATAATTGATAGGGTGCACTGTGGATAGAAAATTATGGGAGGACATGATCGCCTACGCCAACCGGAAATGTAATGTTATGTAGCATAGCGCAGTAGTGTAGTGTAGTGGTATAACGCAGTGTAGTCGTGTAACGTAGTGTAATGGTAGTGTAGCTTAGTGTAGTGGGGTGGGGGGGGGGTAGGGTAGGGTCTAGTGATGGCCTTCGACGTCTTGACTGACAGTTGATAGCAAGCAATCATAAGTCAGTAGTTTGGTAAAGTATTAGTGTCTAATTCTGGATGTTGTTTTTGCTGACCAGCTTCTTTCGTGGCTGAATCTGCCAATATTTGATAGTCAGATCCATCAGCAGAACGAACAAGATGTATTCCAACAAATCTATGTCAATAGAAATGAGAGAAAGAGTTCATCGGTGCTATATAGAACCAATTCTGACCTTTGGAAGAGAATCATGGACAACAGACAAACAAATGAAAAGACGATTAGAGGCCACAGAGATGGGATTTCTCAGAAGAATGTTGAAAGTTCCCTGGACAGCTAAAAAGACCAATGAATAAATTCTCAAAGAGGCCAACACAAAAAGGGAGCTCTTAAAAAAACATCAGAAAGAACCAATCAACATTTTTTGGGCACATCATGA
Organism: Megaustenia siamemsis; assembly: GCA_032433765.1. Lineage (NCBI taxonomy): Eukaryota > Metazoa > Mollusca > Gastropoda > Stylommatophora > Ariophantidae > Megaustenia > Megaustenia siamemsis. The sequence goes on from JAVIAB010000008.1 coordinate 57,099,098, forward strand.
GAAGAGGAAAGTTGGAATACTTGGTTACAACTGGCAAAATAAAAGGAAAGAGAGATCGCGGACGACAAAGAGAGAAAATACTGGATAGCTTGGTGTCATGGCATGGAAAACAGTCAACGACAGAACTCATACGATGCACTGTGCATAGAAGATTGTGGAAGGACATGATCGCCAACGCCAACCGGTACGGTACATGATAATGATGATATCGTCTCCTTTCACCTGCGCCTTTTGTCTTCTGGATTTGATATCAGCGCTGTCTCGAAAGTTGCTGTGCCATTTTTTTTTAATCTGTCCTCCATGTGCTACGATCTGCAGCCAAAGCCTCCAAGTTGTCCTTCATTGGTAAAGAATTCACTTAAAAGAAGCCATGGAAACACCCTTATGTCTCAGTACTGGTCTGCATGTGGACTCTTTCCGTCACTAATTTCACCATGCAGAATTTGTTTGGGAATATGATTGTTGTCCATTCTTCTTACAGGACCAAGCCACCTTTGTCTTCGACTCCTATTATAATATCTCTCTCTCTCTCTCTCTCTGCGATCAGGACTCAATCAGAGTAGGATTCCAGACTCTTATATGAAGTCAGCTGTCAGGTTAAGTGTGTTGACACAAAGATATGAGATATGACTGACACAGACATGCACACACAAAGATATGACACATGCATAACATAGACATGCACACACAGATATGAGATATGACTGACATAGACATGCACACACAAAGATATGACACATGCCTAACATAGACATGCACACAAAGATATGAGATATGACTGACACAGACATGCACACACAAAGATATGAGATATGACTAACATAAACTTGCACAGAAAGATATGAGATATCACTAACCCAGACATGCACACACAAAGATATGACACATGGCTAACACAGATACACACTAAGATATGAGATATGACTAAACACAGACACACATAAAGATATGAGACATGATTAACACAGACACACCAGGACATGAGATATGACTAACATGACACACACCAAGATATGAGCCATGGCTAGCACAGAAACACATTAAGTTATAAGCCATGGCTAGCACAGAAACAAATTAAGATATCTATTATAACATAACATTAACTCAACAAGTATATTATGTCAGTTTCAGAGACTTGATATATCACGATTTCCTCGTTCTATGAGATGGAATGACAAGTTCCGAAAATTTTTGTTCCCTTAAATTTTTTTTTTTAAAGACCAGAATATTCCGGATAATTTATTCTTTTACCTAATGATTTTTTTTTCCTACACACTGACTACAAATCAGAATAGCAATTAATAGCCCACACTCTCATTAGCAGTCTTTACTTTCATGACTTTCTTCCACATAATGTCCTATTTCTGGCGCATACTGTACATTTCTGAATCTACAGATTGTATTTTTTGCAATAATTCATCATTTTCGCCACAAATTTAGACATAATTTATTTTAACTGGGAGTCGCGACAGCTCAGTGGTTAGTGAACTGGACAGCAAAGGACAAGAGGTCGTGTTCGATCCTAGTCGACGGCTTCCGGGTTCACCCAGCTTTAATTAAAGGGGTACTGGATTTTTTTCTGGGGAAGTAAAGTGGCAGGGCCGCAATACCGACCGCATTACCTCAAAAAATCATGTGCTGAAGGTATGTAAAATAATATGGTCACTAACACAATATTCCCTATACGCCACTTGACATGACTGGGCTCTTTACATTTATTTTCATTGCGTAAACTTGAAAGCTTTCATCATTCGAAAACTAACATGCTCGGTTTGTGTGAGCCGGCAAGTAGTGCTGTCGCTGCAAAGCTAAGACTCTAATATGAAAAGACACCACATGTACAGAAAGAAAACAATGACTTGTGGTAAACTGTAGAGTATATTAATTTATTACATGCTGGTAAAGGGTGTACAAACGCATACAAAATATACATATATCTGTATTTACACATAACCAAATTATTAGAGTGGTGCATCTGTTTTACTGAACAAGCGTGGTTCAAAAATAGCACGAAGAATGACAACTAATTTCCACAGGATGAGTTCACAAATGAATTGTGGGAATGACGCTTCCGCACACGCTGATGGATCTGTGAGGAAATGGCTGAAATAAGATGCGATATTCTGCTAGAACTAGTCACAAATCACACCCCCCCCCCCCAAAAAAAAAAATAAATAAATAAATAAATAGATGGTTTACAGATGATGTCCTGAATCTAGTACACGCCTCTCATTCTTTAAATTGATATACAGGGTGTTTTTAAAGTTGCAGTGCAGTGAATATTTCTAATATTTCAGTAAATGACGTAATCATCATCTACGTACCACAATTTTGTAAACCACATTTATGAACAAACCGCTGCTTCCTTTAAGGTTTTATTTACGTAAAGGACGGGCACTACGCCACTTTCACTGTCTCATTGCTTGAAGGAAATGGTGTTGACGATTGAAAACAGGGTATTTCTGGTTGAGCATGTCTTCCGTAATGGCGGTAAATATACGGATGAAGTCATTAGACAATTCGTGAGGAAATTTCCAGACTCACAAGTCCGTCACCGAAATTCTGTTACAAAATTGATCAAAAAGTTTCATGAAACCGGTAGTGTGGTAGATGCATACCGATCTGGAAGACCTTCAATTTCACAAGACCAAATTATGGAACTCCAAGACAGAATTACAATGAGTCCAAATGTATCTTTAAGCCACTTGTCTCAACAGGTGCAAATATCTAAGAGTTCTGTTCACAAGGTTTTAAGAAGTGAACTACACTATCGTCCATACAAATTAACTGAAGTGTCTCAACTCCAAGAAAGAGATTATGAATCCCGTTTAAACTACTGCATGTGGTTTCAGAATTTTATTTATGAACATGGCGCTGCCATCCTTGACGTCACTTTTTTCACTGATGAGGCCTGGTTTCATTTATCCGGTTATGTGAACAGTCAGAACAATCGGCTGTGGAGCAGTGAAAACCCCCATGAATTTCATCAAGTGCCGCTTTACGATCAAAAAGTCGGAGTGTGGTGCGCTATAAGTCGTATGCGGATAATAGGACCTATATTTTTTAATGAAACAATAAATGCAGAACGTTACCGTACTTTAATTCTGGAACCGTTCATAGCACACCTTACAGAACGGGAAATTATGGAATCCTGGTTTCAGCAGGATGGGGCAACAGCACACACAGCCACAACAACACTCAATTATTTAGAAAGCATATTTGCAAATCGCATTATTTCACGTGGAATCTGGCCTGCTCGTTCACCAGATCTAACACCCCCAGATTATTATCTGTGGGGGGCATTGAAGGGGAAAGTTTATGAAAATAATCCGCAGACAATTAATGACCTAAAGACTGAAATAGTATACAAGATTAAACAAATATCACCAGACATTATTCTGAAGGTTTTCGCAAATATGGAAAGACGAATCACGACATGTCTTGAGGCCCGTGGTGGACATTTTCAACATATGCTTTAGGCACAACTTTATTGTGTTAATACCAACATTACCCATTATAAGCTCGCCGATAGCAGTCAAGTATATTTGAATAATACCATTTATTTTACAATTTGTGTGACGCATTAGTTAACCGCATTTCTGGTGACGTTTTTTCTTTAGAGAGTATAAATTCACTGCACTGCGACTTTAAAAACACCCTGTATTATGTTATTGGTTTTAATTTGTAGCACCAGAGAAGAAAGTAATAATTTTATCTAAAGAAAATATGTATCTGTGAATGGCATTAGTTAAGGATCATAATAACCAGATTTCAAGAATGAAAAATCTGAGGGTATCAGCTGATACAGCATTCTATTATTAACCACAACAGTTTTTACATTTCAAGATACAGGTAGCTCTAACCGCCTCAAACGTCCGTTTAATAGGAGAAGCATATCATCATCATCATCATCATTATCATTGAGTGCCGACTCAGCATCGAAGGTTGGCTACAATGGAGCACCATACCGCTCTGTCTCTTGCCTTGATGTTGCAGATTATCTTAGGTTGACTTGTCCATCTTTTGATGTTACTCGTCCATGTTAGTACTGGTCTGCCTCTGCCTATTTTACCGTGTATTTTCCCTTCCAATATTACTTTTATTAGACTGTTGTATCTTTTAACATGTCCCAAAAATGTCATTTGTCTTGTTTGAATTGTGTTTAGCAGTTTTTTTCATTTTTAGTTGTTTTAAAACTTCATTGTTTGTTTTCTTTTCTTTCCATCCAATTCTACCTATTCTTCTATAAATCCACATTTCAAAAGCTTCAATTTTCTGTTCTGTTTTCTTGTCTAATGTCCATGTTTCTGCACCATATAGGAATATTGAGAAGACGTAACATTTTGCTATTTTTAGTTTTAGCCCTGGTTTTATATGTTTTGATGTTAGTATGTTCTTCATGACATGAAAATTACTTTTTGCCATACCTATTCTTTTGTTTATTTCAATTTTACATTTTCCATCACTGGTTATAGTGTGTCCCAGTTAGTTGTAGTTCTGAACTGTCTCCAGGTCTATTCCTTGAACTTTGTTATTTATTTGCAGGTTTTGAGAATTTTCTTTGTTTATGATCATAGTTTTAGTCTTTGATATTCATATCTAATCCATATTTTGTGCTTGTCATGTTTATTTCTTTAAGTAATTGTTGTAGATCTTTAAGATTTTCTGCTAGTAGAACAGTATCATCAGCATATCTTAGGTTATTGATTACCTTTCCATTAATGTTTAGCCCTGGCATCTCAGTGATGTTTTTAAAGATTTTTTCAGTGTATAGATTGAACAAGCATGGTGATAGGATTCATCCCTGTCTTACTCCTCTTCTTATTTCAATGGGTGTAGAGTTCTCTTTATTATATTTTATTATTGCTGTTTGCTCCCAGTACAAATTACATATTAGTCGTATGTCTGTGTCATCTAGATTTATATCTTTTAAGCAGTCTATAAGTCGATTATGGTGTATACTATCAAATGCTTTGGTGTAGTCTATGAAACAGCATATATTGTTTTGTTTACTTCTATGTACTTTTCAATCAATGTCCTCATGCTGAATATGGCTACTTTTGTCCCACTGATTTTACTGAATCCAAATTGTTGCTCATCTAATTCAGTATTGATTTTATTCTGAACCCTTCCTTGTATAACTTTTAGTAAGATTTTTGTTACCTGGCTCATTAGGCTTATTGTTCTAAAATCACTGCATTCAATTGCACTATTCTTTTTAGGCAATGCAATGAAAGTTGATGTTTTTAGTTCATTTGGCATGTATCCTGTATAGTATATGTCATTACATATGTCTGTGATCACTTCAATGCCAAAAATCTTTTAGTGCCTGTATCATCTCTATCTGTATATTGTCAGGTCTGCTGCTTTTCCCTTTTTCATTGTTTTTATAGCTTTCTCCACTTCAGATTTAAAGATTTTATAGCTGGACGTACATTTTATAAATGGTTCCCCTTCATCATGAAATAATTCTGTTATACATTACTGCCATCTATAAATTATATCTTTGTTGTCTGTTAGCATTCTTTCCTCTTTGTTTGCAATACATCTGCTTCCTGCAGCTTTTTTTAGTTTTTATTAGTCATTCTCTTTATTTCTGTGTGCATCCCTCTTAAATTTTGTTTACTTTCCATAGTTTCGACTTCTAGACATCTTTGGATTAGCCAGTCTTCTTTTGCCTTTTGACACATTTTGCATATTTCATTATCAATTTCCTTGTATCTGGCAGTGTTCTTTGCTTGTCTTCTTTCTTCAATTTTTTTTAAAAATGGTGTCAGTTATCCATTTTTGTTGTTTGTTCCTTTCCTTTTTGAGTAAGGTGTCACAGGGTTCTTGTATGCTGTTTTTTTATGCATTGCTATTTGGTTGTAACATTTTCTTCAGGATTTTCTCTTCTGTACTGCTCAATCCCTTCTTCTAGCAGCTTCTGATATGAGTTCTTTACGTGTATTGTATAGGTTTCTTTAACATCTTTTTCACTTAAAACTGTTATATCTATTGGTATTGCTGAATTAGTCTTTTGTTTGTTTCTCTTTAGTTTGATTTTCATTTTAATCATTACAGGATTGTGATCTGAATTAATATCTGCTCCTGGATAGGTTTTGGCTTTCTTGATGCTGTTACAGAATCTGTCTTTTATCATTATGTAGTCTATTTGTTTCCTCTTCCTATCTCCAGGGCTTTTCCATGTGCATAATTTCCTTTTCTCTTGCTCAAAGTAGGTGTTAATATTATCAGCCTGTTTTCTTCACAAAATTGTATTAATCTTTCTCCTCTATCATTTTTTTTCCTAAACCACGATTTCATATAATGGTAGAAGAAGCATGTGGTATGTTATCTTCATGGAAAAACACTAATGAGCTAATGTGTCAGTGACAAATAACTGTGAAATACCCTGCAATGTATTCTTAATTTTGTTTAATTTATATTTAAAAGTAAAATGGTAATTCTACGGTTTATCAATACTTATATTAATGAATTAATGATATAGGGGCTCCCCAAATGCTTTAACTTAAAGTCTGAGTGCCACGGGCTTCTGTAAGTCTTAGTCCGGCCCTGATATTTATGCTTTGTAGAAGCATAGTTAGTGCGAGAGACACAACACGTTCGAATACTTAGTAACAAGAGGAAGTATAGAAGGTCAGAGAGATAGGAAATGTGTTAGACAAATGAATAGAAACAGCATGAAAGATAAGATCAAGAATGAAAAAGTAAGAAAAAAAACTAGGAATAATTCCTCCATAGAATAACTAAAAATACATACAGATAAAATTAGCCACGTGATAAGAAGGAGCCACGATAGCTCAGTGGTTAGTTAACTGGACTACAAAGACAAGAGGTTGGGTTCAATCCGGATTGACAACTTCTGAGTTCACCCAGCTGTAAATAGGTACTGGGTTTTTTTGGGGAAAGCAGAGCGGCATGGCGTAATACTGACCACATTATCCCAAAAATCATGTGCCTATGGCCTATAAAAATTATAACTAACACCATATTCCCTAAACCCCACTTTTTTTCCCCACACTCATTATTACTTTCAACATCTCAGGCACAAAATACAACATGAAAATCAAGAACAACAAAACAGAAGTCATGAATCTCACCAAAAATAAACAGAACATCAACATAACTATAGAAGTCAGACAACTAAAACAAGTAGAGGAATTAAAATACCTAGGAAGTCTAATGACAAATGATAATTCTCAAACAGCAGAGATAGAATCAAGATGCAACAAAGCTTGTCAAATCACTGGACAGTTATCACCACTATTGTCCAACAAGGAAATAACTCTGGGGGCAAAACGAGCACTATACAATACAATCTTCATCCCAATGTTGTGCTACTAATGCCAGACCTGGACCCTAGATGCAAGAACATAAGAAAAATAACCTCTACAGAGATGAAATGTGTTAGACGAATGACAGGAAACAGTCTGAGAGATAAGATCAGAAATGAAGAACTGAGAAAAAAGCTAGGAATAGCCCCCGCCATAGAATATATAAGGAAACAACAGATAAAATGGTTTGGCCATATGACAAGGCAGTAAGAACAAAACACAACACAACGAGCCTTTAACAAATGTTGTGAGAACACCAGACCCAAGGGTCGATGGAATATTAGAAGCACTAGGAAACATAACCGCAGCAGAGGCGAACAGAAGAGCAAAAGACCGCAAATTATATCTCCCCTTGTCGCTGAAAGACAGATGAGGAAGGAAAGAAGAAGAAGAAGTTCAATGAATTGGCTATTTGCAGACAGCTGTACTCTCTGTATGAAACAATGTGCTTTATCTATGCAATTCTTTCACAATAAATGTTATTTCTTTTCTTTGTCAAAACCCCACAATTAAGAACAATTTCAAGGGTTAATATATTACAATTGATATTTTGTTCATTTTCCATAAGGTGAATTTAAGTGAGTTCCAAAATCTGGTACATTTAATCAATTAAAACCAAAACCTGGCACACTTAATCAATTGAAACCAAAATCTGGCACATTTAATCAATTGAAACCAAAACCTGGCATACTTAATCAATTGAAACCAAAATCTGGCACATTTAATCAGTTGTAACCAAAATAAAAAGAAATGAAGAAAGTTATAGACCTGAGGTGGATTTAAAATAACCTTCGAATAAAAATAAATGTTTTAACTAATTAAATAATCTGAGAAAGACAAGCCATATTGCATCTTGACAATTACCATAATTTTTTTTGTCAAATTCCCCTTTATAAGCACAGAAAAATCATGTCCATCCATAATATGATGTCCTTACAGCTGCATGTCAACTTTGTTGCTTATTTTGTCTTTAAAAAGTCATGATAATAAAATCATCAAATGGCAAAACTCAAATGGAAGAAGCTCACATTTCACCTCAATGTAACCAAATATCCTTCATTCTGTCATCAGGATATACCTTTTTTTGTATCAGTTCTACTAAGTCTATGTATGATAAATCCCCTTTCTTCTATATTTTAGTTCAGCAGGCATCACAGTCAGATGAGCATTTCAAGGAATGAATCTCATTGTGGGTAGGAGGTCATCATGTCTGCCCCATAGATCTCTATAAAGTCTCAGATGTACGTAGCACTCCTTCCTGAAGTTTATACATAATAAACTTCAATTTTTTTTATGCTAAACTTCTTCTTAATCCTCTGAACTCCTGTCAGAGAATAGGGCACTCTCAAGTGATCTCCACCAAATCTGGTCTGGAGTAAGCATGGACAACTCTCGCCAGGACCTGCCGGCCACTTTCATTTCATCATGTATGTTTCATTGACATATCTCCAATGGTCTGCCTCTTCTTTGTTTGTCAGGCGGTGTCCAAATTAGAGCTAGGTGCAGATGCCTGATTTTATTTAATTCATAGAGCATGGCCTAGCCATTTCCAATGTCTTACTTTAACTTCTTGATTGATACTGTTAATGTTTGATCTTCTGGAAACTTCTTTGTTTGTGATTTGTTGATCTTAACAGATGTTTAGAATCTTCTTAAGATAGTGACCTTCGAATCCCCTAAGTTGGCTTTCTATCATATGCTAAGTTTGATAATGTTTATTGCTTCTTCTGGTTTTTCTACATTACTTTTCTCAGTCATATTGACTATTTTGTTTTATTGCTTAATTTTCTCATTACATTTATCTATCGATCTATTTACCTTTCGAGCCATAGCCAGCCCATAAGGCATAGACCAAGATACTTCTACTCTTATCTGAATTTTTATTCTAGCAGTTTTCAATTCTTTTAAAGATATTTTATCAAATCTCGCCATTTGTCTCTGTTCTGTGCAAGCAACTCTATTTCATTGAGGGAGCTAATTCCTGCTGCTCTTGCCTCTCTCATCAATGTTCTCAGTGTTTCTCTGAGTCTTCTTCTTTTCCTCTTACCTGTTGTTTCCCACATGAGGGCTTGCTTTGCTATTCGGTTATTATCTCTTCTCATCACATGTCCAACATATGACCATTGTCTTCTCTTTATTACTGAAGATATTAGTGGTTGATTGGTGATTTCTCTAATTTCCTCGCTTGTTTTTAATTCGTTCCACGCTATACCAAGTATTTTCCTTAGACATTTATCATTACATCTATAACTATCATTAAACATATCAATAGTAGTGTATATCAAACTGCACCATAATAAGTCATGTGAAATTAACAACCAATTCCTTATATCTTATCACACTGACAATCAAAACTAATCACATTGACAATCAGTTCTGCTTATAACATTCTATATTGAGAGCAGTTTAATACTTCAACGTTGGTTTTTAAAAATCATGTTGCTATCACAAGCAGATGTTATACGATTTTTATCCTAGTGTAAGGGAAAGAAATAAAATACTGGCCTTCAAAATTTAGATTTTTCTGTTTATCAAATATTCTTCTTTTCTTTCTTCTTTTCTCTTTCACTGATACCTAAAAGGTGTCGTGGCTTATATCATTTGTCGTTCTTGTGCTGCTCGAATTGTCTGAATTAGTGATTTTCCTTTGTTGTTACATGTCTCTGTCACTGCATCTATCCATCTTCTTCTGGGTCTTCCTATTGGTCTTTTTCCATGCATTCTCGAGAAGAATGCCCTTGATGGTGATTGGTGAGGATTCATTCTGACCAGGTGGCCAAACCATTTAAATTGTTGTTGTTCTATATATTCTTGGCAGGGTTTTGTTCCTACTATTTTCTTATGGTTTCATTTGGTATTGTATCTCTTCTTGTGTTGTTTGTTACTTTTCTCAAACAACGCATCTCACATGTATTGATCTTTCTTAAATGTGATTTAGAAAGGATCCATGTTTGACTTTCATAGCACAAAGTTGGTATGAAGATGCTATTTATCATTTGTTGTTTAGCTGGCATAGAAATGTTTGAATGTCTTAGCAATGGTGAAAGCTGGTATGTGACAGCATTTGCTATTGTATTCTCATGTCAATTTCTCTGTCTAGTTTTCCATCTTCTGTGAACATTGTGCCTAAATACTTGAATTCCTCTACTTGTTTTATTTATTTATCTTTGATCTTGATGTTTAATGGGTGTCTTAATTTGCTTATTCTTATAGCCTCTGTTTTTGCTGTGTTAACTTTCATACTGTAGTTTGTACTGCTTTTATCAAGAGATGTTAAATGCTGTTGTAGCAGGTTTTCATCCTCATATATTAGGCATTGATCATCTGCGAAGAGTAGCTCGTTGATGTTGTAGTTTTCTACCTCTATGTTATTTGATTTGTCCTTATTGTTGGTTATTTCCTGATTTATTTTGTCCATACATATGATGAAGAGGAGTGGTGAGAGGACACATCCTTGTCTTATTCCTGTTGTAACCTAAAACCATTCTGACAGACCTTCCGATGTTCTGACGGCACTTTGGCTGTTTTTATATAATGCCATTAAATTTTCTAGTAGTTGTCCTGCTACCCCGTAGGTTTCTAAAGTTTGCCAAAGTTTGTTCCTGTCTACACGATCAATCGTTTTTTCCTGATCTATAAACATTTATTTAGGTTTCTGTCATATTCTATTGTTTTTTCACATAGTTGTCAAATATTAACAATATTAAAATGTTCATCAATAAATGTATATTTTGAACAATGATGTATTCTGAATAAAAAAATCTTCAGAAATGTTAGCACATTTTTATGGAAAATAAAACAATAACTAATATTTGTATATCCAGGCATGAAAGAGATGACGATATAGTCAGTTTTATAAGTAGACAGTCTGCAAAAGTTCATAATGTTAACACTTTTATCTTAATAAAAATATAAAAATTTTATTCTTCAACAAATTCTTGCAGTTAATATTAATATGGGGATCAAAACACCAACCACTGTGGATGGGGAGAACAGTCATCTAATCGCAGATAATGGTTTGCCTCAGGATTAGTAAGTGAAAACTGATTAAGATCTTACTCCATTTCCCTGGCTTGCTTCAGGATCAGTAAGTGAAAACTAAGATCTTACTCCATTTCCCTCGAGTGACTCTGGAAACAGTCTAACCAATTTGACTAAGCGAGTAGGAATCAAGAAGAGAACAGGGCTTAAAATCTAGTTTTGAAATCACTAAAAAAAATCAGCTGTAGAGCTAATAAACAATACCATTGGCAAAGAAAGAACTGTGGATATTTATAATTATCCATACAATTTTGTGGAGCCAACATTTAATAGTGCTTGTTGATAGTCTACTAAGAGAAGAGAGGCTTGATATGAGACAATGTAGGAAAGACTCATTAGTCTTGCTAGTCTACTTTCTTAGGAATGGGGTAACTCTGGCTAATAACAAAGCAGGAAATTCAAAGAAAACATAGACCAGGGAAGCAGTCCCAAAAAAATACAATTTGAAGAGTGAAGCACTTGACCACAGGGTGCAAAACGACATTAAATAAACAAAAAAAGAAACAAAATTCAAGTCCAGTCATCCACACAATTTACTATTTCATGTATTGGTTGGAGACTGTGTGCGTGCGTGTGTGGGTGGTGGTGTGCGCGCGCGTGTGTGTGCGCATGCACGCGTGTGTGTGTGCGCATGCACGCGTGTGTGTGTGTGCATGCACGCGTGTGTGTGCACGTGCGTGTGTGTGCGCATGTGTGTGTGTGCTGAGTGACTCAATGAACATTATCCAGAAAGTGGAGTCAGACCTAATTCAGCATTAATGGTTGGAATAAATACAAAGATCTAAGATTTGCAGTATCACCTTCAAGTATGTCCTGGGCCATACACCCAACTGGTGTTGAGGGCAACAACAGAGTTGACAGAGTGGCCATTTAGGCAATATTACCTGCTGGACAGCCAATAGATTGGGCAGATATCATTAACAATCTACGACTGATAGGTCAAACAAAGGACTTTGACAGAAGTACAAATACATGGCTATCTAGACTGCATGAATTGGGAGTGAAAAGTGTGTTGCCAAAACAGCAATATTCTAGATGAATGAAAGGATTTGTCAACCAACTCCGGACTGGCATAATTAGTTGCTGTGTACTGGTGAGCACCTATGAATGTGTCCAGGGTGTTGTGATGATCATAATTTAACATAACATTAACATTTCTTGTATTATGTAAAGAAAGAAGACAGAGAGCTAAAAGTTTCAACTTAGATACTGATGCAGAGAAATATATATATTGATTAGAGTATGGCTTTAAACTGCTCATATTTTATATATGTATATGTTCATTATATACTGGTATACTCCAAAACCACAACCTCGCTGCCTACAGTTTTAGAATATGATATACTAAAGTATATTAATTCACTTATTCAAACATCATTAATAAAAAAACTATTAATTCAATGGCAGAAATTATGCATTACATTACATTTATTATTTTGCCTAGTGCACTTCTATATTTATTTAAAAACCACAAATGCTCTGTAGTAAATGAACTTATTTAAAAAGAAAAAAAAATAAGTGCTTTCACTTAAAATTTCACTGTTCCAGGTGGTGGTAGCATTTAGATATGAGGGAGCTAAACCAATAATCCCAGATAATAATAATAAAATGTAACAATTGAAATTGAAACTGCAAAATATTCTAAGCCTTTAAGATTCTTAAAAAAGCTGCACATAATTATTCATCCAACTTTATTAGAAAATTAAATGTCATGAGGAACATATGGCACAAAACCAACTAGGCAGTATAATTAAATTGAATTAATTACACCATGGAATTAATTCAAGATTAGTGCAGAAATAAGAGAAAGGGTAAAGCTCTGAAAAATTATCAACTATAATCATGAGAAGAAGGTGGCCATGTGATGAGAAGAGACAATAAGAGAATCTCAAAGCAGGCTCTCAAATGGGAACCAGAAGGTAAAAGAAGAAGAGATTGACCTAGAGAACACTGCTGCGAGTGGCAATAACAGCAGGCATCAACTCCCAAGATTGAGCTAGTCTCCCAGAACAGGGTCATGTACTATGCAGCTTCTGTGCAAGGTATGATACTTAATAGCAATGATCATGGAAGAGTCTAGAATGTCTGCCCAATGTACTTCTTTGGCTCAAAAGGGTGGGTGGGTGGAAGGAGGGATGGTTAAATTAAATGACTGTGGACATATATCTTCTTGATAGCAATATGTGGTTGTGAATCATGGACAATTGTGTAAATACCAAGGAAGAAAATCAATTCATATGAAACAAAATGCTACAGAAAAATCCTTAAGATACCTGGGATAAAAGACATATTAAAAGACTTAAACATTATAAAGAACTGGCTTATAAACACCATTCTACAGAGGAAATTAAAATACTGTGGTCATGCCAAAAGACACAGCGGGCTAGAAAGAATAATAATGGAAGTCATGGTTCTTCTGCGATGCATCAGGGACAGACCAAGAAGGTGGTTTTAAGACACCAAGGAGACTTTGAACATGACAACAGAAGAACTGGAAGATCTGGCTGGAGACAGAGATTCTCTCAGATGGGCTGTGGTGAATTAAACACTCTGCAAAGGACGTGTGACCTGATGCTGAAATGTGTTAGTTATTTGAATTACAAGTACTTTTGTATATAGTTGTAATTCTTTGATTATAACTATGTTATGTTGTTTTTGTATTCAGTCTGTAGGCTCTTACCCTTTTTTGAATGAAGCAAAGCATTATTTGATAAGTAGTCTATACAGTTGTGACCACTCAGTTTTCTTTCATGGCCACAGGGAATTCATTGTAGGCACTTTTGTTGTAGCAGATTTGGTAGGAATTATTATGTTTTGCTTTTGAAACATTGCCTAGTAGTTGCATAACAATAACTTATTGATTTTCAAATACTATTGATTCTTTTATTGAGATGCAGGATATAAATTTTATCATCCTTTTCTAATAGGACCATGGTTCTAAGGACATGAGAGCTTCAATAATGTAGTGGTTCAGTCATGTAGTGGATCAATCATGTAGTGGTTTAGTAATGTAGTTCAGTCATGTAGTGATTCAGTCATGTAGTGATTCAGTCATGTAGTGGTTCAGTCATGTAGTGGATCAGTCATGTAGTGGATCAGTCATGTACTGGATCAGTCATGTAGTGGTTTAGTAATGAAGTAGTTCGGTCATGTAGTTGTTCAGTCATGTAACAACTGGTTCAGTAATGAAATGGTTCAGCAATGTAGTGGTTCAGTCATGTAGTTGTTAGCATACCTACCTTGGTAATAGAGTTTGGATTTCAGTCCCAAATTGACAATCTCCTGGAACAAGTAGTGGGATGTAATTTACTTTCCTAAAATGTATGGTGACAGATTTACAAAAAAGGATCAAAACAAAATCATGATGTTTTTGTCTGCACATGGCCTCCTTCAGAAAATGTGAGCAACACAAACAGACAACGGAATGAAGATAAACTCTGTTACATGCCCTAGAATGAGCAGAACTAGTAGATCAAGGAGAAATAAAAATGAGATAACAATTGAAAGGAAATTAAATGACAAAATGAGAGGGAAATGTACTACATTATAAGAGAATAAAATAGTTAATAAAACTTTAAAAATTAAATACTGTAGTGTAATATTGCATTATTTATTACTAATATCTTCAGTAATAAAGGAAAGATGATGGTCATATGTTGGACATGTGATGAGAAGAGATAATAACCGAATAGCAAAGCAAGCCCTCACATGGGAAACAACAGGCTAGAGAAAAAGAGGGAGACCCAGGGAGATACTGAGAAGAACATTGATGAGAGAGGCAAGAGCAGCAGGATTCAGCTCCCTCAATGAGATAGAGCTGCTTGCACAGAACAGAGACAGATGGCGAGATTTGATAAAATATCTTTAAAAGAAAACTGCTAGAACAAACATTCAGATAGGAGAAGGAGTATCTTGGTCTACGCCCTATGGGCCAGCTACGGCTCGAAAGGTCAATAGATAGATAGAATATTGCATTAACATTATTTCATTTACTAGTTCAACTCATTTTAAAACATGTAGTAGATTTTATCTTCATCCTGTTATCTATTTATGTTGGTCTCATTCTTTGAAGAAAGCTGCACATAGGCCAAAATATCAGTTTTCTTTTGTGGTTTTTTTTTTTTTTTTTTTTTTTTATAAGTTGTCACCATACTTTGTAGGAGTGGACATTACACCCCCACCACTAGTTCCTTGCTATCAGCTTTCTGCAGCACACCAATTATTTACCTGTTTCCTTCTTGACAATCACCTGCCATGCCATCCTAAAATTAAATTATTTGCTGGAATGTAATAAGTGCAAAGAAAGGCATCACTTCCTCCTCTGCTAAAACTGTGGCCCGCTGCTATGAAGTTTAACACTTCATTTCCTTTTGTTATATATGATAAACATCCTTTAACTGGGTCAATATGATGGATAGAGGGCAGGATCTATTGAGGTTCACTCTGAAGAGTGTTGTTCCTTGTTCTAGTTTCCTCATATTCCAAGTCTGGCTTGCTGCCAAAGCTACTGAGTTTAGTGCTCTGTGCACACCATGACCTGTGTTTTTAATCCAGATCGTGTTTCGATATTTCAATTGCTTGTGATGGGAATGATGATTTTGTATGACGAAGGACAATTCGACTGCATTCACTTTCAGTGCAACTTTGCCTTATGTCTTTTGGCATATGCTGTAGCTGCTATGATGGGGACTGCAGCTGCCTTCCTTTGTTTGGATCCTTCAATGAGATGAGTTTTAATTTGGATGATTCCACTGGCATGGATAGTTCAGCAATTATAGATTTTAATTCATTTGCAGTGATACCTGGGCCTTTGACTAACCATAACCATAACCTTTTACCTTAAGTCAGTATAACCGTTATTGAGAAAATTAGAAAATTAGAAAATCAAAGATAATCCACACAGGATTCCAGTTCTATGGCTGGTAAGCAAGACATGAGCATATTCTTCCAAACTGAAATGATGACAGCTTTGTTATAATATTTTATTGATATGCATAGCTCTAGCTCATTTACTTTGTGTTGGATGCACAAAATAAAGCTTATAATGGAAAGTAAAATAAAGAAAAATAAAACATCTGATATTAATATTGTACTCTCTGGTTACTATTTTTTATAATGTCTTAATGATTTTGCTAAAGTAAAAATAAATATAAAATTTGATCTTTTATTTTAATCATATTATAACATACGGACATATAATTTGTTATATACACTTAAAAACAAATTTTTAAAAAGCATTTAAAAATTAAAACAAACCCTGCTGTATTTTGCCAAGTTCTGTACTGAGGAGATAATTATAATGCTTTACCTTACAAAATATGTCATAAGTAGTGACTATGTTTTGATAATAGGTTAATACCTTCCTGCTGCACACAACAAAAGTCAACAAAATTTGAAGATTTTGGAATTGGTTTGTTTTAAAACTCCATAAGGTTCTGAAAGGATAAAGATGATGATGATGAAGATGATTATGAAAGAATAGTACAATTAAATATATGCTGCAATATTTGTATTTTTAAAAATATGCATATCTGATCAAGAAAATCAACATTGAAGTCTGACTGCAGAGTTGTCCTTCACAAAGGTTTCTAACAATACAAACTATTATGTAAGTGACAGATGTTATTGGTGATAAAAAAAACCTGGTATATGGAGCTTAGCAATGGGAGACAGTTTGATCATTTGAAATTAAATCTTTCTTGAATATGTGGCTCAGCTCTTAAGCTTCCTGAAACACTAAGGAGAGTGGGCCCACTTTGGATATCATTCTCAGGAATCAGCCACCTGCTGAGTTCTGAACCTAAACTAATATCACCTCTTATTCTTTTTCTCCTGTGATGTCACTGAAATTGCAAAGAACAAGGGTGCATCAAATGTAAACTTTAAAATTGGGATAATGCTTTCAAAGAAACAATGTCTTAGAAGTTGACAGAATCACTACCAACAGCATAAAGAAAAATGTGCAGTACATTGCAGATTAGCAATGTGTTGTCAAAGTTGCAAGGTAAAGATGGCTGTCAAACTTATTGAAATGCAGAAATAGATAAACAGTACTCAATCACCGATCTATATAAGTTGTGAAGGAGTGAAATTTTTGCAGTTCGTTGATGAATGAAGCTGCAGTACATCATCATCATCAAGTACCAGGCCTGCTGGTGTAGGTGATCATGTCTCTCTACAACTTTTGATCTCGACAGTTATTTATCATTTCTGTTGTTGACCTTCTGCCAAGCCATTCTCTTAAGCTCTCTGGTATTTTTTCTCTTTGCTTCCCTCTATCTCTTTGTCCCTCAATTTTTCCAGTTGTTACAATATATTCTAGTTGTTCTCTTCTCATTACATAGCTAAAAAATGATGATTGTTTCTTCCTAATATTGGAAATTAGATCTCTTTTTGTTTTGACCTCTTCAAGTATTTGTTAAAAAAAAAAATCTTTACTGCATTTTTCCATTACTTGGGTCTGCCAGGGGATACTTATAGGACCATCTATCTCTGGACCTTTCGAGCCGTAGCCGGCCCATGGGGCGTAGACCAAGATACTCCCTCTCTAATCTGAATTTTTGTTCTAGCAGTTTTCAATTCTTTTAAAGATATTTTATCAAATCTCGCCATCTGTCTCTGTTCTGTGCAAGCAGCTCTATCTCATTGAGGGAGCCAATTCCTGCTGCTCTTGCCTCTCTCATCAATGTTCTTCTCAGTGTCCCTCTGGGTCTTCCTCTTTTTCTCTTAACTGTTGTTTCCCACATGAGGGCTTGCTTTGCTATTCGGTTATTATCTCTTCTCATCACATGTCCAACATATTACCATTGTCTTTTTTTCTTATAGGACTGCTGGAGAATAAATACCACTTGTCCAATGCAGTTGCCACTGGGTGTTCAGGTCTGAGTTTTTGTTATTTCACCCCCATTAGAAAAAACTCTTGTCCCTACCGGGGTTCTCCTGGTTGGGAGCCCTATGAGTTATCAATCTGGCCACCTGCTCTCCCTTAAAGCTGCAGTATGGTAATACATATCTCTCAATGTAGGAGGTGTATTAATGTTCAGAACTGGAGCTGTTCCAATTGCTGTCACTCTGGTTTTGCATCATTAATTCTTCAATTGCTGCCACTGACTCTGGCATCACAAATCAATATGCCTCAGTGGTCAAAATTCATCAGTCAAAGACATCACTCTATCTGAACATCCAACTCACCTTATTCATTAACTATATAATTTCCTGCAAAATATAAAGTCTAAAGATAGAGTGAAAGGATGTAAAAAAAAAACCTACATACTATTCTTCTTTCTTCATCTTTCCTTCTTCATCTTCCTTTCCTCATTTTTCCTTCAACATTGAGAGGAGATAACAATTGTGGTCTTTGCTCTTTTTTTGGCTTTTGCTACATTTAATTTTTCCTAGTTTTTGTAATATTTCATCAATTTTTCTTTTTCTTGGTTGACCCTTGAATCTGGTGTTCTTGCAATATTTATTAGAGGTTTATTATGTTATGTCTTTTATCACATAGCCAGACTATTTTATCTGTTGTTTCTTTATGTATGTTATTGTGGGAATTATTCCTAGCTATTATTTCCATTCTTCATTTTCTGTTCTTATCTCTGGGCTGTTTTTTCTCATATGTCTATTTTTCTTATTGTTCTTGAGTCTAGAGTCCCCTTCTGACATTGAGGATTAAGATTGTGTTGTAGAGTGCCCATTTTGCCTTTAGTTTTATTTCCTTGTTGGACAGCAGCGATGATAGTTGTCTGATAATTTGACAAGCTTTGTTGCATCTTGAGTTTATTTCAGCTAGTTGTGAATTGTTATTTGTCACTAGACAAGCTAGGTATTTCAATTCCTCAACTTGTTTTATTTGTCTGCCATCCATTGCTATGTTAATGTTCTTTTTTATTTTTTTTCCAAAGTTGATGACTTCTGTCTTGCTGGTGTTGATTTCCATGTTGTATTGGGTGCATGTGCTGTCAATGTAGATGTTCTTGTATGCCTTCTATTTTTGCATGTATTAATACCAGATATAACAAATAGAGAATATATTATGAGATCAATAGTAGACAAAAAAGGAATTGAAGTCAACGGTCACAACATAAATAATTTGCGATATGCGGATGACACAGTCCTAATAGCAGAGACAGAGAATGGACTACAAGAAATGATAGACATAATAGTAAAAGAAAGCAACAAGAAAGGTCTCACTTTAGTAAGAAAACAGAAGTAATGGTTATATCGAAGAAACAATCACCCCATCATGCAGCATAAAAATAAAGGAGACAAATCTGAAACAAGTGAAACATTTCAAAAACTTGGGCACAATAATAACATCAGATGGGAGATGCACCACAGAAATAAAAAGCAGAATAGCTCAGGCCAAAATAGCATTTCAGAAAATGAAAAATATCTTATGCAACAAATCTATGTCAATAGAAATGAGAGAGAGAGTTCATCGGTGCTATATAGAACCAATTCTGACCTATGGAAGAGAATCATGGACAGTAGACAAACAAATTAAAAGACAATTAGAGGCTACAGAGATGGGATTTCTCAGAAGAATGTTGAAAGTTCCCTGGACAGCTAAAAAGACCAATGAGGAAGTTCTCAAAGAGGACAACACAAAAATGGAGCTCTTAAAAAAAACATCAGAAAGAAGCAATCAACATTTTTCGGGCACATCATGAGAAGAGGACAGTTGGAATACTTGGTTACAACTGGCAAAATAAAAGGAAAGAGAGATCGCAAGCGACAAAGAGAGAAAATACTGGATAGCTTGGTGTCATGGCATGGAAAACAGTCAACAACAGAAATGATACGATGCACTGTAGATAGAAGATTGTGGAGGGACATGATCACCTACGCCAACCGGTATGGCACATAATGATGATGATGATAACAAATAGAAGCTTATTAATCCCCACTATCTGATGGGTTAGCTAGAGCTTGCTAATCTCTTCTGTCTCTAACTGGTTCTTTAACTTACATATGTAATCAATGTTTAAAACAAGTGAGGTTACACACTTTTGATCTCCTTTATATAATATAAGTGCGATATCAAGAGCTACAGAGTCACTAAAGACTCTTTGACTTCAAATCTTGATTGGTCGTACATATACCAAGAGTAGCCTCTTGTCCCTGTAAACATTGAAGATGGGTTTAACTGTCAGGCTTCTCTCTTCCAAGTGCCCATCATAAACTTTTGGTGTGATAGAATGAACTCAGACAAAAAACAAAAATGACAGTCCATTTCTTTAATTTAAAAAGAAATATTTTAAAATGTATAATGTATATAAATATATCATTTTATATTACAAATCTTTATATAATATATTTAGTTTTAGAAAAGTTTATAATTTTTTATGTGTACATTCATGAAGTCTAATAAGAAATAAAATTTATTGAATAAATATGAACTAATATTTTTCTGTCTCTCAAACTGTTATATTATAAATACTGCCAAAACGTAATTTACCTGCAAATAACTCTTCTCAAGAAAGTGAAAATTTACCTAGAAATCAACTTCAAACAATGTCATCTTTACTTGTCTCTTCCTTGTTTTGTGACAATTGTCATCTCTCTCTTCTATAACTTCTTAGCTTTGTACTGTTCACATCCTTTTACATGCACATTTTTAATGACAAACAAAAACTCAATTCAGTTCTTAAAATTAACACATTTTTATAAACTGGTCTTACATGATCCAGCCTCTTAAAAGCTTTGAGCACCAGAGATACAATAAAGAAAAACAAATCATCTTGGCATGTACTAACCTTTATCACTCAAAAATAGCCAATGTTTGTGACAAATATGGGCACTAAAGCCATTTAATTGTATACTAAAATGATTGATGTTTTTAATAAAAATATACTTTAACAAAAAAAAAAAAAAAAAAAAAAAAAAAAAAAAGAAGAAATCTTATTGATGGATTAAATAATAGTTTGCATGCTAAAAAAGATAATGATATGATGCATATTTGAGGAAACATGTAAAAAAAAATTATACACAAAATATGACAAATCAAAACTACATCATTTAGTAGTTGTCTATAAAATGTTCAGATAACCACAGCTTTACTGATTTTAATTCCCAGTAAAATTATCTTGAACTCTGAAAGTAGCACCCACTGTGATCCGTAATGTAAATTTACTTTCAATAATTGTTTTATGATAGTCGGGAAAATTTGCTGATAAAATGTAAAACTTGTACAAGTGATTTTACTAACAAACACTTCCTGCTCACTCTCATGAATACAAAAAAATGTAACCAGCTAAAATGGAAAGAAACAAAAGAATAAAACAAATCACTTCTGTCTATGTTGTTGCAGACTAATAGATAAAATACTTTTGGTAAGTGATTATAAAATAACTAGCTTAATATCCTTTGTTAAGTACTTTAATTATGAAGAATGAAAAAAAATTACTTAATTTTTAAAAAAATGGGAATGAAAAAGCTTGATGTAAGAAAATATTTGGCTCCCTCAATGAGATAGAGCTGCTTGCACAGAACAGAGACAAATGGCGAAATTTGATAAAAAAATCTTTAAAAGAAAACTGCTAGAACAAAAATTCAGATATGAGAAGGTGTATCTTGGTCTACGCCCTATGGGCCGGCAATGGCTCAAAAGGTCAATAGATAGATAGATAGAAGAAAAAATTATATTAAAAATAAGACTAATTGTTAAAATCTGGTGGCAAATCGTAAGTGACAGAAGAAAGTTTTTACTAAATGACAATGTGAGGAGATTAAGTAGGTTGAGGCAGAGTTTAAAGAAGGCCCTTTGATAGTTACCCAAATGTAGCAAACCATATGGTGAAATGTGACAGAGAGACTTCCACAAGTCTAGAAGACAATGTAATTTTGCTCTGCAGAGGTGATACACTAGTGAAGATGGTTTGTAACTCATTTTAGCTGTTCTTTTTTGCTGATTTAGTTTGGCCAAATTATTGATTCTAATAATTTTTCTCAACTCAAATAGATTTTTATTAACATATTCCTAACAATGAGCCACAAATCAAAACTCTAGTATCTGACACAAGAAACCCGGGAATTAGGTTTTGCTGCTTTTAAATTATGGACATTTCCACAATTATTTCCACTAAAACTTTGTATTTTATTTATTTAACCTCTTTTCCAAATTTGTGAGCAAATAAAATTGTTTGTGTTGAGATCACTTTTCACTGTTGTCTGAAATTTTTTAAAAATTCAGAAAGACTGCCTGGCCGTGATGCATTAAACCCCAAAGTAGCAATTGTGTTAAAAGGTGAAACTCTGCTGCTTCCTTTTCTGCTGTTTTCCAGTATTCAGAGAGAAAAAAATAGAATTGAAAATATGTAGCTCTTGTATCTTCTTTATTTTGTTGTACTGAATGAGCTTCAACTTTTGTTTAGATTATCACATGCTATTCTCATTTAAGTTATACTTTTTGTGATGTCTTTGCTAGCTTTCCTTATCTGGTGTTACTATGTTCAATTTTGTCTCTTGTTTAGCAGTTAAGGCATATGGCCTCATGGTAAAGGCTTCAATAATTCCCACATTCAGAAGATATACAGTAACAGTCACAAGAATTACAACATTGTGGGCACCAGAGGTGTTGTATATGTGAGGTATCCCAATGATACCCTAGTGGAGCATAAAAAAACCAGAGATGCATAACATAAGCCAGACTTGGGGCACTCTTTTAGAAATGGTCATAAATAAGCATGGTGGAGATATTTTATTATTTAATTAGTCATTATATGTGTCAGCTTTGTCTCGCAGTGACCAAGAACAAGAGATGAATTACATGCATGGTTCATTATATTTTAATATATGATCAATGCAATTGTAGGATTGATTGAATATTAGAAACACTAGGAAACATAACAGAAGGTAAGGCTAGCAGAGGAACCAAACATCACAAACTGTATCTTCCCTTGATGTTGAAAGGCAAAAAGGAAAGAAAGAAGAAGCAGAAGATCAAAACAAATGATCAAGACATGATCAATACTGAGAGCAGGTGAAAACATTGATCACCAATTGCCATTCTGCAAAGTAGGGTAAACATGATTTAAATAATGACAGGTTTAAGAAAGTTTTTTTTTCTTTCGGGTTTGAAATAAAAATTAATATCCAACCACCTTTTGGCATTTGTATTGAGCAAGTGGTCTTTATTCTCCAGCCTCATTGAAAACTCTGGGCACACATGAGAAATTGTACAAAGGACATAAAGAAAAATACACCAGCACAAACATTTTTTGAATAGTTGCCAGGAAAACTACTAAATAAATTAAAAACAGCACAGAATCCAATAAGGATGTGACAAAACTTGTGAACGTTAGCCACAGGAGGTAACATTATTGATCTTGAGCCAGCACATGTTTTGTTGAACATTGATGACTAAGCTTTAATGTGTTATGCCTTGTCATATTCACATTAAATGTAAAACATAACTATTGGTCATTTACATATTTCAGTATATTCTTTTAAAGATGTTTATGTAACAAATTTGAGCTGTTTTCATTTTAATGGAATAATCATAATTTTCTTCATTTTTACCTTCATTACTTCTAAAAACTGATTTCTTGACTGATCAAATTGAGTTAATCATCTCAAAAATATCTATTTTTAATGTTCAAATAAAAGAAACTGGTATTCATTCAACTTTTGCCACAGAGGTGTTGATTATTTATTTACTTTGACTAAGTTTGACCTAGAATGCTTCTTATACATTTAGTTAAGACTAAGTTAAAAGTTCATGGGCAGTTCATTATGTCAGAAGACAGTGTTTCAGGTCAGAAACAAATATTTTACTTACAGGAAATACTCCCATTTTGAAAGAGACCATTCCTTGATGAACCAATGAGTTAATCATTAGATTTTAGAAATGTTTATTATGTTTCTGTTTGATTTTTTTTTCAAATAACATAATTGTGTGTTCTTTATGAAAGCTTATTCTAAATTTGATTTGTTAAGTTTTTCTTATTTTCAAATATGAAATTTTATATAGCTCTATTGTATAGGATGATAATTTTGTATAAAATTATAGAAATTTTATTTTTTAAATTTTGACAAGAAAAGAGTTTAACACAAAAAATAGCTAAATATCTCTCTCTCTCTCTCTTTCTGTGATCAAGTCTCAATCAGAGTAGGATTCCAGACTCTTATGAAGTTAGATGTCTGTTTAAGCGATTCGATTACCCCATATGTTAAATATTAAACAAGTGGACAAAAAGGTAGGGCTAAGGTTTATAAAACTATTGTCTAAATCTGTGAAGGAAATAACAGAAGATAATTTTGATCCATTCACACTTCTATCAGTCAAAGATTTTATAAAGAATCATGTTAGGTACAAAACAAATCATTTATGGTGCCATTAAGTAGGGCGGAGTTGAGTTTGATGCTAAGATGCAGTAAGATATGTGCGTGTGATCAAATAAAAAAAAAAACATTAACAATAGGTAGGTCTGGAATGGGTTGAAGATACTCTCTGTCTTTTTCTCGGGGGCATTCTTTCATGCTGGTAACACACAGTAAGTACCAACATCAACTGTCTTCCATAAGAGCGACATCAATATTTGCATCAGAAGACACTTTCCTAGTAGATTCAATAAATGAATAAAGAGTTAAAATAAAGTTATCTTAAATTTGTACTTTGTTAAAAAATATAATAAATTTAGTATTCATAATATTAGTATATAAAGAGGCTGACCCAGAGAGATACTGAGAAGAACAATGATGAGAGAGGCAAGAGCAGCAGAAACTGGCTCCCTCAATGAGATAGAGTTGCTTGCACAGAACAGAGACAAATAGCGAGATTTAATAAAATATCTTTAAAAGGATTGAAAACTGCTAGAATAAAAATTTAGATAAGAGAAAGAGTAACTGGATCTATGCCTTATGGGCCAGCTATGGCTCGAAAGGTCAATAGTTAGATAGAATATTAGTATAAAACACACCAAATCATAGGCAAAAAGTATTTAAAAAAAAACAATCAAATAAAAATTAATATCCAATTATTAACTGTTACCTTTTCATAATATGGTTGAAAGACTCTGGGGCAGAATTAGAGCGGCCAGATTTTTGAAAATCTTCCTTGACACTGGCACTGAGTTTAACACCAATAAATGGATTTCTGAAAGATCGTTGCTTGAGGATTTTCTTGACCATTATCTAAAGAAAATACAAAAATATATTTAAAGAACTAATAAATGCAGATGTAAACAGAAAAAATGTATCTTACTAACACAAATTTATAATGTTGCAACAGCTGATGAAGAAAATCTAAATAATTCAAATTCAGTTCCTGAAAGTCTTAAACAATATTATATTAATTTAATTTAATTGTAATATTATGTTAAAATATTCATTATATTTTTTTCCCTCTAAATTCTGAGTTTCTACATTTAATTTGTTTATTGTTTGTTTGTGTACACCAGTTTTATAAAAAAAAAAAGTAAAGTACCCCGTCATGTTAAGTGGCATATAGGGAAATACGGTGTTAGTGACCATAAATTTTACAGACCTTCGGCACATGATTTTTTGGGGGAATGTGGTCGGTATTACGCCCGTGCCGCTTCACTTTCCCTGAAAAAATCAGGTACCCATTAAAGGTTGGGTAAACCCGGAAGCTGTCGGTTGGGATCGATCCCTGCCTCTTGTCCTTTGTAGTCCAGTTCACTAACGACTGAGCTATCGTGGCTCCACGCCAGTTTTATGTCTCTAGCTAAATCCCAAGAGACTTAATTTTGCATGAATATCACATTTTCCCAATTTTTAACACCAGCAGCTATGTGCTTAGATGTCCCCTGCCATACAGGCAGACATTCTTTGACTTCAGAGGTACTCTCATTTTATTTTTGTCAAGAATTTTGATGTTTTAGATATCCCTATCAGTTTTGTCTGGGCAGCGGCTAATTTGGCCTACTGTTTTCGATTTCAAAACTGTCATGGGTTCTTTGCTATTTAACATGCACAGAGTGCATATGGGACCTCCAGTTTTTTTGCAGTTATCCAAAAGGCTGAAGATTGAATCTTACAACCCAGAGCCCAGGGAGTGTAGATTACACAAAGAAATCATGGATTTGATTTTTTTAAAAATTTCCACTGCCTTTCATCATCATCATGTGCCACACAGGATGGTGTAGGTGATCATGTCCTTCCACAATCTTCTATCTACAGTACATCGTATCAGTTCTGTCGTTGACTGTTTTCCATGCCATGACACCGAGCTATCCAGTATTTTCTCTCTTTGTCGTCTTTTTGCCAGTTGTAACCTAGTATTCCAACTTTCCTCTTCTCATGTTGTGCCCAAAAAATGTTGATTGCTTCCTTTCTTGTGTTTTTAGGAGTTCCCTTTTTGTGTTGGCCTCTTTGAGAATTTATTAATTGGTCTTTTTAGCTGTCCAGGGAACTTTCAACAACTTTCATACATTTTTTCTTCTACATTTTCCATGTAAATCTAGTGTTCTGTTCTAGAATAAAATCCAGACAAGCACTTTCATTAAACAGGCTGACATATCTTTGAAAGATCGATCTACAAATCTTGATCTTGATCCTTCCAGTGCAGCTAAACGTCATATAGGGCTCATTGTGTTTTTTGCCATCCGTCTATTCTTGTCGAGATGTTTGATCTTGATCTAATGAGTCTAAGTCTGCCAGCTTTGCTTCTCTTGTAAGCGTTCTTTTTAGGATCTCTCTAGGTCTTCCTCCTTTTCTGTATCGTGAAGTTTCCCATGAAAGAACCTGTTTTAAAAATGCAGTTATTAATTTATTGAGTTATTTGTGGGTTATCATCATTGCACTCTGAACATGTTCATGTGCTCAGATCCCCTCCTCAGCATTTTCTGCAACATCCAGCAACTGACTCCTCCAGCTTTGTGTTGGTTGATAAGTCCTCTTACGCTCCTACTGGGCCTCTCAGTTCAGTCTATTGTAGTAATATAGTGTGTGAGTACACTTCCTAAATGTTCATTACTGACAGCTTATAGTCCACATTTACAAGTTTCTATGCTCAATGGCTATTTCTGTGAAAACACAGACTAGACTGTTGAAGCTCTCACTAAAAAAGAATCAGATTTGAAAGACAGAAATAGTTTGTTATACAAATTGTTGTGATGACTTAACAATACAAAATCAGCAATATTTACCAGGGTTTCAATCTTAGGCACATGTCTGACAACATTTTCAAGGTCATCCTCAGTAACAGTAACCAGTTCACAATTTGCCTCTTCTGAAGGCAGTGGAAACTGACCATTGCATGTCACCCATGGATGTTCCTGTTACCAAGAATTAATGAGCATTTGTAATTATAGGATTCATCAGCACCGAAGATACCGTGTACTGAAAAGTAAATTTTATGAAACAATTCTATCTACAAATTAAAGAACAAAAGTTAATATTAAATAAATTAGTATCTGAATCACATTATTTTTTTATTTTCATGCAGGTTGTCATTTAATGTAGGCAAATATCTTTCCTATTCTTCTATCTGCATTTCTTTGCATTAATTCTACAAGCGACTGTCTGCCATGCCACTATATCTTTTCCCTCTGTTGCCCATGTACTCTTTTTCCTGGTATTTTAACCTTTGTCACTATCTGCTCCAATTTCTCTCTTGTCGCAGCATGAATGATTATAAGGCTTCACCCACAGGCTTCTGAAAGATCTTCTTCATCGGTCTATTTGGCTGCCTTCAAACATTATTGATAGTGAATGTTTTGGATTATTGTCCTTGTATATATTATTGAGTCATGACTACTTAAAGATTTGCAATATGTTATTTCTCTATAAAATATGTACCATATATCAGATCTAAAAAAGCAAAAAGGATGCACTTTTTAAAACAGTTCCCAAGTCTAAAGAGTCAAGGTCAATAGATAAGATCCATAAGAATCTATAAACAATTGGTACACTGTTGTGAAGCCTGACATCACTCCTTATGATTAGCATTAATTTCTCAGTTGGAGCAGAGCTGGTCTCCTCTGTCTTTATAGTATAACTTACTAATGTTAATAAGTAGCAGCTAAGCTTCTTTGCTTAGCAGCTCTCATAGTTGGATTGACTTTCTCCTTTGAAGGATTATTGGATTATTTAAAATCATGTATTTAAGTTGATTGTGTGCCTCTGTTAAAATCCTCTTTAACTGATTCACCATTTGGTCATTTTTTCCTACCAATAAGGAAAGCCATATTATATACACGTAAATTAATTTATATCTGTATGAGTTTGATTATGGTTAACATATTTTTTTCTATATTTTTCAACAATTGCGTTCTTCAGCATACAACATACATTTGATAAGAGAGTTAAGAAAGTGTCTCTCAAAGTAGAAGTTGAAAACCACTGATTGACAAATGTGACCACGAGTGATACAAATAATGCAAAAGGAGAGAAAACAGCTAGCCACCACCATAACTTAATCTGTTGTACACAGGAACATTGATGATACAACAGCATTAACAAAGTCTTTCTTTTTTACTGACATTGACATTTAGCGGTAGGCTAACATTAGCTTATCTAACTTAACATTATCTTCAAAACTATCTATCTATTGACCTTTCGAGCTGTAGCCGGTCCATTGGGCATAGACCCAGATACTCTTTCTCTTATCTAAACTTTTATTCTAGCAGTTTTCAATATTTCTAGAGATATTTTATCAAATCTTGCCATTTGTTTCTGTTCTGTGCAAGCAACTCTATCTCATTGATGCTTGCTTTGTTATTCGGTTATTATCTCTCCTCATCACATGTCCAACATATAACCATCATCTTTTCTTGATTACTGAAGATACTAGTGGTTGATTGGCAATTTCTCTAATTTCCTCATTTGTTTTGAATTCATGCTATACCAAGTATTTTCCTTAGACATTTATTTTCGAATATGTTCAACTTCAAAACTATCAAAAGCTAAAATGGTGCGCCACAAAGAAGTAAAATTAAGTAGGTAAGTAGTAGGCCTACTTGTCTGATGGTGTGCACACCAAAATTGAAACAAAGAAAATGAACTTAGACCTCAGTGTACCCCATATGGAAACACCAAACAAATGTGGTTGAGAGTTTTGTTTCACAGTCACAGTGATGGGATTTCTTAGAAGAATGTTGAGGGTTCCCTAAAAAGCTAAAAAGACCAAAAAGGATATTCTCAATAGGTTGACACAGAAAGAGAGCTCATAAAATTTTAAAAATCAGAAAAATTTGTCGGCATATTATCAGGTGTGAAATGTTAGAATACTTGGCTATAACTGAAAAAAATAAAGGGGAAAAAGACTTTATGGACAAAAAAGGAGATGATACTAGATAGAATGGCATTGTGGCTTGAAAAACAGTCAACTTCAGAACTGATATGATGCACTGTAGACAGAGATTTGAAGAAGGGCATGATCACCTATGGCAACCGGTATTGCACTTGATGATGATTGGACTCAATATTAATATCACAAGGAATTAGAAAACTGATGTTTTTATCTTGTGAAGTCACTGGCATCAGACTAATCCTGAGCAGCAAAGTGATGGCATAATCAACTGTCCGATGAAATTTAGAGCCAAAGAAAAATAGATCAAGCTATGAAGTTTATGGCTGTATCTAAGCGCTCACCTTTACTTTTGTTAATGTAATCCGTGTTGCTGGATTTTTGTCCAACATGCAAAGAATTAGGTTCTTTAATTCATCACTGACAACTGGCCTGTGCAAGTAGAAGGAAGACCATTTTAAATGTGCCAGACTTTCATGAACAAATAATTTTAGTCTAAATATTAAATTCTATTCTTGAACCATTGCACAAAACAATTATTTTTTTAGAAATCACATATTTCATTACCTATTGAAACTGACTTAGTACTCAGCTGAAAATGTTGTCAAATAAAATGCTAATAGCAATTAACAACAAAGAAGTAATTGTATAAACCATGATTACATTTTTTTTAAATATGTGATTTAAAATTTAAGTAATTCTAACAATAATAAGAACATCTTGTCGGAAAATACTTAAATAAAATTACAATAAAAATCACACAGTTACTATAATTTTCTGAACAATTATTGACAGATTTTGATGCCTGGGAGAGTTATTAGACATTCTTAGCAAGGATGAGAGGATGGGCAGGCTTAAAATTGTAGCCTTGATCATGGTGAAAGAAAATATGCCACCAGCCTTATTCAGTCAGAATGGGAGCCGCGATAGCTCAGTGGTTAGTGAACTGGACTACAAAGGACAAAGGGTAGGGTTCGATCCCAACCGATGGCTTCCGGATTCACCCAGCCTTTAATGGGTACCGGTTTTTTTTTGGGAAAGTGCGCGACACTGGCATAATACCGACCACACTACCCCAAAAATCATGTGCCGAAGGTCTGTAAAATTTATGGTCACTAGCACCATATTCCCTATACGCCACTTGGCGTGCCGGGGGTACTTTACTTTTTTTTTCTTTACTTTAGTCAGAATGTGAAGCTACAAAAATGATTATTTTTACGCTTATAGTTCTAATCAATGAGAAATGACCTATAAACAGCATCTTGCAGAGGAATTTAAAACAGTATGGCCACATCAAAAGACACAGGGGTCTGGAAAGAACAAAATGGAAAGGTTGTTTCCAAGAAGGCAATACAATTATAGACCAAGAAGAAGGTGATTTCAAGCTATCAAAGTGATCTTAAACATGACAACATAGGTAGTGGGAGGTCTGGATCGAGAAAGTTTCATTCAGGTGAGGTGGTGGTGAGAACGACATTCTGCAGAGATCATGCGACTAGATGAGATATAATTGTATGTTGTGAAGATAGCTAGCCAGAGAACTTACAAGATGAATTAGAGTGAAGAAATGATGTGAGAAGATACAGTACATTGATTCAAGAGAAATGTGTGATCTGCAGTAAACACTTAAATTAATTGGTATGAGTTGTAACAGTGAATCATGGCGTGTATAGGCACTCCGAAGCACTAAGTCTTATTGTCAAATCCAAAACTTTCTGTTTTTTAGTAACTTTTTTTGTTTCTACACCAATTTGCTGTGGCTACATATGGTTTTCATGTCTGTTTCAACTATTCATCACACATTGACACTACTTTGTATTTGTACACATCCTTTCTGTTAGTAAACTACTATTCTACTTTAGTTTTGTGTGACTTTTATTAACTCTTACTTTCTATTTTGAGTTATTGTTTTCATTATATTTTTTTAGAGTTTTGCAATTAGTTTTCTTTATGTTACTCTTTGATTAAAGATCAATAATATTTTAATTGTTAGTTTTCTTAGTCTTGTCTTATTCATGAAGCTAAAACATCCTGTTTTTAGTTATTTTATTACACTTGCACCAGCTATGTTACTACACTCAAGTCCATTACCACTACCTGAATGAGTGAACTGAGAATTATTTAAGTCCCCAGTGATTGCTATAGCAGAATAAAAGACTCTGCTCATACATTATACAAAGGTTTGTGTGTTGCTCAGTTGAAAGAACAATAACAAGAAGTGGAAGGAAGCAAGAGATTACAATCAAGATGCCCTATACGAAGCAGGTCCAGGCTGGTTAATTTTTCATGCATTTATTTGCTTCCTGGCATGTATTTTGGTGGGTTATTTTTAAGTATATGTGTACACAATGTCTATTTATTATTTATTATCTGATGTTGGCTCACTTCCAAGTCTACAGTAATCTAAGTCTCATGGCAATATTGAGCTCTGTGAATGTCATTTATATGGGCTGTGGACACCATGATTGTCATTTGTATGGGCTTGGACACCATGATTATCATTTGTATGGGCTGTGGACACCATGATTGTCATTTGTATGGGCTGTGGACACCATGATTGTCATTTGTATGGGCTGTGGACACCATGATTGTCATTTGTATGGGCTGTGGACACCATGATTATCATCTGTATGGGCTAGGACACTATGATTGTCATTTGGATGGGCTAGGACACCATGATTGTCATTTGGATGGGCTGGGACACCATGATTGTCATTTGTATGGCTGGGACACCATGATTGTCATTTGTATGGCTGGGACACCATATTTGTCATTTGGATGGACTGGAACACCATGATTGTCATTTGTGTGGGCCATGGACACCATGATTGTCATTCAGATGGGCTGGGACACCATGATGTCATTTGGATGGGCTGGGACACCATGATTGTCATTTGGAAGGGTTGGGACACCATGATTGTCATTTGTATGGGCTGTGGACATGGTGATTGTCATTTGGATCAGTTGGGACACCATGATTGTCATTTGTATGGGCTGTGGACACAATGATTTTTATTTGGATCGTTTGGAACACCATAATTGTCATTTGTATGGGCTGTGGACACGGTGATTGTCATTTGGATCTGTTGGGGCACCATGACTTATGAAAATTAGTTATAGAACCTGAAAAAATTAGGAACACAAACTAGGAAAGGATAACTGAGGCATCAAAGATGGTTTTAATTATCAAGCTATTAAAGCCATCATGATGCAAACCTTTACCATCAGCTGAAATGCCTTAGCGGCTGCCAAAAGTGCAATAAGGTTAAATCTGCTAATTAAGTAGATAAAAAGATAATTAATTCAGACCATTCGTGGGCCAATAAGTGTGTGATGTAAATTCATTATCTGTTCAGCAACTCAATAAAGAATAGAAATTGGTTCAATAATTCAACTATCAGAGATATGTAACCTGCTTGCATTACTTTACTTAAGAACATAGCCATTTTGATTACTTTACCAGGGTTTAAACAAACTATTAAATCAATATATAAGCAAGAATGTCAGTAGACAAGTGGTTATTGATTTATCTTATTGTTTCAATGGTGGTTTATTCTCTGACACTTGAAAGTTTCTTTTTTAGATAAAGGTAAAGATAAAGGTAAAGGTAAAGGTAAAGGTAAAGGTAAAGGTAAAGGTAAAGGTAAAGGTAAAGTACGAGACTTGAACCGGCGTCTTAGCACACGAGTTTCCACCCATATGTGCTCGGCCGCCTATCCAGAAATGTTCTGATATTTCTGTACAGTGTAGCCTCAAGCATCGAAACTCAGATGCAAAGCGACATTCCTCACCTTCCCAGGGTAATACCCTGGTACCCATTTCTGCCAACGGCTGGGTCGACCATGGGGGTATTTTTTTTATTCCAACCACGAATACAATTCACACTGCTCCCAGTGGGAATCGAACACGGATTGTCCGAACATCGGTAGTCCAGTCGGGTGGTTTTCCCAACTAGGCTACCGAGGTCCCAAGATAGGTTTTGAGATAATAAGTGGGTACTTGACTTGCAGCGATAAGAAAAGAAAGATAGACTGATGAAAGCACTGGTTTCCTTATCTAAAAATGTTGCAGCTTTGGTACTGTGAAGTAACAGCACCTCACACTTTTACAATGTGACATTACTATAATCAGTGTACATTATAATCATTGAACAGCTATCACCACTATTGTCCAACAGGGAAATAACTCTAGAGGCAAAACAGGCACTCTACAATACAATCTTCATCCCAACATTGTGCTACCAATGCCAGTCCTGGACCCTAGATGCAAGAACAATAAAAAAAATAACCTCTTCTGAGATGAAATGTGTCAGACAAATGACAGGAAACAACCTGAGAGACAAGATCTGAAATGAAGAACTGAGAAAAAAGCTAGGAATAGCCCCCGCCATAGAATATATAAAGAAACAACAGATAAAA
Organism: Megaustenia siamemsis; assembly: GCA_032433765.1. Taxonomy (NCBI): domain Eukaryota; kingdom Metazoa; phylum Mollusca; class Gastropoda; order Stylommatophora; family Ariophantidae; genus Megaustenia; species Megaustenia siamemsis. Next base: position 57,133,105 of record JAVIAB010000008.1, read on the forward strand.
TGGTTTGCTCACATGACAAGGCAGAATGATCAAAACACAACACAATGAGCCCTCAATAAATGTTACAAGTATACCAGACCCATGGGTCGACCATGAAAAAGATGAATCAATGGAATATTAGAAACACTAGGAAACATAACAGCAGCAGAAGCGAACAGAAGAGCAAAAGACAGCAAATGATATCTCCTCTCGACGCTGAAAAGTAAATGAGGAAAGAAGAAGAAGACAAAGTGTACATTACTTTAATATTATAATCTCTTTCCTGATTTTCCAGACTTCGGCACAAAGCATGATCTCAGTTTCACCTTCGACAATTCAATGCTATGTCAATTCTTCTCCTCATTTTATATGCACATTTTCTGATAGTTCACTAATCTTTCTACAAAATGACTATAACTTTTTTTCCATTTGACCAGTTTCCAATGCTTAGCATATCACACAGTTGTTTGTTACTGACACTTTAGTCATTTGCCCAGTTGTGTCTTTGCAAATACAAGATGATAAAATACATGAACTTTTTTTTATTGTACATGTAACTCTTTCCATACGAAAGCTTTTTATTTCGATGCAAAGGAAGAAATTTCCAAGACAAAATTGTTCATGTTTTTAAGAATCAATCTACATATTTATATTTATCTAACATATAACATATTATATATGAATTTTTAGATAATTGAACATGGTATTAGATTTCATGAATAATAAGATGATACAAGGCATGTAAAAAGAATATAGTTTGATGACAGTTCACACTAATAAATTTGAGAGTGGTGTGCTGTGCAGCAAAAAGTATGCGGCCGCAATTGGTATGGAGCACAGTGTGGTAAAACATGCAGAAAGAGTTCATGTGATGAGAAGTTTTTTTGAAAATTTGAAAAACCTTTACCGTTAAAAATTGAATAATATATCCACCAAAACTCTTTGTTGTGCCAAATCTTTGATCTTTTTGTTGCGAGCATTATCTGTTTAAATTTAATTCATACGCAAAAAATTCTTTTAGCTAACAAATTTATATTTTGGGTGTCACAAATTGAACCATCTTCAATAAGAAATCAGTTTTAAGAATGTGGGGAATCTACTAGACTCAGGACATCGTCATCCGCAGATATCGCAAAATTTGCAAGATTATTCATTGAGCAACTGAGGAGTCTCAGGTGGAAAAGGGGTCTGGTTGATCCAGAGTGCTTAGTGGGAAAATCAGATGTATCTATAATCAACACCTTATAGGGACAATCAGTCTGTGTACACATCAAGAAATGCTGGGATGAGTGGTGGAGCAGATATGGGAATGCTCCGACTGCAATAAAACTGAATCCATGAATACAATAGAATATTCTAAGATTATAACTAAAATACCACTTTGAAATGAAAGCAAAGAGCTGTGATCATACAGTGAGATTTGAAAATTGTCCTCATAAAAATAACCATCAATAGAAGAATTAATCATAGTTAAGGGGGAACTAGTGTAAAGTTCTATCTACCCTTACGTATGCATGCGAGAGCTGGAAAACATCAAGAGACATAGAAACAAAGTTGAACGCATTCGAAAATAAATGTAAAGGAAAATACTTGGTATAGCGTGGAACGAATTAAAAACAAATGAGGAAATTAGAAAAATCACCAATCAAACACTAATATCTTCAGTAATCAAGAAAAGATGATGGTTATATTTTGGACATGTGATGAGAAGAGGTAATAACCGAATAGCAAAGCAAGCCCTCATGTGGGAAACAACAGGTAAGAGGAAGACCCAGAGAGACACTGAGAAGAATATTGATGAGAGAGGCAAGAGCAGAAAGTAATCGGCTCCTTCAATGAGATAGAGCTATTTGCACAGAACAGAGACAAATGGCGAGATTTTATAAAAGATCTTTACAAGGATTGAAAACTGCTAGAATAAACATTTTGATAAGAGAAGGAGTATTTGGGTCTACGCCCTATGGGCCGGCTACGGCTCGAAAGGTCAATAGTAGTAGTAGTAGTAGTAGTAGTAGTAGTAGTAGTAGTGTAAAGTGAAAAAGAAACATAAATTCATATTTTAAATAAAGATTTATTCAAAACATTATGATGTTCACTTAGTCTCATCTTTTGTCTTGCAGCATCAGTTCATTGAAAAGATGTAAAGTGTAATTGTGTAATTGAAGACAGAAAAGAAAATATATCATTTTTAACCAGTGTTGAATCAACTGTGGTCTAGGATATGAATAATTATTAAGTGAAACAGTTAAATGTTTTTCTCTCTTCACAGAGTATATTCACTCTCATATTGTTTTACCAATGTTACCAGATGTGGCCACTTATGACAAGCATAAAAGAAAGCTTGTCACCACAGAGATATGATATCTGAGAAAAGCACTTGGAGTGACCAGAAAAGACAGAATCAGAAATGATTTTATAAGAGAAAGAGTAGGTATTGAACCAATCCTAAGCAACATACTGAAACAACAAATAAATTGGTTTGGAAATTTAGAAAGAATGCTATGTGGTTGCTTACCATACAAAGCATATATTAAAAGAGGAGAAGGGAGAAGAGCTAGAACCAGAGAAAGATGGATAGACAACTTCAAATAAACATTACAACAACATCAATTGGCAATGATTAAAGCTGACTGAAGGGCAAAAACTAGAGCTTTGTACCGCCTTGACACCCAAACAGATACAAGAGGAAGTGAGGAACAGAGAGAAAAGAAAGACTGTTTTATTTGTTAAAAATGAAATTTCAAATAGCGTTCAAACAAAGAGTACAAAACATCATTCATGACAATGCCACTGAAGGCACATTAAAGACCTACTTTTCTGGAAACCTGACGGGATCCTTGAGAATTTTTTTGTGCAAGCCAAGGACATACTCCTCTTCAAAAGGTACTTTCCCGTATGTAAAACAGTACAAAGTTACTCCCATGGCCCATATATCTAAGGCCTGAAATAAGATAAGGAATTGGTAAACAATGGGTGTGCTGTGGTAAAGCATGTCTAACACATGGAATGTGTTAGACATAGTGTATTGTGACAATTATTTTCTGTATGAAAACAATACAAGCCAATGATGTTCTGACCTACATATAGCCTTCCTCAGAAAACAACAAAAACAGATAAATCGACACAAAAAAGAAATGTAATAAAATTTAACTGTCTGGTTTTCTTAGGAGTAATTAAGTTTGATTCTATTACATTTCTCTTGTGCGTCTATCTGTCTGTATAGTTGTTGTTTTCTAAGGAAGGGCTTTTATAGACCACAATGTCATGATTCCAATCGCAAAGAGAGAAAGAGACCACAATGTCATGATTTTGCATTTTTATAATGTTCTCCAATGTAAAGCTGTCACACTGTGTTCAACTCATTCTTTGAGTGGAACATTATTTGATGGTACGTTTCACAAGGAATGATAATGAGTTTATCTTGCCAAACACAAGACAATGTTCAAATTTATAATTACAGAATGAGTAAAACATTGCACCTGATGAGTTATTTGGAGGATAGCTGGCATTTGGTTAAACAATTTTCTTATTTTCTTTTTCTTTTGCCTTTCAGTGTTCAGTGAAAATATAGGGAGCCAATGGTGGGGTGTGCTAAACACTCCAAGGTATGGTGACAGCTTTACAAATAAAGAACACAACACAATACTGACGTTTCGGCCTGTGGCCTTCTTCAGAATACAGGGACAACGACAACAAGCGGTGAAGCACAATTACTACATGTTAGATGATCAAGTAGAGGGCGAGGAAAGTAGGATGCAGAAATAAGAAAAGAGAGAAATGAATTTTACATGATGAGAGGTATGATGGGCGTCAAAATATATAAAAAATAGAAAAAGAGAGAGAAAAATGTATAATAAATTGTACTTAGCTGAGCTCAGAGCAGGAAAACTGTAATCCGTGCTAGAACAAGTCGGAATGACTAAAAGCGCAGAGAACGTGTATAGAAAGCAACACGTGACAAAGACAGGTCAGTAAAGAGGGCAAAAGTATCTAATATCGGGAAAACCAAAAAAAGGGGGGGGGGGAAAGGGGGGGATAGACGAGGACACTCCTGGGACACAACAAGCAATACATATAAATCACTCAACAATGGAAGTGAGAGATCACGCGAGAGGTTAAGAGAAAGAAATTGAATGACACGACAAAGTAGTAAACTAGGCAGTGGGTGAGAGAGATGGACTCTACAGAATGGATGGCCTTGAACTGAAAGAGTTGAGAGGTAGGTCAACGAAAGGAAGGATTGGATACTGGAGGAAGAGATAAGGAGAGGAAGAATAATAAAGCCGGTATAATGAGAAGGGCGATAGAGGGGTGGTCCGGAGGAAGTTAGTCTATCGGGAGGTAGGGAAGTATTAGAGGAGGAGGTATGGAGAGGAGGGATAAGAAGCAGGTATGTGAAAACTGGATAGGGGGAGAGGCGGTAGGTCAGAAGTGAATGGAAAAAGAGAAAGTCTGGAAGAAGTGGAGCAATAGGGGAATGGTGTGCAAGAGGTATGAACCATAGGAGGTAAAGAAGTAGGGAAATGATAGAACAAAGGGGGGAATGAAAGTGGGCATTAAGATAAGGGGGATACTGGAATAGTAGGTATAGATGAGTAGTGACTACAAGTGAATAGAGAGGAGAGGGGTGAGCTAGGAGTAGATCAGCAGAGGGGTGGTAGGAAGGACGAGGGACAATAGAGGTGGGCAGAGAGATCGTACGTACAGTCCAGGTGGAGAGGTGATATAGTGATAAAGAGGTAAAGGACATGAAGGTAGTCAGAAGAGAAAAAGGTGTAGGGAGAGGGGGGGGTTTAGGAGGAAGAAGGCAAGATGGGGGTTACTCAAAGAGGATATGAAAAGCAGGGATGGACGAGGAGTAGAGGACCCAAGAAGAGAAATAGGAAGAGAGGTCCATAGGTGGGAGGGTGGAGTCGGAGGCCGGAGGGTCCTCAGAGGGACAGGGATACATTGATGCCACGAGGGGTGAGGCAGCCCCAACGAGCAATCAGACGGTGCTCAAGAGTGAGCCAACTGTGGTGATCAGAGGAGCATGATACTAGGCCAGTAACCAAGACATCAGTCTTACCTCGATGGCCCCTCGAGTTAAAGTGGGCTGCTACAGGAGTGTCCGCTTCTTGGGTGATGTCATTCAAGTGTTCATGGCACCTATAGCTGATTCTGCGACCAGACTGACCGATGTAGGTCAACTTGCATCGCTTACAGATGATGGCATAAATGATGTTCCGCGATGTGCAAGTGAATCCCTCTCTGATCTCGAAAGGACCATTAGGGAAGAGGACAGTGTCGGTCTGGAGAACGTGGTCACAAGTTTTACATACTCTCCGGTTGCAGCGGATAGTGCCTCGATGGCTGAAGTGGTCAGCAGGAAGACGGCCCCTGACAAGAAAGTCTCGGAGGTTCCGGTCACGTCTAAAGGCCACTAGTGGCGGGTCAGGGAAGAGCAGACGAGTAGTAGGGTCAGATCGAAGAATAGGGAGGTAGCGGTGGATGGTCCTGGTGAGGGTGATGGGTGAGAGCGAGCACTACTCTATCAGATGGGGGATGAGTAGAGGGGGTAAGAGCAGACTGACGTGAAGTGTGGAGAACTCGACACAGGGCAGGGAGGAGAGCTGATTCTGGATAAAGGTGTCGGCGGAAGAAATCAAGCATGAGGTGGGCATTGTGAAGGAAATCTTTGTCGTCTTGGCAAAGGCGACGAAGTCTGAGAAGCTGAGAATAGGGAAGAGAGTTCTTGCAGGATGTAGGATGAGAGGAGTCGTAGCGGAGGAAACTATGGGAGTCCGTGGCCTTGTAGAAGACCGAGGTGAGAAGATGAGAGGAGTGTTTTGGAGTGTTTAGCACACCCCACCATTGGCTCCTTGCTACCAGCTTTACCGCAGCATTGCAATTATTTGCCTGTTCCCTACTCAGTGAAAATATAGCCTAGTTTTCTGTTTTTTGTTCTTCTGTTGGTCTCTCCTATTTTTAAGTTTCCTGGTGTTTGTAATATTCCATAAATTTATCTTTGTCGTGGTTAACTATTGGGTCTGGTGTTCTCAAAGCATTTTTTAACAGCTGTTATTTCAAATTTTCACAATTTTATTTGTTGTTTCTTTTATGTATCCAATGGCCGAATTGCTCATAACCATCTTTTTATTTCTTCATTTCTTAACTTATCTCTCAGGCTGTTCCTGCCATCTAACACATTTCATCTCAGTGGTGGTTATGTTTCTTTTGTTCTTGTGTCTAGCATCAAGATTTGGCATTGGTAGCACAACATTGGAATGAATATATTCGTTGTACAGTGCCCATTTTCAATCTAGAATTATTATTCTGTTGAACTTTAGTAGTGACATTTGTTTGATGAATTGACAAGCTTTGATGCATCTTCTGTCTGTTTCTGCTGCTTGTGAGTTATTATTCATCACTAGACTTCTTCCATTTGTCTTAATTGTCTATTGTCTATCGTTATGTTCATGTTATGTTTTCCTTTTGCGATGTTCATTACTTCTGTCTTGTTGGTGATTGACTAAACACTTTCTCAGTAATTCTCCATTAAAGACAGACAAATTGCTGAAAAGAAAGGAAACTAATGCATTTGTCTTGTTCATTCAACAGAGAGATCTTTCATTCCAATATTGGAAGAAGATCCAGCCTTTCATAAATAAGCTGCTCAACAACACATTGTATTGTAGCCACTATCACCCACAACACCCTGCTTTCTCATTATTTGTGAAGATCTTAAAGGACATAGGCCGATAATATAATAATAAATGCAGCACTTCAGTCATGAAGGGAGATAATAAAATGCAATGTTATCATCTTGAGTTAATTGTCTTTTGTTTTTATTTCCTCATATTGTGTTTGTTTTTTGTGTTTCCTTCCCACGTAATGCCATTGGCAAAGGCCCACAACATAATACAACTAAAACCACCAACAAGAAAACGAAGAAGTTGAGATTTTGAAGCAAGGGAAAAAAATGTATAACTTTTTCTTCATCATTCCTTCTTGTTTGTCTATCAGATGTGTGTTGATAGAGCAGATAGGCAAAAGTATAAATATCATGCATGGGCGTGGGGAAAGATGGAAAAAAATATAAAAATAAATGCAAATTTGTATTGGGTAGGTAAACTAATAGGGAAACAAAGTAACATTTCAGCACTGCTGAACCTCTTGCTTGTTTATTTGTTGTCCTGTTACTGATGAAAGCCTATGGCTGAAACATTATTTTGCTCTATTTCCATAATAGTTTAATTGCTCAATACAAGTTTACATATATATTTGGAGACAAATAATTTGTTGTCTTTTACTGCTTATTAGCCTTTTCTGATGATCATGTTTCTGAGCACTTTTATATTTTGTCTACTAATCTTTTCTGAGGTCACCCTCTTTTATTTGCTGCATTTGTAACTACTGATGGCTGTGTGTTTTGTGATTAATTCTTTTTATTCTGTCATATAGCCTATCCATTTATTTTATTATTTTTTTTACATATTCTATAAAAGTAGTCCCTAATTGTCTTCTTAATTCTTTTATTAGCAACATATTGGTACCCAATATACCTTTCCCTGAAAGTTGTGCATGTCATCCTTCAATGTTTCTGGTGCCATGAAGGCTGGGGTCCCTGCTGAGTTGCTGAGAAAGGCATCGCCTCCAATAAACTCATTGCTGACACCAAAGTCTGCAATCTAAGACAAATGTTGAAGGTAAGCAAAGAAAACATTATAGGATGATAATACAAAAATATAGCGATAGATAATCGTTCATAAAAGCAAATGAAAAAGATATATCATTGCAGCAAAATTGTTGTGGTTCATAAAAAGTAGCGAAGTGAACATATTACATTAAGTTATATACAATAATAAAAATGTTCAACTCCAATGTTAAATTAAGCCTCCTATATAGCTGTGAAACATGGAGAACAACAAAAATGACAGCAACGAAGATACAAACTTTCAATAATGGATGCTTCCACAGAGTAAAACATTGGAGATGGCAGAACCATATCACTAACTGAGAAGTATGAGAAAGTGACAGACAATTACCAGTGGACAACGATATAAGACAATGACAATGGTGCTGAATAGGACAGAACACTGCGAAAGCCAAGTAAGAGTATGATATAACAGGTACATTTTTTCCAGTCCACAGGATGGAGACAAAGGAGAAGACCAGAGATAAGACATGTGGAAGTAGAGATGAAGAGAATGGAGAAAGACATGGATTGATCTTAAGAGAATGGCAAGAAACAGAACGGTCTGGAAATATTTATTGAAGACCTATATTTCAAATGGAGTTAAATGAAAGAAGATGAAGAGGTAAAAGAAGAAGATATTATATGTCCGAATCTGGTGATATAATGGACCTGAAGGTAGACAATGGTGTTCTGTTTGCAGTGATAAAGTGGAATTTTATGTGTGCAGTGATAAAGTGGAATTTTATGTGTGCAGTGATAAAGTGGAATTTTATGTGTGCAGTGATGTAATGGACTGGTATGTGTGTAATGATGTGTAGTGGGCTTTTAAAGTGATACACTGGACCAGCCCCTGTGCATAATATTGAGGACTTTTTAATGTACCATGATACAATGGACATATATGTGTGGAAATGATATAGTAGACTTTTTCCGTATATGATACAGTGGTGAGTGGATTTGTATGTGTGCTATGATATAGAGGTCATGTCCCTATGCATAAATATATTATATATGTGACTTGTATGTGTGCAATGATACCGAGGCCTGTCATTGTCCATGTAACTGATTTAGCCAATATTCACTTTGATGGCAGACCAAAGGAAGTGAGTAGCTCAAGGCAACCTTTCACCAAAGGGACTGCAGGAAACACCCCAGTGGCACTGATAACAGTATAACATTTTCACCATCTGTGGTGGGATACGAACCAAGGACCTTTATGTTTAGAGGCCGATGACTTACCACCTCGACACAAACAAGCCAATCTGCAGCCCAGCCCTCCTGCTAACAACGCCGTAAAGAACAAAGTAACTAAATGAGTTCAAGCATTACCTTAATGTGACCATCATCTCCAAGCAGAAGATTGGACGGTTTCACATCTCTGTGGATTATCTTCTGATAGTGCACTGTGAATTGAAACAACCAATCATGTGCTTAACATTTGTGTTCAGTGTTAACAAAGATAGAACTGACATATCCATTATGATGCTAGAGTGATTAATATGGAAATAGTGCTTTGCCTTAAATGCACCAGCCCCAATCTCGACTCATTGATGATGTTCAGAAGGAGGAACGCAGTCCTTACATTCGGAACAGAGCCTCGTTTAGACCTGGTGAGGCCCTAAATGAAACTGTTCTTCCTCTTTAAAGAATTAACACTAGAAAGTCTCACAACACGTGAAACCATACACGGGCATGAAAAAAATTTAGCCCCAAAACAAATTCCTAAAATTTTCGGAAGCCCCTTGCATTGTGTGGCCTTAAGCTATAGTTTATTTAGCCTATCGGTACATCAGGCCTTGGTTGAGAACCACAGTTGAATTACAGGAGATACCAGAAGATTGATAATACACCAGCAGCTAAATTAAAGTCCCTATCTCTAGATTTTATGTCTGGGCATACTCCCGTGGCTTTCGAATTCTGGCAAGTCTTTTCACAAGGCAGTGAGCGAGCTCAGATGAAATGAATCTTGCTTCTCTTTATTCCCTCTCCCATTTAGACAGGCCTGTGTTAAGCGAGCCACAGTAGACCATCATTTGTGAACTGGCTTACTGAGCACAAGACATTGAGTTCTATTTCGATCTACAGCTTCTACGTGCACCCAGCCTTAAATTAGTATCTGAGATTTTTCTGTGAAAGAGAGAAGGCACTGTGGGAATGCTGACTAAATTACCCACAACTTGTACCTATGGTCGAAGCAATGTGACACCGGCTTCCATATATGGCAGGTTACGATTGTGTTACCTGTATACAGTAAACCACTCCCTGTATAATAAACCGCTCACTGTATAATAAACCGCACCCTGTATAATAAAACGTTCACTGTATAATAAAACGCTCCGTGTATAATAAACCGCACCCTGTATAATAAAACGTTCACTGTATAATAAAACGCTCCGTGTATAATAAACCGCTCCCTGTATAATAAACCGCACCCTGTATAATAAAATGCTCTGTGTATAATAAACCGCTCCCTGTATAATAAACTGCTCCCAGCATAGGCCACTCCCTGCATAAATGACTCCCTGAATAATAAACCACTCCCTGAATAATAAACTGCTCCCTGTATAAGCCGCTCCTGCATAACCCACCCCCTGTATAATAAACCGCTCCCTGCATACTAAACCGCTCCCTGTATAATAAACTGCTCCCTGTATAATAAACTGCTCCCTGCATAATAAACCGCACCCTGTATAATAAACCGCTCCCTGTATAATAAACCGCTCACTGTATAATAAACTGCTCCCTGTATAATAAACCGCACCCTGTATAATAAAACACTCTGTGTATAATAAACCGCACCCTGTATAATAAACCGCTCCCTGTATAATAAACCGCTCCCTGTATAATAAACCGCTCCCTGCATATACCACTCCCAGCATAGGCCACTCCCTGCATAAATGACTCCCTGAATAATAAACCACTCCCTGAATAATAAACTGCTCCCTGTATAAGCCACTCACCGCATAACCCACCCCCTGTATAATAAACCACTCCCTGAATAATAAACTGCTCCCTGTATAAACCGCTCACTGCATAACCCACCCCCTATATAATAAACTGCTCCCTGTATAAACCGCTCACTGCATAATAAACCGCTCCCTGCATAATAAACCGCTCATTGCATAATAAACCACTCCCTGTATAATGAACAGCTCCCTGTGTAATAAACCGCTCCCTGTATAATAAACTGTTCCCTGTATAATAAACCACTCCCTGTATAATAAACCACTCCCTGTATAATGAACAGCTCCCTGTATAATAAACCACTCCCTGTATAATAAACTGTTCCCTGTATAATAAACCACTCCCTGTATAATAAACCGCTCCCTGTATAATAAACTGTTCCCTGTATAATAAACCACTCCCTGTATAATAAACCACTCCCTGTATAATAAACTGTTCCCTGTATAATAAACCACTCCCTGTATAATAAACCACTCCCTGCATAAACCACCGCCTGTATAATAAACCACTCCCTGTGTTATAAACCATTCACTGCATAAACCTCTCCCTGCATAAACCATTCACTGCATAAACCTCTCCCTGCATAAACCATTCACTGCATAAACCTCTCCCTGCATAAACCATTCACTGCATAAACCTCTCCCTGCATAAACCACTCCCTGCATAAACCTCTCCCTGAATAAACCACTCCCTGCATAAACCACTCACTGCATAAACCACTCCCTGCATAAACCACTCCCTGCATAAACCTCTCCCTGCATAAACCACTCCCTGCATACACCATTCACTGCATAAACCTCTCCCTGCATAAACCACTCCCTGCATAAACCACTTCCTGCATAAACCTCTCCCTGCATAAACCTCTCCCTGCATAAACCACTTCCTGCATAAACCTCTCCCTGCATAAACCTCTCCCTGCATAAACCACTTCCTGCATAAACCTCTCCCTGCATAAACCTCTCCCTGCATAAACCACTCCCTGCATAAACCATTCACTGCATAAACCGGTCCCCACATGAACCATCCTCTGTATAATAAACCTGTCCCTGCATAAACCGGTGCCTGCATAAACTGGTACCTGCATAAACCACTCCCCACATAAACTGCTTCCTGCATAAACCGCTCCCCACATAAACCTCTCCCCACATAAACCGCTCCCTGCATAAACCTCTCCCCACATAAACCGCTCCCTGCATAAACCTCTCCCCACATAAACCGCTCCCTGCATAAACCGCTCCCTGCATAAACCGCTCCCCGCATAAACCGGTTCCCACAAAAACCGTTCGCTGCATATACCAGTCCCCACATAAACCGTTCCCCGCATAAATCAGTCCCCACATAAATCGGTCCTCACATAAACCGGTCCCCACATAAACCGGTCCCCACATAAAGCGCTCCCCGCATAAACCTCATTTTCCAGTGGTTTATACATCATCCTGAGCAAATCTTTAAAAACATCACAGAGATGCCAGGCCTTAACATTAATGGAAAGATAATCAATAACCTAAGATATGCTGATAAAACAGTTCTACTAGCAGAAAATCCTAAAGATCTACAACAATTACTTAATGTAATAAACATGACAAGCAAAAAATATGGACTAGATATGAATATCAAAAAGACTAAAACTATGATCATAAACAAAGAAAATTTACAAGACCTACGATTAAATATAAAAGTTGAAGGAATACATCTGGAGACAGTCCAGAGCTACAACTACCTGGGACATACTATAACCAGTGATGGAAAATGTACAACTGAAATAAACAAAAGAATAGGTATGGCAAAAAGTAATTTTAATGCCATGAAAAATATACTAACATCAAAACAAATAACACCAGGGCTAAAACTAAGAATAGCAAAATGTTACATCTTCTCAATATTCCTGTATGGTGCAGAAACATGGACATTAGACCAGAAAACAGAACAGAAAATTGAAGCCTTTGAAATGTGGATTTATAGAAGAATAGGTAGAATTGGATGGAAAGAAAAGAAAACAAACGAGGAAGTTTTAAAACAACTAAAAATGAAGAAAGAACTACTAAACACAATTAGAGCAAGACAAATGCAATTTTTTGGTCATGTTAAAAGACACAACAGTCTAATAAAAGTAATATTAGAATGGAAAATACAAGGTAAAAGAGGCAGAGGCAGACCAAGACTAACATGGACGAGTAACATTAAAAGATGGACAAGTCAGCCTATGGCAATCTGCACCATCAAAGCAAGAGACAGAGTGGAATGGCGCTCCATGGTAGCCAACCTTCGATGTGGAGACGGCACTCAATGATAATGATGATACATCATCAGCAAACATAATTCTTGTATATATCTGATGTCTCATTGCTAAGGAAGTGAATGAGCTGACAGCTTGGCTGGAACGGGACGGTTGGCATGCAATGGACCGAGATGACATTCAGAATGCTGTCAGGGAGGTAGCGCGAGGTAATGATTCAATAATTCTCCGTGAATCCACAACCACGAGCAGACCACAGGAGCATCAAGTCAAAGTTGGAAATAGCAGAAGGAAGCCCTACACGAGGAGACACAGAAGAATAAAAAATCAGCACAGAATTGTAGTCATCAGTATCCACACACCGGGGGACGTGCTCCGGAGGAGATCTGAGCACTTGCAGGAGTGTCAGATGTGCAATGAGGATGGTTGGTCGTCCAAATTAAGTCAAAACAACTGATATCTCATTGCAATACAAGAACTGGACCAACGTTCATGCTACACTACTCAGCGATCGAAGTAGAGCTAAAACATAGCATCATGATCTCGATGTCGATGTCTCTAGGAAACCTTGTCACAGCATATTTTTATGAAAGAAGAATTGGCGCCTAATTTCCTGCCTGGGCAGGTCCAATCTCAATGCTTTCGAGTGTCATAGAACAACATTTATCATTGTTTAATGTAAAATGTTTCCCATTATGTAGCGTTCTCCGGCCACTACCCTGCCACTAGACGGGAACATACTCCTGAACATGTGAACAAAGAAACATTTCTAAAACAACGTATGTTACCACCGGCCGTCTTCGATCACACACACTTGAGAACCTTCATGACACCAACAATAGGAAAAGTGAAACACCCGCAGATTTACCTGAAATTTCACGTAAAACGACACACTACTATTATATTTATATATGTTTTCGTCTTCATTTTTAAGAGCAACAATATTCGGTAAAGTCCTAGTTTAGATTCTTTCCGTTAGACGAATGATTTCTCCCGATTGACTGCACGTATTTAAATGTATCAACTGATTCTAAGTTTTTGTGCATTTAATGTTATGTTTATCCACAAGGTTTAGGGTATTCCTAACTCCGACCAGGGGTCTTCTAACGACAGATTAGAGAACCACTGAATAAAGTGCAAGGGGACGTTACACCGAGCAGAAAAACGCTACACTAGGACTTTACCCAATACTTGTCAAAGTTCATCAGTGTTTATGTAGAAGCGGCTCTTAAGTTACGTTTGCGCACCATGTTATCCTCTCGTCGTTGAGAATCACTTTCAAGCAATCACTTATGTAAAACATGAACAAGCATTCAGATCATTGTGGCTAGTCCGTCTAAGGATTGTTTCCATACTTGCGTAGCATAAATAAAAACAGGCATCTGGCACGTTGTATTATTGGCACAAGCAATTATGTAGATAATTTAGCTTGGATAAAAGGGGGAAAAAATAAGAAAAAAACTTTGGTGAAAATAGGGCCAGGATTCTGTGAGAGTGCAATTTTTTAAATAGAAAATATGCATAAAACTTTGGCCTAAATTTTCGTAAATCTTGTGATTGTTGTTTCGGTGAAATTAAGCACACGAACGTACCCTTTGATATTTTATAATAATTTGCTTATTTTGTTTATTACCTATTTATTTGATGGGAATTTGTCCAAAACATGTTTACCTCGCTGTCGCATATCGGGCATGCACATTTCAGTTAACCCACTTAAATCTGGCTACATATATAGAAAGATTGAGTGAGAGAGAAAGAGAGAGGGAGAGAGAGAGAGAGAGGAAAAGAGAGAGGAAAAGAGAGAGAGGGAGAGAGAGAGATAGTCAATTCCGTATATAGACATGTCATTGGTAGGTGTGAACAAATACCAAATAAACATATACTGGTAAATGAATCATCCAGTGCCATCTCCGCAACGAAGGTTGGCTACCATGGAGCCGCCATTCCGCTTTGTCTCTTGCTTTGATGGTGCAGGTTGTCATAGTCTGATTTGTCCATCTTTTGATGTTACTCGTCCATGTTAGTCTTGGTCTGCCTCTGCCTCATTTACCTTGTATTTTCCCCTCCAAGATTACTTTTAGCAGGCTGCTGTGTCTTAACATGGCCTAAAAATCGCATTTGTCTTGTTTGAATTGTGCTTAGTAGTTCTCTTTTAATTTTTAGTTGTTTTAAGACTTCGTCGTTTGTATTCTTTTCCTTCCATCCACTTCAACCTATTTTTCTATATATCCACATTTCAAAGTCTGCAATTCTGTGTTCTGTTTTCTTGTCTAATGTCCATGTTTCTACACCATATAGGAATGTTGAGAGGACATAACATTTTGCTATTCTTAGTTTTAGCCCTGGTGTTATTTGTTTTTATGTTATTATGTTCTTCATGACATTAAAATTACATTTTACCATTCCTATTCTTTTGTTTATTTCAGTTTTACATTTTCTATCACTGGTTATAGTATGTCCAAGGTAGTTGTAGTTCTGAACTGTCTCCAGGTCTATTCCTTCAATTTTGATATCCACTTGTGGGTTTTGAGTATTTTCTTTGTTTATGATCATAGTTTTAGTCTTTTTGATATTCATATCTAGTCCATATTTTTGGCTTGTCGTGTTTATTTAATTATGAATAAATAGTTAGAATATACATTCATGGCACATCTCCCACAACAAGACAACAAAATCGACGCGAATGGTATATATATATATATATATATATATATATATACAGGGTGTTTTTAAAGTTGCAGTGCAGTGAATATTTCTAATATTCAGTAAATGACGTAATCATCATCTACGTACCACAATTTTGTAAACCACATTTATGAACAAACCGCTGCTTCCTTTAAGGTTTTATTTACGTAAAGGACGGGCACTACGCTACTTTCACTGTCTCATTGCTTGAAGGAAATGGTGTTGACGATTGAAAACAGGGTATTTCTGGTTGAGCATGTCTTCCGTAATGGCGGTAAATATACGGATGAGGTCATTAGACAATTCGTGAGGAAATTTCCAGACTCACAAGTCCCTCACCGAAATTCTGTTACAAAATTGATCAAAAAGTTTCGTGAAACCGGTAGTGTGGTAGATGCATACCGATCTGGAAGACCTTAAATTTCACAAGACCAAATTACAGAACTCCAAGACAGAATTACAATGAGTCCAAATGCATCTTTAAACCACTTGTCTCAACAGGTGCAAATATCTAAGAGTTCTGTTCACAAGGTTTTAAGAAGTGAACTACACTAACGTCCATACAAATTAACTGAAGTGTCTCAACTCCAAGAAAGAGATTATGAATCCCGTTTAAACTACTGCATGTGGTTTCAGAATTTTATTTATGAACATGGCGCTGCCATCCTTGACGTCACTTTTTTCACTGATGAGGCCTGGTTTCATTTATCCGGTTATGTGAACAGTCAGAACAATCGGCTGTGGAGCAGTGAAAACCCCCATGAATTTCATCAAGTGTCGCTTTACGATCAAAAAGTCGGAGTGTGGTGCGCTATAAGTCGTATGCGGATAATAGGACCTATATTTTTTAATGAAACAATAAATGCAGAACGTTACCGTACTTTAATTCTGGAACCGTTCATAGCACACCTTACAGAACGGGAAATTATGGAATCCTGGTTTCAGCAGGATGGAGCAACAGCACACACAGCCACAACAACACTCAATTATTTAGAAAGCATATTTGCAAATCGCATTATTTCACGTGGAATCTGGCCTGCTCGTTCACCAGATCTAACACCCCCAGATTATTATCTGTGGGGGGCATTGAAGGGGAAAGTTTATGAAAATAATCCGCAGACAATTAATGACCTAAAGACTGAAATAGTAGACAAGATTAAACAAATATCACCAGACATTATTCTGAAGGTTTTCGCAAATATGGAAAGACGAATCACGACATGTCTTGAGGCCCGTGGTGGACATTTTCAACATATGCTTTAGGCACAACTTTATTGTGTTAATACCAACATTACCCATTATAAGCTCGCCGATAGCAGTCAAGTATATTTGAATAATACCATTTATTTTACAATTTGTGTGACGCATTAGTTAACCGCATTTCTGGTGACGTTTTTTCTTTAGAGAGTATAAATTTACTGCACTGCGACTTTAAAAACACCCTGTATATATATATATATATATATATATATATATATATATATATATATATATATACCCCCTTTTATATATATATCCTTGCATGTATGTATATATTTGAAGGCTTCTTCACTTACAGTATTCAATGCCCAGGATGATGTCACGGAAGTAGCTCCTGGAGACTTCTTCTGTGAAAGGGCACTCGCAAGGCACTGTCATTACCTCCCTGAAATCAGACACAAAATGGCGGGATTACAAGACGTATGCGGGTATTTGGTAATCACTTATGTGCTTGTTCCGACCATATATGTTATTTTTGTATTTTATATTTGTATTTTATTTCATTTAAAGTTATACCTTCAACAGAATGCTACTATTTCCACCTGCATTCCAATGAATACAAATTCTAATTGAATCAATAAAATAACAAAAATAAATTGTATATTCCTCTCTCTCTCCATCCATCCACCCATCCATCCATCCGTCCGTCCGTCCGTCCGCCCGCCCGCCCGCCCATCCATCCATCCACCCACCCACCCACCCACCCACACGCCCGCCCGCCCGCCCGCCCGCCCACCCACCCACCCACCCACCCAACCCACCCACCCACCCACCCACCCACCCACCCACCCACCCACCCACCCATCCATCCATCCATCCATCCATCCATCCATCCATCCATCCATCCATCCATCTATCTATCTATCTATCTATCTATCTATCTATCTATCTATCTATCTCTCTTTCTCTGTGTTAACAATGTCAAATATGGACAGTATTTTTAAGTCACATAATAAAAATAGAGTGGAGTCTCGCAATTCGAATATCCATAACTTCCAACGCTCAAGAGTTCCAACGTTCAATTCGAGAGAATCGTTATCCAGAGTTCGAACGTGCTTCTACATTCGAAATGCGCATGCAGTGCAAAAAAAAAAAAAAAAAAAAAGCATATATAAGTGCATTCGAATATTCTGTTGTGCGTCCAAACCATCTTTTGGGTTCCGCTCGTATGTTTTCATGGCTTTTTTCATTTCACTGTGTTTCAATATATGTAACTATTATATATTAATAATATTAATAAACTAAGGAATGCTAATGATACAGTCTTAATCGTAAAGGTGAAAATAAGTTACAAGAAATGTTAGACATTATAGTGAAAGAAAGCAAAAATAAAGGACTCAGTTCTAATAGCAGAAAGACAGAATTAATGGAAACAACAAAGAAAAAGACATCACCTCAGTGCAAAATAAAGACAAGTGGAACAATATTAAAACAGGTAAATGAAATTAAATATTTGGGAACTTTGTTAACCTCAGACGGAAGAGGTGAGATGCAGAATGGCTCAAGAAAAAGCAGCTTTCCAAAAAATGAGGAAGATACTATGCAATCCATTTTTGACAATAGAAACAAGAAACAGAGTTCTTAAATGTTATGTAGAGCTAGTCTTAACATATGGATGTGAATCATGGACAATTGGACAACAGACAAGAAAATCACTGGAGTCTGTAGAAATGTGGTTTTACAGAAGAATGTTGAGAATACCATGGACAGCTAAGAAGGGTAATGAAAACGTTCTGAAAGAGGCCAAAGCAAAAAGAGAGCTAATTTCCAATATTAGGAAGAAACAATCATCATTTTTGGCCATGTAATGAGAAGAGAACAACTGGTATATATTGTAACAACTGGGAAAATTGAGGGACAATGAGATAAAGGGAAGCAAAGAGAAAAGATACCAGACAGCTTAAGAGAATGGCTGGTAGAAGGTCAACAACAGAAATGATAAATGACTGTCGAGATCGAAAGTTGTGGAGAGACATGATCACCTATGCCAGCAGGCTTGGTACTTGATGATGATGATGATTGTATATGAACAATAACATCCGAAACTAGTTTGTAATCAGCGAAGCCTCAGAGGAAATTGTAGTATCGACGATTGATGTGGAAAAGGAACTGGCTGTTAATCATTCAAGTGATACGCATGTAGAACTAGATCGGATCTAGTAATACGGCAGAGTGAACCAAAACTCGCAACTAATAAACGGTAAGCGCGAGAGGGAAGGAGAGAGAGAGAAAGAGAGAGAGAACACAAAGAGTACAGTTTCATTTTTACGTCTGACGCCCAGTCGAGTCCAGATCGTGGCCTAAGCTTATAGACAGCTATGTGTCGTTACATGTAATTTAATTTGTACCTTTCACTTACTTCCTATTCTGAACTAATGATTATCCTGTAATATACTACGTTGTCTTCTCTTTTCATTTTCTATTATAGATCCACAAGTTTTGGTTACTCTAGAACATGTCGTTGAGCTATTCTTTATTTCGTTGTCCGTTTCTGTGTTCGTGTTTGCTGAAGAAAGCCGCATGAATACCGAAAAACCATGATTCTGTTTCGTCCACTTTTGTAAAGCTGTCATCATACATTGTAGGAGCGCGCGCTACACCTCACCAAAGCCAGCTTTACCGCAGCACTACAATTATTTGAAAGCACAATTGTTTTGATTGGAGAATACATTTTTCTGACTTAGAACATTTCATAGTTCGAACAACATTCTGGAACTAATTAAGTTTGAAGTAAGAGGTACCATTGTAATCATCATCATCATCATCGTCATCATCATCATCATCAAGTACCATACCTGCTGGCGTAGGTGATCATGTCTCTCCCCAACTCTCAATGTCGACAGTTATTTATCATTTCTGTTCTTGAATTTCTGCCAAGCCATTCTCTTAAGCTGTCTGGTATCTTTTCTCTTTGCTTCCCTTTATCTCTTGGTCCCTGAACTTTACTAGTCCTCACACTATATTCCAACTGTTCCCTTCTTATTACATGGTGAAAGAATTATAATTGTTTCTTCCTAATATTGGAAATTAGCTGTCGTTTTGCTTTTCCCACTTTCAGAACGTTTTCATTACTCTTCTTAGCTGTCCATGATATTCTCAACATTCTTCTGGAAAAATGTCCACAGTTAAAAAAATAAAGTAAATGGCTCCGTCACGCCAAGTGGCGTATACGTTATATGGTGTTAGTGACCATAATTTGTATAGACCTTCGGCACATGATTTTCGTGGTAACGTGGTCGGTATTACGTTCGTGCCGCTCTACTTTCCCAGAAAAAATTCCATGACCATTTTCAGCCTGGATTAACCTGGAAGCCGTCGATGGGGATCTAAACCTGAACTATTGTCCTTTGTAGTCCAGTTCACTAACCACTGAGTTATCACGACTCACATTTCTACAGCTTCCAGTGATTTTCTTCTCTGTTGTCCTATTGTCCATGATTCACAACCGTTCACTATTGTAATAAAGAGATATTTACCAAAAAAAAAAAAAAAAAAAAAATATCTTTGAAACTCCACCATGAAGCAAACACAAATATAGAGAAAATAGTTTGTTGTTGATCTACCGGAAACTGCTTAACAAGCTACAAGTGTGTTTAAATAACCGACGATCTGGTGAACGGGCACAATGAGGATCATATTTCCCGTCGTTACACAAACAAAACAATCATGGAAAGCAAGGGTTAACGATCAATGCTACAAACCTGATCCAGAATAGTAAAATACAGCTCTCAACAGCGAAAAACATCAACAGCTTGTGAATACGTCAAGATAAAATAATGCATTTCTCGATTATTTTTTAAATTTCCATCCAAATGTCTACACCCATTTTTGTCTTCTTCTAGTATTTGCTTTACAGAAGCTCTAAGTATAACCCCATCAAATCGACAACAAAAACAGCTGAAATGTTAATTTGTAATTACTCATCAAACATGTGTTTGAACACTGTTAAAATTCTTAATAATTACCGGAACGCATTCCGGGCCATTACAGCTAAAAAGCCTTGCATGTATATAATGTATTGTGTTGCGTATAATGGGTAACATTTTTATAGTACGGGCTGGTACTGAATAATATGAAGATGTTCAGATTCTGTTATCTGTTTCTTCTTTTCTCTTTTCTCTTTTCTCTTTTCTCTTTTCTCTTTTTCTTTTCTCTTTTCACTGATACCGAAAGGTGTCGTGGTTTATATCATATGTCGTTCTTGAGCTGCTCGAACTGTCTGAATTAGTGATTTTCCTTTGATATTACATGTGACAAATAAATCCGTTCGAAATCACACACAAGAACACTTGAATTTATTTTTACTACGGGCAATGAAATTCATTTATAATTTACATTTGACTCCCATCGCAAAAAATGCGTCGTGTTGCCAGCAGTCACGCACCGGAAGTCAATGTTATCTGTTTAAATCTACTAAATATTGATGAAAGGCTAGTTATTGTGTTGTTAGAGCAAATATAGCTTTGATGGGAAGTGGAAGACAGCAAGGAATGTAATGAAAAACAAATATAGCTTTGATGGGAAGTGGAAGACAGCAAGGAATGTAATGATAGAGCAAATATAGCTTTGATGGGAAGTGGAAGACAGCAAGAAATGTAATGATAGAGCAAATATAGCTTTGATGGGAAGTGGAAGACAGCAAGGAATGGAATGATAGACAGTGAAATGTAGGAGAGGTTATTGAGTTATTGAGTTATTTGCAGGTCATCATCATTGCACTCCGAACATGTCCATAGGTGCTCAGATCCACTCCTCAGCAATTCCCTCAGTGTCCAGCGACTGACGACTCCAGTTCTATGTTGGTTGATAAGTCTTCTTACACGGCCACCACGTTTCTCATTTCTGGCTGTGCCCATCTTAACTCCCATTTCCATCATCCGAAGAAGCGACGTTGATCTGTGTTTGTCGAAGTCCTGTGCTCTTCCCACATCTCGGAGTGCATTGATGATGTCCGCCCGATCCATCGGTTGTCCGTCCTCAACGACAGCGCAGCTAGCCAACCTGTCCGCTCTCTCATTTCCCCGTACTCCAGCATGTCCAGGGACATAGACAAAGGTGACCTTACGTATTTTGGATTTCTGCAATGACTCTACCCATTGCATGCGTACAAAGCCCGTCTCCACTTTTTTTATCATGCTCATCGAATCACTCAGTATACATGCGTGGATGTAGTCTTGTGACTCATTTGAAAGCCTTGGTCACTGCCATCACCTCCATTGTCATGCTACTCGTGGTCATGGCGTATGCACCACTGTCTTCCTTGGATATTCTGCCTGCCGAGCGTGCTGTAAATGCCCATGCACTTCTTTCGTGTCGTCTTACAGATCCGTCTGTATAGATGACTGCATCTTTCTCATCGGTGTTATCGCAGATGAGACCGTTGACCTCAGCATTAACCACGACCGGGTTCTGTTCCCTACTTTTCCTGTCGAGTGTGACAATACATGTGAAAGTCCCCTTGAATGACGTAGGCACCGGTATCCACTCCTCACCAACGCTGATATTGGTAGGCCCACAGACCTGTTTGATGACATCTTCTGCTCGGCCCACCCATAATTTGCCTCTTTTTAGCCTGGTACCTTTCTCTGTGTTGAGCACGTGGTGCAATGGATGCTCTGTATCTGTACTAATCTTCAGGTATGCTCGTGCTCTAAAGATCTTGATTCTGTCATCCATGGTTGGAAAGTCAAGAAGATACCTCATTGCTACACAGGGAGTGTCCCTCGTACATCCCAGGATAATGCGCATGGCTTCATTTTGTATTTTCTCCAGCCTATCAATTTGAGTCGTACTGACAGTAAGAATGGCCAGGGCATACTCGATTGGTGCGAGAACTAATCCCTGGAACAGAAGAGTAAGTAGCCTCTGCTCGATGTTGGCAGCTGCCATGACCTTCAAGGCGGCTAATCCTTTGCGGGATTTTGTTATCACATGGTCGACGTGGTCCCGAAAACATAGGCTGCGATCAAACTTAACTCCGAGGTATGTAGGAGAGGTAAGATAAGTGAAAGAAAAAAAGAAGGAAGGAAGGACAAGAAAGAAAAACAAAAAAGGAAAGGAAATGAACAATCAATTAGAAATATTAAATGGTCAGCTTATCGGTTTAATGAAAGGATTGTGTTTTCTTTCGTTAAAGATTAAACGGACAGAGTTATCGCTATACAGAATGTAGAAATAATCTTTCATTTCTAATCTAATGTAATCTAATCTAATCTAATGTAATCTAATCTAATCTAATCTAATCTAACCATCTCATCTCAACATCATTGAGTGCCGTCTCCGCATCGAAGGTTGGCTACCAAGGAGCGCCATTCCACTCTGTCTCTTGCTTTGATGGTGCAGATTGCCATAGGCTGACTTGTCCATCTTTTAATGTTACTCGTTCATGTTAGTCTTGGCCTGCCTCTGCATCTTTTACCTTGTATTTTCCATTCTAATAATACTTTTATTAGACTGTTGTGTCTTTTAACATGACCAAAAAAAATGCATTTATCTTGCTCTAATTGTGTTTAGTAGTTCTTTCTTCATGTTTAGTTGTTTTAAGACTTCATCGTTTGTTTTCTTTTCTTTCTATCCAATTCTAAATATTCTTCTATAAATCCACATTTCAAAGGCTTTAATTTTGTGTTCTGTTTTCTTGTCTAGTGTCCATGTTTCCTCAATATAAAAAATGTTGAGAATGTATAACATTTTGCTATTCTTAGTTTTAGCCCTGGTGTTATTTATTTTGATGTTAGTATATTTTTCATGGCATTAAAATTACTTTTTGCAATCCCTATTCTTTGTTTATTTCAGTTGTACATATTCCATCACTGGTTATATTATGTCCAAGGTAGTTTAAAAAAGTAACCAACAGCAAAGCTATCCCTAATATCACAGATAGCAAAAAACAAAGAGAAGATATGCAAACAATTAAAAGTAGCAAAAAGAACAGACAATAAAAATGAAACTATTAAAAGATCAGGAATCAAGAAAAACCATAGAAGAAAAATTAGCAGAGGAATTCAAGAAATTCACTAACAAATTAAACATAGTAAAAGAAAAGTGGTAACAGTTTAAGAAACAGTAATCAACAACTCATAAACAGTATATGGAACGAAACTAAAGACAAAGGAAGGGGAAAAAGAGCACCCCGTGGTTAGACGAAGCTAAGAACAATAGAAGGGAAAAAGAGCACCCCGTGGTGAGACGAAGCAATCAGAGAAGCAATTAAATAAAAGAAAAAAACTGCTTAAAAATTGGACGGAGAATAGGAACCAAGAAGAATGTGAACAATCGGACAAAATATGAGTTAGAACTTCAAGACAGCTACAACAGATTTCTACAAAGCAGCAAAAGCAAAAAGAGTGAAAAAAAGAAAACCACGATCTGAGGTCATAAATGACCAAAACGGACAGCCAATATAAAAAAAAAAACTAATATATGTAACAGAGATGGAAAGAATATTTTGAAGACCTATTAAACATGGTACCAACTACCAGTAACACAACCAAAACCACTCAAGAATGCACACACATTGAACCCAACATCATGTAAGAGGAAATCGAAGAAGTAATCAAATATGCACAAAGAAATAAAGCGCTGGGATAGGTAACATACCAGTAGAAATAATAGCAGCAGGAGGAGAAACAAGAGTGGCATGGCTGCACAGCATATTCAATGCAGCACGGCACCAACAAAAAGCCCCAGAAGACGTACCAATAACGAAATTTAAATGTAGCAAGACAGACTGCAATCAATATAGAGGTATGGTATATCGCTTCTCAGCCATGTAGGAACGTTATACGCCAAAATTGTGGAGAAAAGTTTGAGACCAACAATAGAACTACAGTACGGTGATTCTCAAATGGGGTTCGAAAAAAAAACAGAGTATGTACTGAGGCTCTATTCACATTAAAACAGCTTGCAGAAAAGGCGGCAGAGCACAATCAAAATTTGTACATAGTTTTCATTTATCAGGAAAAAAACATTACACTGTGTAAACAGAGAATAACTGTGGGAGATACTAACAACATACGGAGTATGGTAACATTTAACCATCCTAATTAAAAATATCTGCACCAACAGCAGCTGCACAGTCAGAACAGCTGCAGGTTACACAGACCATTTCGAAGTTAGATCACGTGTAAGACAGGAGTGCTTATTATCATCCCTACTGTATATAACATACATTGACTATATATGCAAGCTAGCCAACCCATCAGAGACAAAGGGGATCAACGAGCTTTTATTTGAGACGACCAGGCACTAATACATGAAACAATAGAAGACCTACAAGAACACTTAAATAAACTCAACAGCACAGGCACACAACACAACATGAAAATGAACATTAAAAAAAAAACAGAAATTAATATTGCTAAAGAGAAATGGAACATCAACATAACTATAAACGGCAGACAACTAAAACAAGTAGAAGAATTTAAATACCCAAGAAGTCTAGTAATAAACGTCAACTCAAAAACAGCAGAAATCGACTGAAGATGTGCAACAAAGCTTGTCAAATCATTGGACATTGGACGTCACTATTGTCCAACAACGAAGTAACTCTAAAACCAAAACGGGCACTTTACAATTCAATCTTCATTCCAACGTTGTGCTACCAATGCCAGTTCTGGACCCTAGATGAAAGAACAATAAGAAAAATAACCACTACTGAGATGAAATGTGTCAGACAAATGACAGGAAACAACCTGAGAGATACGATCAGAAATGAAGAACTGAGAAAAAAGCTAGGAATAACCACCGCCATAGAACATATAAAAAAAAAACAACAGATAAAATGATTTGCCATGTTTCAAGGCAGAAAGATCAAAACACAACACAACGAGCCTTCAATAAACGTTGCGAGAACATCAGACCTAAAGGCCGACCACTAAAATGATGGATTGATGGAATATTAGAAACACTAGGAAATAACAGCAGGAGATGCGGGCAGAAGAGTAAAAGACCACACATTATATCTCTTATCGACGCTGAAAGGCAATGAGGAAGGAAAGAAGAAGAAGATGATCATATAAATACCTCTCGTTACCCAAGCTTGTGCTTCCTTTCCCAGACCCTCACCATTACTGTATGTAAACAACCACCACAAGAATGATACAACTGTGCCCACAACAGCAATCGTTTATCTGAACGTTCGCTTGCACACTCAACTTTTACAAATGCAACAAATCGATGAATACGCTTATACCTTTATATTCCTCTCTGTGTGGCACTTCTCCGGCTCTTTTCATTCTCTCCCCGAAGCTCTCCTCTTTTGGAAAATTATGACCTGTCCTTGAATGAATGTTATACTAGAAACCTACAGGCCGGCTAATCGTGACTTCTGATGTTATTGCAATGTCAGTTAATGACAAACTGGATTAAGAACAACATTGATTTTAAGCGAAAGTAATGAAGTATTGTACGATTTAAAATAATTTAGTAAAACTGTTTAAGTTTAACTTTTTAGATGGGAGTTGTGCTCGATTAGACGGATTTATCTAATTTGAATCTGGAACTAAATAATATCATCATTAGAAAATCACTGACAAATCATGGTAGCCATGGACTTGCAGAGGATTGTTGAGAGAACTATGATCAACTAAAGAGTAAGGTAGACGTTCTGTGAGAAGCCAAAGTAAAGAACACTAAATGTTGCCAACATCAGAGAAGAAATAACCATCATCTTCTTCTACTTCAACGATCAGCTATTACTATCTTCTTCCTTTCAAGTCCCTGTGGAGCATAAGTCAACAACAAACATTTTCCAAGTCGTTCTGTTTCTAACCATTCTTTTAAGATCATTCCATGTCTCCCCCTTCATCTTCATCTCTGCTTCCATCTGTCTTTTCCAAGAATATTTTTGTTTTCCTCTTAGTTGCTTTGGAGCTGCGATAACTCAGTGGTTAGTGAACTGGTCTACAAAGGACAAGAGGTAGGGTTCGATCCCAATCGACGGCTTCCGGTTCACCTAGCCTTAAATGGGTACCGGATTTTTTTCTGGGAAAGTAAAGCGGCACGGGCGTAATACCGACCACATTACCCCAAAAATCATGTGGGGAAGGTCTGTACAATTTATGGTCACTAGCACCATATTCCCTATACGCCACTCGGCGTGACGGGGGTACTTTACTTTTTTTTACTTTACTTAGTTGCTTTCCCTGGGATTCCAAAAATCCTGGCGTGCAATACTTTCACTTGACTTTAATAACTCAATGCCTTTAGACCAGCCTGAGTCACGAACATGACGGTTCGTTTGAGGTCATCACCGGTTCCCCATAACTTGTCATGTAGGGTTGTTTATATGGGCCATAATTGTGTTCTTACGGTGTTGAGAATGCTGCAGTCGTGTAGGATGTGCTCTGGAGCTTGTCTCGATTATTCGCAGCCATCATTTGGTCAGGTAATGAGAAGGGAACAGCTGGAGTGGTACAGGGTAAGGCAATAATTTGGTGGACAGTAAATATGATTTATTTTGAGCTTACATATGCAAGCATACAATTATATTGACTAATGCAATTAAATTTTGAAAATAATTATTACATTTCAATTGCATTTTATTTTATAAAATTAAAAAAGAAAAAAACTGAAAATGTAATATAACACAAACACCAAACAATAATCTTATTTACTGTCCACATACTTTTGGTTCACCCTGTGTAATAACAAATGGGAACACTGTAAGGAAAAAGAGATAGGGCTACAGAAATAAAAAAAAAATCAAGATAATTCAATAATTCTTTGGTACACAATCAACAAAATACATGATAAGTAATAATTGTGGAGATAGGCTGATCACCTACGTCAGCGCAGCAGGTACGGTACATAATGACAGTGATGATGATAATGACGATGAATGCCCCGCCAGTTTCAACTTCTGTAAAATTTTCGTTTCTAATTGAATGTTGATAAAGTAAAAATAATATGACGGTGGGATTGTTACAAAACGTTTTTTTAACTTACAGAAGCATTTGAAATAAGAACAGGAGTAAGGCAAGGATGCCTCCTGTCTCCATTTCTCTTTCTACTGGCCATAGATTGGATTATGAAAATAACTTAAAACAACAGAAATGGGATCCAGTGGTCACTGACCAAACAACTTGATGATTTAGACTTTGCTGATGACATAGCTCTCCTATCACACAGCCATCAACAGATGCAGGATAAAATGAGTATATTAGATGAGAGATCACAACAGCTAGGACTAAAAATTAATAGAGATAAGACCAACATTATGAGAATTAATGCAGTTGGCTATAACCAAATAAAACTAGGAGAAATACCTCTACTAGACGTACAATCTTATATATATCTGGGCAGTAATATAGATAAAGAGGGAGGAACAGAAAATGATACAAAAATAAGGATATCAAAAGCAAGAGGAGCTTTCATTGCACTGGGAAACATATGGAAATCCAAAGAAATTAGGCTAAATACAAAAATAAAAATTTTCAACTCAAATGTTAAGTCGGTCCTATTATATGGCTGTGAAACATGGAGAATGACAAAATTGACAATCACGAAGGTACAGACTTTCATTAATGGATGCTTGCGCAGAATAAAGGGATGGAAATGGTAGGACAAAGTCACTAACGTGGAATTATGGAAATGTACCGGTCAAATACCAGTGGATAAAGAGATACAGCGAAGACGATGGCGATGGATAGGACACACACTACGGAAGCCAACTGAGAGTATTACACAACAGGCCCTTTTTTGGAATCCCCAGGGGAAAAGACAAAGAGGAAGACCAAGGAATTCTTGGAGAAGACAGATAGAGGCAGAGATGAAGATGATGGGGAAGACATGGAATGATCTTAAAAGAATGGCAAAAAACAGAACGACTTGGAAAGTGTTTGTTGAAGACCTATGCTCCACTGGGAGCTAAAAGGTAAAAGAAGAAGAATAAGATTTGGTCAGGTAATGAGAAGGGAACAGCTGGAGTGGTACAGGGTAAGGCAATAATTTGGTGGACAGTAAATATGATTTATTTTGAGCTTACATATGCAAGCATACAATTATATTGACTAATGCAATTACATTTTGAAAATAATTATTACATTACAATTGCATTTTATTTTATAAAATTAAAAAAGAAAAAAACTGAAAATGTAATATAACACAAACACCAAACAATAATCTTATTTACTGTCCACATACTTTTGGTTCACCCTGTGTAATGACAAATGGGAACACTGTAGGGAAAAAGAGATAGGGCTACAGAAATAAAAAAAAAAAATCAAGATAATTCAATAATTCTTTGGTACACAATCAACAAAATACATGATAAGTAATAATTGTGGAGATAGGCTGATCACCTACGTCAGCGCAGCAGGTACGGTACATAATGACAGTGATGATGATAATGACGATGAATGCCCCGCCAGTTTCAACTTCTGTAAAATTTTCGTTTCTAATTAAATATTGGTAAAGTAAAAATAATATGACGGTAGGATTGTTACAAAACGTTTTTTTTAAATTCTGTCGATGACGTATTGTTAAACATACTACTTTCTATACTGCGAGATCGCGGACGCCAAAGAGAGAAAATACTGGATAGCTTGGTGTCATGGCATGGAAAACAGTCAACAACAGAACTGATACGATGCACGGTAGATAGAAGATTATGGAAGGAAATGATCGCCTACACCAACCGGCATGGCACATGATGATGATGATGACTTTCTAGACATCATCGAACTGGAGAAGACGAATTAATTTGGTGAGCAAAAACATACCGTTAGATTTGAATATAAACAGAAAGAAACACTGACGATAACATAGTAAGACTGAAAGCAATACAGCTATATATATATATATAATGCAGTTACTATTGACAACAATTTGGCTAGAATAAAAGTAATTAAAGTGAATTTAAAAAAAAAACAATACAGTTAGACTAAAAGTGACTCTGTTAGATTGGTCTTTAGTTTTTAGTTTGGAATACTGGCACCGCTGTCGGGACATTCCCATATCCGCTCAACTAGCTGTTCCAACAAACATCGAAGTGTTCGATTGTTAACGGTTAGACTGAAATTAATGTAATAAGACTGAAAGTAATATACTTAGATTGGAAGTAATATGGTAAGACTTTAAGTAATTCACCAAGATTAAAAGCAAAATGGTAAGACTTAAACTTGTAATGTAATTTGATTATGATTGCCTTAGAACTAAAAATTAAAGAAAAAAATAACACAGATAATGATTAAAGTCATTGTTAGATAATGGTTAAAATATAAAATATATTAAGATTTGGCACGAGATATTGAATTAATATGAATGGATATATACTGTGTTGTATATGGCCTACTTCGACAAACACAGATCAACGTCGCTTCTTCGGATGATGGAAATGGGAGTTAAGATGGGCACGGCCTGAAATGAGAAACTTGGTGGCCGTGTAAGAAGACTTATCAACCAACATAGAACTGGAGTCGTCAGTCGCTGGACACTGAGGGAATTACTGAGGAGGGGATCTGAGCACCTATGGACATGTTCGGAGTGCAATGATGATGACTCGCAAATAACTCAATAACTCAATATGGCCTTTGGTCTTGACAGACGGTTGGTAGTAAGCAATCATGATAAGTCAGTAGTTCGGTAAAGTATTAGTGTCTCATACTGGGTGCTGCTTTACTGAACATCTTCTCTCGTGGCTGAATTTGCCAATCCTGGACAGACAGATCCATCCACAGAACGAGCAAGGTATGTTTGCGGTACCTGGCCTTATCTCTATTCTCTTGCGCCTTTTGTCTTCTGAATTTTAATTCAGCACTATCTCCAAAGTTGTTGTGCCATTTTTTTTATTTGTGCTCTACGTGTGCTACGATCTGCAGCCACATTTTCACAGTTTCTTTAGAAAATTCCCTCAAGGAAGCCTGCAAACGTCCTTATGTCTCAGCGTTGGTTTGCCCTTTGGTCTCTTACCGTCCTTAAGTTCGCAATACAATATTTGTTTGGGAATACGATTGTTTGCCATTCTTCTAACATGGCCCAGCCACCTTAGTCTCCGACTCCTAGGTGTTGCCATGATCGATGGGAGTTTAGCTCGTTGTTAGACATTAGAGTTAGTTACTTTGTCCTGCTATTTGATGTTCATAATCTTACGAAGGCAACGTACATATACTGTGTAACTAACAAGTATTGTGCAAATGTACAAGTGAAATAAATATATCAAGGTGTGATTGAAAATAATAACTTAATATGTCGGCAAAGATTATAATAATGTTTTGCGTGAATAAAAATAATTAACCTCTGAAAGTAATTTAATATGTGAAAGTGAAAGTCATTTAATGTCTGAAAGTGAAAGTAATTAATGTCTGATAGTGAAAGTAATTAATATCTGAAAGTGAAAGTAATTAAGTCTGAAAGTGAAAGTAATTAAAGCCTGAAAGAATGAAAACAGTGGAATGGAAGTAATCTTGAAAGTAAAAGTGAAGAAAAATAATAAAGTAATACGTGAATGAAAGTCAGAAGTAACAAGCCAAAGCCCCCAAAGCAGTAATTGCCCTTTCTTTGTTATCATTAGGTTTGTTTCTGTAGGGCAGAGACGAACACCGCGTGTTGAGTATAGTCGCTACGTACGTGATGTACAGGTCAACGCCCCTATTTCACCCCCAGATTATAAAAAAAACACATTAATCACAAGTAAATTGCTTATGAGGTAGGGTTCGATCCCAACCGACGGTTTCCGGGTTCACCCAGCATTAAATGAGTACCGGATTTTCGCTGGGAAAGTAAAGCGGCATAGGCGTAATACCGACCACATTATCCTAAAAATCACTAACACCATATTCACTATCCTCCACTTGGCGTGATGGGGGCTTTTTACTTTTTTATTTATAAATTCTTCTTCTTCTTCTACCTTTTTTAGCTCCCAGTGGAGCATAGGTCTTCAACAAACACTTTCAGCTCCCTGTGGAGCATAGGTCTTCAACAAACACTTTCAGCTCCCTGTGGAGCATAGGTCTTCAACAAACACTTTCAGCTCCCTGTGGAGCATAGGTCTTCAACAAACACTTTCAACTCCCTGTGGAGCATAGGTCTTCAACAAACACTTTCAGCTCCCAGTGGAGTATAGGTCTTCAACAAACACTTTCCAAATCGTTCTGTTTTTTGCCATTCTTGTAAGATCATTCCATGTCTTCCCCATCATCTTCATCTCTGCTTCTATCTGTCTTCTCCAATAATTCCTTGGTCTTCTTCTTTGTCCTGGGGATTCAAAAGAAGGGCCTGTTGTGTAATACTCTCTCTTTTTAAATTGCTTATGAGTAAATTCAGTAGTCAGTAAATTCATTATTCAGTAGTAATTATTATAAATGATTAACGAGTAATTAGTGAGTACAGAACAATTCCAAGTAAATTAATTCACTTGCAAGTAGATTATTTATCATCATCATCAAGTGCCTTCTCCGCAACGAAGGTTGGCTACCACGGAACGCCATTCTGCTCTGTCTCTTGTTTTGATGGTGCAGGTTGTCATAGGATGATTTGTCCATCTTTTGATGTTACTCGTCCATGTTAGTCTTGGTCTGCCTCTGCCTCTTTTACCTTATTTATTATTAAGTATTATTAAAGATTATTTGTCATTAACATTTATTAGTAACCATTTTCATAACAGGTAAAATTATTTAAGTACATTCATTTGTGCACATATTTCTATGAAATATTTAATTTCCGAATCTCTAAATAAATTGTTTGAGAGTAAATTCATTAGCCCCTAATACATTAAGTAATTAGTAAATTCACCCCTTCCATTTCAATTACACAATATGGCGATTGTTTTCAATCCACAATGCCTCTGTGGCTTCAGTTCAACCAATGGAAATGTATCCAGTGACGTCAGAAAGAAACTCTGGAAATACCTTGGCCACGTTCTCAGAATGAACGGCGGAAGGCTACCTTACCAGGCCCTTATATGGAGACCAGAAGGTAAAAGACAACAAGAAGACCGAAAGAAACCCTGCGTAGACCCATCATCAAAGAGATCGCAGTTGTGGGTCTCAGAAACAAGCAAGAACTAAGACAGGTTGCGGTTGACTGTCAGGCATGGAAAACTATGACTTACGTCCCATGCGTTGTATTCGGTCCAAAAGGATAATCTTTTTCTTCTTTCCTTCCTCTTTTGCCTCTCAGCGTCGATGAGAGACATAATTTGCGGTATTTTGCTCTTCTGTTCGATTCTGCT
The DNA here is from genome assembly GCA_032433765.1 of Megaustenia siamemsis. Taxonomy (NCBI): domain Eukaryota; kingdom Metazoa; phylum Mollusca; class Gastropoda; order Stylommatophora; family Ariophantidae; genus Megaustenia; species Megaustenia siamemsis. The sequence goes on from JAVIAB010000008.1 coordinate 57,166,078, forward strand.
TCTGTTATGTTTCCTAGTGTTTCTAATATTCCATCGATCCATATTTTTCGTGGTCTGCCCTTGGGTCTGGTGTTCTCGAAACGTATATTGAAGTCTTGTTTTGAGTTTTGATCTTTCTGCCTTATCGCCTGACCAAACCATTTTATCTGTTGTTTCTTTATATGTCCTATGGCGGTGGTTATTTCTAGTTGTTTTCTCAGTTCTCCATTCTGATATTATCTCTCAGGCTGTTTCCTATCATTCGTCTAGCACATTTCATCTCAGTAGATGTTAGTTTTCTTATTTTACTTACATCTAGGGTCCAGTACTGGTATTGTAGCACAACGTTGAGTCTCGTGGTACAGGGTAATCAGGCATATCCAAATGAAAATGTATGTTTTTGAATGTGTTTATATTTTGTGGTGCATCTGACTGACAGCCACGGGGATCCTGGCGGCAAGTTATTATTGCGATAGTAATAATATTTAAAATAATAATAAAAGTAGCATTCGCAGTAATATTACGGAAATTAAAATCGGTAATGACAACTTAATTATGAAAACAATGTGTGTCTTTACTTCCAACTAAATTTCGAAATTCTAATTAACATTAAATTGGCTGAGTCAAAAGAAGCAACAGTAAAATATATCGCGGACACCAGAAAAGAAGTCAAGGTCGTCATGATGCTAGTAGGATCACCGCTGATCTAGAGAGTTAATTAACTCCTTCCGTACGTTTTGACGCACTATGTGCCATGCCGATTTCTGTCATAAACGTTAAACCGCACAGTGCGTCACTCTCAATTAGATTAGTATAAACTGTCATCAAACCATATTCTTTTTACATGTCATGTATCATCTTGGTATTGATGGAATATAATTCCTTGTTTAATTATCTAACAATGCATATATAGCATATTAAGTGCTATACAAATATCAACATGTAGATTCATATTTTTAAAAAATATGAACAATTTGGTCTCTGAAATCTCTACCGCTAAAATTATTAAAAAAAACAAAACACTTCCGTACTGGAAAAAGTAACTGATTACATCACGTGAAATATGCAGATTGTCCACAAAAGTTACAGGCATCTGCTTCATCTTCTTTCCGTTCAGATTTACCTTTCAGCGTCGAGAAGATCGATCATTGGCCGACTTTTGCTAATTAGTTGACGTTTATGCTGTCACATTGCCTAGTGTTTCGAGCATTCCGCGTTCTTCATCTCTTTTCTTGAGGACGCTCTCACGTCTCTTTTCTTGAGGACGCTCTCATATCTCTTTTCTTGAGGACGCTCTCACATATCTTTTCTTGAGGACGCTCTCACGTCTTTTTCTTGAGGACGCTCTCACGTCTCTTTTCTTGAGGACGCTCTCACGTCTCTTTCTTGAGGACACTCTCACGTCTCTTTTCTTGAGGACGCTCTCACGTCTCTTTTCTTGAGGACACTCTCACGTCTCTTTCTTGAGGACGCTCTCACGTCTCTTTTCTTGAGGACGCTCTCACGTCTCTTTTCTAGAGGACGCTCTCACGTCTCTTTCTTGAGGACGCTCTCACGTCTCTTTCTTGAGGACGCTCTCACGTCTCTTTTCTTGAGGACACTCTCACGTCTCTTTCTTGAGGACGCTCTCACGTCTCTTTCTTGAGGACGCTCTCACGTCTCTTTCTTGAGGACACTCTCACGTCTCTTTCTTGAGGACGCTCTCACGTCTCTTTCTTGAGGACGCTCTCACGTCTCTTTCTTGAGGACACTCTCACGTCTCTTTCTTGAGGACGCTCTCACGTCTCTTTCTTGAGGACGCTCTCACGTCTCTTTTCTAGAGGACGCTCTCACGTCTCTTTCTTGAGGACGCTCTCACGTCTCTTTCTTGAGGACGCTCTCACGTCTCTTTCTTGAGGACGCTCTCACGTCTCTTTCTTGAGGACGCTCTCACGTCTCTTTCTTGAGGACGCTCTCACGTCTCTTTTCTTGAGGACACTCTCACGTCTCTTTCTTGAGGACGCTCTCACGTCTCTTTTCTTGAGGACACTCTCACGTCTCTTTCTTGAGGACGCTCTCACATATCTTTTCGTGAGGACGCTATCACGTCTCTTGTCTTCGAAGCGAATGCTAATAGCTTTTAGGATTGTGTTTCTGATTGTAATTTGGCCACAATTTTTTTATTCCATTGTTTCTTTATAAACTCTTATTTTACTGTGAGTGTGATACCAAAGTGAATTCTGAATTCTCTACTTCCTAAATTTGTCTCCCTGCTGACTCCTGTTATACGCCTGACCCAACTTGCTGGTATTAATCATGTTAATTGTCCTAGAATGTGTTACAAATAAAAAAATATATCTCTACACTGCATTATCCAGTTTCTGGACAACTGGGGATTTGGGGGTGGGGAAACTATCAGCGGAGAATAAAGGCCGCCTGTACTGTGCTGCAGCCGCGAGGTGTCGGCATCTGAATTTTTATTTCACCCCAAGAAGAAAAAAATCTTTTGACCCTATCGTGATTCGAACCCGCACCCTCCTGCTTTGGAGTTGGGTAATTTATAAATTATCGTCCATGTTCGATACTTGTAATATTGACACTATACCTGTATTGTCCATTAGCCACAATTATTATCTTTTATATAGTACTTGGAACGTTCATGTATTGTTGTCTAGACCTTACTGAAGACTTTTGCAATAAATGGGTGACACAATCGTAATATAAGAGACGGAGAATGAATTACAAGAAATGATAGACATACTAGTGAAAGAAAGTTCTCAGTTTGAATAGTAAGAAAACAGAAGTAATGGTCATATCGAATAAACAATCATCACCATCATACAATGTAAAAATAAACGGGACAACTCTAAAGCAAGTGCAGAGCGTCGAATGCTTGGACACAATAATAACATCAGAAGAAAGATGCACCACAGAAATAAAAAAGTAAAATACCTGAGGCCAAAATAACATTTCAGAAGATGAAAAACGTCTTGTACAACAAGTCTATGTCAGCATGAGAGAGAGAGAGAGAGAGAGAGAGAGAGAGAGTTCGGCAGACTTATAGTGAGCCAATTCTGATCTATGGAAGTGAATCATGGACAGTAGACAAAGACGATTAGAGGCCACCGAGATGGGATTTCTCAGAAGAATATAGAGAGTACCCCGAACACCTTAAAAGACCAAAGAGGATATTATCAAAGAGGCCAACAAAAAGGGAGCTCTTAAGAAACATCAGAAAGAAACAATCGATATTGTTTGGGCACAGCATGAGAAGAGAAAAGTTGGAATACTTGGTTAACCGACAAAATACAGGGAAAGAGAAATTGCTGACGACAAAGAGAGAAGATACTACTATATAGCCTGGTGTCATTGCACGAAAAGCAGTCAACAACAGAATTTATACGATACACTGTGAATGATAGAGAATTGTAGAAGGACATGATCGCCTACGAAACAGGTATGACACATGATGATAACGAAGACTTTGTAAACTCAACGTCGAAACCGTGGTTACTTCCAAGCAAATCTGTTTCGGGTTTAAATGAGAGTTCATTTACCCTTCCGGGATTTGCTGGAGATTGTGAAAGTTCAAACTTTTCCTGGAGCCAGGCATAGGGTGAGATAATGACACGTATGCACTTTGATATGACCAAGAGGCTGATAACTTCGCTGGTAAATGCTTGGTACGCTCAGGCCGTTCTTGGGTAGCCTACGAGTTTTAACAAATAAATATGTCTTGTAGAAGCTGATCGGCTAATAACATGAAGTATAGGTTGAACCAACAAGGCAAACGAGAACAGAGAGAGAGAGAGAGAGAGAGAGAGAGAGGGTGAGTGAGTGAATGAGAGGGTGAGCGAGTGAGTGAATGAGTTAGTGAGTGAATGACAGAGTGAAGGAGTGAGGAGGAGAGTGAATGAGTAAGTGAGTGAATGAGAGAGTGAGTGAGCGAGTGAGTGAATAAGTAAGTGTGTAAATGAACTAATGAGTGAGTGAATAAATGAGTGAGTGAGTGAGTGAGAGAACAAGTGAGTGAGTGGATGAGTTAGTGTATAAATGAACTAATGAGTGAGTGAATAAATGAGTGAGTGAGTGAGTGATGAGTGAGTGAGTGAGTGACGAGAAATATATTTCTTTACTTCTAACGCTTACACTTAATACAAGTGTTATGAAAAGCCCTTCAACTCCAGCAACCTTCTCGTGGAACGTTTAGTTAACTTATTGCGATATACTTTGTAACTTACCGTCAAATACATCCGATTTCAGCATATACATGTACGGGTCTGCTTCCCTAACCGTTTACTTTCCTTGAAGTTTATTTCAAACTGCACGTGCTTTAGTTAACAATTATCTAGAGTAGAGATGTCTCACAGATTGCTACACGTATGCAATAGCAAAGTTCTTCTTCTACACATAAAAAATCCCGGCTTGCTGCCTACTGAGTTAAGTGCTCACCGTGAGCTATGCGTTTCAGCCGTTCTGATCGTGTTTCGATATTCCGATTGCTTACGATGAATGATGATATCGTGTGACGGGGGACAGATGGCTGTGTTCACTTTCTGCGCGGTTTCGCCTTATGTCTTTTGGCGTATGCTGAGACTGCTGTGATGGGGACTGCAGCTACCTTTTACCGGGGCCTTCCATAGCAATAATAATATCACATAATCGGTTTGGTGTAAAGCAGTTCTTATTATATTCTTCTAAACAAAATTGACATTTGTTGTAGCACTGTTCTTCCACACGTAATGAAATAACTGTTGCGCTGTTCCTCTTATGTTCTTCTACACGTAAATGAAGTAGCTGTAACACCGAGGATCTTATTCTACACATGATAATACAAGCAGCTTGTTATCTTATTCTACACATGATAATGCAAGCAGCTTGTTATCTTATTCTACACATGATAATACAAGCAGCTTGTTATCTTATTCTACACATGATAATACAAGCAGCTTGTTATCTTATTCTGTGTTTAAGTCCATTCTTTCCTTTAAATGTAACCATCGAGTGACGACATTACTCCTATAGCTTTCATATGTAGCACATTCACAATATTTTCCCGTGAATTCTAAAACGTTATAGATCACCTATTTTCATGAAGTGAATAATGTCTTCGCACATACAGCAATATTGAAACATATATATTGGTAACATTTCGAAGACATCCCCCCTTTCCAAAGCCATGAATGACATGTTTATGACATCCATGTCTATACCGGCTATAGACAGAAAGTGATTCTTTGAAGCATTGTGGGTCCTGGAGATGATTGGTCATATACTTCTATAGCCGCGTGGACTGTAGCTGGGATGAGAATACAGTGGATTAATGGTGGTTGAGTCAACACAAATGGGGGTAAGTATTGCTAAATAATATCATCATCATCAAGTATCATGACTGCTTGTGTAGGTGATCATGTCTGTCCACAGCTCTCAATCTCGACAGTTATTTATCATTTCAATTTTTGATGTTCTGCCAAGACATTCTCTTAAGCTGCCTGGTATCTTTTCACTTTGAATCCCTCTATCTCTTCGTCCCTTATTTTCCAAGTTGTTACGATATGTTCCAGCTGTTCCCTTCTCATTACATGGCCAACAAAAAAAAAAGAGATTGTTTCCTCCTAACATTGGAAATAAGCTCTCTTTTTGCTATGGCCTCTTTCAGAACGTTTTCATTACTCTTCTGGGCTGTCCATGGTATTCTCAAAATCCTCTGTAGAACAGCAATTCTACAGCCTTCAGTGATTTTCTTGTCTGTTGTCCTATTGTCCATGATTCACACCCATTTGTTAAGACTGGCTCACGTAACATTTAAAAACTATTTTTCTTGTTTCCATTTTCAAAAATGGATTGCACAGTATCTACATTATTTTTGAGAAAGCTGTTTTTGTCTGAGTTATTCTACATCTCACCTCTGTTGTACATCTACCACCTGAGGTTAACCATGTTCCCAGATATTTAAATTCATTATTTCAGGTCGGGTAATTTTACCTGCTATTGTATGCAGTAAAGAGTACAACCTGCGGCTGTTGCGCTGCCTTGCAGGTATGCTCGGGAGAGTAAAAGGGTAAGGGAGGGTACCCTGCAGTAAAACAACTCAACTTGCTTGTGGGTGAGACTTTTTAGTCAAAGGCTAGCGGAGCCAACCGTAAACAAACCGACAGAAAACCACCGTCGTAATTTCCTTGAACAAACATGAATCGACACAAAAATAGAAATCACGACAACAACGTTAATGGGGATTCCAATGGAATACCCTAGTTCGGTAACGGACTTCATGTGCTACAGGTGATACCTGATCGTCATCAAGCTACTGTAAGCAACATAAAGATAAAACAGATGCCATAGCACACATATAATAACCACCAACATAGTGAAAATCGAAAACGAACCTAATTGTTTAATGTCCGTATACATTTTTACAAACCATAAAATCGACTACAGGACTCGCGGAACCATTCTGACGCATTGTAACGATTACATCAAAATGTTATTCGATGACACGGCAAAGATACACTGTTAACAGTATCTAAGATCGATATTCATGAATGAACAGAATCAATATTGCCACCTTGCAGTATACAATTTATAATACCTATAATTTGCACAAGGACCAACCATGTCGAATCAATATCTTACATAATCTTCACGTTTACAGTAAGTAATTCATTTCATTTTATTTTATGCGTTTTCATTCTTTTCGTCTATCGTTCGCATGATCCGAAGGAAATAGCAGGGTCGATCTATCAATACAATTAATGGCAGGTCTGACGATTTATCGATCTCTTGTATACACAGGCTGGACATTCTGACATAGCTGTCAGATTGAGATTATCGGTGTGTATGAGTGGTTCGTCTAGTGAAGGAGGATGGTGGAGAAAGCAGGAAGGAGGTCGAGAGGTATCAGTACCAGTGATGTCATAGTATCTATGTGAGCCATAACATAATGTTTATGCGGAGCCCTGTCATAGTGGCTATGTAAAGTCCTGTCATAGTGTCTATGTAAAGCCCTGTCATAGTGTTTATGTGAAGCCCTGTCATAGTGTCTATGTAAAGTCCTGTCATAGTGTCTATGTAAAGTCCTGTCATAGTGTCTATGCAAAGTCCTGTCATAGTGTCTATGTAAAGTCCTGTCATAGTGTCTATGCAAAGTCCTGTCATAGTGTCTATGTGAAGCCCTGTCATAGTGTCTATGTGAAGCCCTGTCAAAGTGTCTACGGAAAGCCCTGTCATAGTATTTATGTGAAATCCTGTCATAGTGTCTATGTAAGCCCTGTCATGGGGTCTATTTGAAGCAATGTCATAATGTCTATGTGAAGTCCTGTCATGTTGTTTATGTGAAGTGTTGATACAATATTCACTTGGAGCCTTGTCAAAAATCCTTCCATTTGATACACCGTTATAGCATTTATTAAAAATCATGTCATAGAAATGGTGTGAATATGCTCATATGTTACAGTATTCACTTTGAAAACGTCCTATTGTATTCATTTGAAGGCTTGTTATATTATATATATGATAAATCCTATCATAGTGTTAATTCCAAGCCATGTACCGGTACAATTTGAAGCCTCATCCTTTCTCACAGACATCGATCAAATATGCCTATAAGGAAGGTTAATTACGACTTACTACATAATATCTCAGTAACATAGTTTGACGAGATGACAACTCAGCAACATAGTTTGACGAGATGACAACTCAGCAACATAGTTTGACGAGATGACAACTGAGCAATATAGTTTGACGAGATAACATCTCATTGATGAGATAACATCTCAGCAACATAGTATGACGAGATAACATCTCATTGATGAGATAGCATCTCAGCAACATAGTTTGACGAGATGATAACTCAGCAACATAGTTTGACGAGATGACAACTCAGCAACATAGTTTGACGAGATAACATCTCATTGATGAGATAACATCTCAGCAACATAGTTTGACGAAATGACAACTCAGTAACATAGTTTGACGAGATGACAACTCAGCAACATAGTTTGACGAGATAACATCTCATTGATGAGATAACATCTCAGCAACATAGTTTAAAATGGTCAATGAAACTCAATAGAGACGAGGTCAAGGAGACGTAGAGACAGACATACGGCATTGTAAACAGAGAGATAGAAATGACCGGTTTCACACAGTCAAACAGGCACACAGATACTAACAAAGCCAAACAGATAAACCGATAGAAGTGAACAGACAGATAACATATGTTCAGCTAAATAGACGGACAAATCAAATATATGCAGTCAAACAACATGTACAGATCAAATACGCGCAGTGAAAACAGAAGGACTGACGAAATATGTGCAGTCAAATAAAGAAAGCAAAAACAGAAAAGTATACTCAAATAGACAAATAAAAGGAAAGGCAGCTCACACAAACACAGAGAAAGAGGCAGGCAGGCAGACAGAGAAAACAAACGAATGTGTACAGTCAAAAAAGAGAGAGATAGAATAAGATAAACTGCTAGACTTAAATGCAATGAGACATAGAGTGTTTAAATCCATTATTAATAGTCAATACAAGATTGTACAACACTTGTTTCTATCAATTATTGATAGTCAATACAAGATTGTACAACACTTTTTTAAATCCATTATTGATAATCAATATAAGATTGTACAACACTTGTTTCTATCAATTACTGATAGTCATTACAAGATTGTACAACACTTGTTTCAATCCATTATTGTTAGTCTATACAAGATTGTACAACACTTGTTTCAATCCATTATTGTTAGTCTATACAAGATTGTACAACACTTGTTTCAATCCATTATTGTTAGTCTATACAAGATTGTACAACACTTGTTTCAATCCATTATTGTTAGTCTATACAAGATTGTACAACACTTGTTTCAATCCATTATTGTTAGTCTATACAAGATTGTACAACACTTGTTTCAATCCATTATTGTTAGTCTATACAAGATTGTACAACACTTGTTTCAATCCAAAGTTCCATATCATTTTACGGAATCGAAAGAATCAAAACAAACTCAACAATTTAACATACAAAATAAATTAATATATCACAATAATTTAACATACACAATAATTTAACATACACAATAATTTAACATACACAATAAATTAACATATCACAATAAATTAACATATCACAATAAATTAACATACACAATAATTTAACATACACACAAATTTAACATATCACAAATGCGTCAACATGAACAAATCAACAGACTTCTACTGAACATAAATAAACTAAAAGTTGAGCATATCCCAAAAAATGAACAAAATTACTCCAATAGGCTGTTATTTTCCGACACAAAAACATCAATAGAAGGGTTTTGATCAACACAAATGTACCAACAGACCACTTTCCATCAACTTATATATTCACAGATTATTATTAGTCAACAAAAGTACATCAATAGACCGCTTTAGTCGAGAACAATACATACATAAACTTAATTATACAACAAAAAATGTCTCAAATACAGAACTGAACTCACCCCTTTTCCACCAACTCAAACACTGAAAAAGAGCAAGGAAAATAAATGTAACATATATATCGGTAGTCATAAAATGTAAATTATTTATATCCAAAAATTAATTATTCGGAAAAAAAGAAAATTTGTATAACAGTCAACACGTGAAAGAGATTTGATACCAATGAGTAATAGCGTTCCACATCTCAGACAATACAGCATAGCATAGCTCAGATAATATAGCATAGCATAGCTCAGATAATATAGTGTAGCATAGCTCAGATAATATAGTTTAGCATAGCTCAGATAATATAGTGTAGCATAGCTCAGATAATATAGTGTAGCATAGCTCAGATAATATAGTGTAACATAGCTCAGATAATATAGCGTAGCATAGCTCAGATAATATAGCATAGCATAGCTCAGATAATATAGTGTAGCATAGCTCAGATAATATAGTGTAGCATAGCTCAGATAATATAGTGTAGCATAGCTCAGATAATATAGCGTAGCATAGCTCAGATAATATAGCGTAGCATAGCTCAGATAATATAGCGTAGCATAGCTCACATAATATAGCGTAGCATAGCTCAGATAATATAGTGTAGCATAGCTCAGATACTATAGCGTAGCATAGCTCAGATAATATAGCGTAGCATAGCTCAGATAATATAGTGTAGCATAGCTCAGGTAATATAGTGTAGCATAGCTCAGATAATATAGTGTAACATAGCTCAGATAATATAGCGTAGCATAGCTCAGATAATATAGTGTAGCATAGCTCAGATAATATAGCATACCATAGCTCAGATAATATAGCGTACCATAGCTCAGATAATATAGTGTAGCATAACTCAAATAATATATCATAGCATAGCTCAGATAATATAGCGTAGCATAGCTCAGATAATATAGCGTAGCATAGCTCAGATAATATAGCGTAGCATAGCTCACATAATATAGCGTAGCATAGCTCAGATAATATAGTGTAGCATAGCTCAGATACTGTAGCGTAGCATAGCTCAGATAAAATAGTGTACCAAATCTCAGATAATATAGTGTAGCATAGCTCAGATAATATAGTGTAGCATGGCTCAGATAATATAGTGTAGCATAGCTCAAATAATATAGTGTAGCATAGCTCACATAATATAGTGTACGAAATCTCAGATAATATAGTGTAGCATAGCTCACATAATATAGTGTACCAAATCTCAGATAATATAGTGTAGCATAACTCAGATAATATAGTGTTGCATAGCTCACATAATATAATGTACCAAATCTTAGATAATATAGTGTAGCATAGCTCACATAATATAGTGTAGCATATCTCAGATAATATAGTGTAGCACAGCTCACATAAAATCATCTTCATCATGTGCCATACCGGTTGGCGTATGCAATCATGTCCTTCCACAATCTTCCATCTACACTGCATCGTATCAGTTCTGTTGTTTACTGTTTTCCATGCCATGACACCAAGCTATCCAGTATTTTCTCTCTTTGTCGTCCGCAATCTCTCTTTCCTTCTATTTTGCCAGTTGTAACCAAGTATTCCAACTTTCCTCTTCTCATGATGTGCCAAAAAAATGTTGATTGTTTCTTTCTGATGTTTTTTTTAAGAAGTTAACTTTTTGTGTTAGACTCTTTGAGAATCTCCTCATTGGCCTTTTTATCTGTCCAGGGAATTTCAACATTCGTATGAGAAATCCCATCTCTGTGGCATCTCAAATCGGCTTTTCATTTGTTTGTCTACTGTCCATGATTCGCTTCCACAGGTCAAAATTTGTTCTATATAGCACCGATGAACTCTTTTTCTCACTTCTATTAACAAAGATTTGTTGCATATTATATTTTTTATTTTCTTAAATGCTATTTTGGCCTGAGCTATTCTGCCTTTTATTTCTGTGGTGCATCTTCCGTCTGATGTTATTATTGTGCCCTAGTATTTGACTCAGATAAAATAGAGTATCAAAACTCAAAATCTCAGATAAAATAGAGTATCAAAACTCAAAATCTCAGATAAAATAGAGTATCAAAACTCAAAATCTCAGATAAAATAGAGTATCAAAACTCAAAATCTCAGATAAAATAGTACATCAAATATTAAATACAATAGCATAACAAATCTCAGATAATATAACTGATCAATACTTTTTTCTGGTCTACACTTCTGGCTTACTTCTCCTTCTGGGGTACACCTACTTCTTGTCTACACCTCCTCCAACTTCAGGTCTCTCTCTACTACTATGCAATTATTTTGATGATTTCCTATCTCTTCTGATTATGGTGTCTATGCACTCTTCATGTCTACATTCTACTATAATCAATATCATCAGCTCCTGCTGATTTCACCTTTTGATCACGTCTTTCATCCGGTTTATTTAGAAACAATATTCTGGATGATTTAACCGACAGGCTATTTTAAAGTTGATATTTTGAAATTTTCCTTTACAGTTTTCCATAAATTGTTAGATCCATACAAACGTATTGAAATTGTAAAGGCTTAAAAATGTGAAGCTGATGTAAAGCTGATTCTAAGCTGATTTTAAGCTGATTTTAAGAATGATAATTTAAAAAATGGAAGAAAAAGGATATGGTTAGAAAGTTAGGTAAGTCAAGGACAAAACAAAATCAACGTCGCTTTTTTCTTCCTCTTCTACGTAAAACTGTAATCCTTTTTAACACCCCCCCCCCAACTTTTAAATTATTCATTAGCATTGAACTAGTGCAGCGTACATACACATCATTAGTAATTTATGTATTCTCTTAGGAACTCAACATCATATGGAAGATGCACCACAGAAATAAAAAGCAGAATAGCTCAGGCCAAAATAACATTTCAGAGAGTGATAAACGTTTTATGCAACAAACCTATGTCAATAGAAGTGAGAAAGAGAGTTCATCTGTGCTATATAGAGCCAATTTTGACCTTTTGAAGCGAATCATGGACAGTAGACAAACAAATGAAAAGACGAATAAAGGCCACACAGATGGGATTTCTTAGAAGAATGTTGAAAGTTCCCTGGACAGTTAAATAGACCAATGAGAGCATTTTCAAATAGGCCAACGCAAGAACTGAGCTCCAAAGAAATATCAAAAAGAAACAATCAACATTTTTCAGGCACATCATGAGAAGAGGAAAGTTGGAATACTTTATTACAACTGGCAAAACACAGGGAAAGAGAAATCCTGGTCGACAAAGAGAGAAGATACTAGATAGCTTGGTGTCATGGCATGGAAAACAGTCAGCAACAAAATTGATATGATGCCCTGTGGATAGAAAATTGTACAAGGATATGATCGTCTACGCCAACCGATATGGCACATGATGATGATTATGTTAGAGACTCACGCTGTTTCTATTTACAAAAGCTATTCCATTTCTATCCATTATTTTGTTGATCCCTGGCGTTCCCATATTTCTTGATTCAGCAATTACATCTTTTATTACCTCTGTTTTTCATGGTGAACATATGGCACCTGCTTAAATAGCCACAAAGAAACAAGCAGGCTCGTGTTTATGCAACATGCAGGTAAAAACCAAATCATTGCACGATGTTGACAAACAATCAAGAAATTGTCCACGTATAGTGTGTTGGTTCAGTTGTATTTAATTTATATAAAGCATATTGGGAAGTTTACCAATCAGAACCTGTTTAGCTTTTGTTAGAGTGTGTAATGAAATACAACTACAAAAAGTGTTATACATCGTGTCTTTTGTTAGAGTGGGTGTAATGAAATATACAAAATAAACTATATAAACTATAAAAAAGTGTTATACATTGTGTCTTTTGTTAGAGTGTGTGTAATGAAATACAACTACAAAAAGTGTTATACATTGTGTCTTTTGTTAGAGTGTGTGTAATGAAATACAACTACACAAATGTTATACATCGTATCTTTCCCACTCTCTTTTTATCAGCACATATTCCATCTCAGCGCAAGTCATCTCCTTTTATTTAATCTTATCTTATTTTATCTTATCTTATTTAATCTTATCTTATTTTATCTTATCTTATTTTATTTCAACATGGCTCAAGTTTTTGCCCTCTAGCCAATATCGTCTCTCTTATATCTTTCCGTCCCCCACCCCCGCTCTTCTATCCCATCCACTTCCTTTATTCCCCTTCTCCTCACCTCTTAGATTTTCTTATTTCTTTTCTTCTTTTTTCCTCCTCATCTTCTCATATTTCCTCCCTTCTTCATTTCCCGTCCTTTATTTTGCTCTCCTCTC